>CAKLNU010000700.1:0-420000 GCA_922788865.1 Poeciliopsis turneri
CGATCACTCGGACGCAGAGCAGCACAGCGGGTCGGAGCACGACCAGCGAGAGGAGGACGAGGACGATGAAGACGCAGGGAACCGGTCAGACGGAGGGAGCCCGGTGAGCAGCGGGATGTCCGGTGCCGGGAGCCCTCGATCTGAGAGGGGCAGTGTTCATTCAGACAGAAGGTATGGGATACAACCAGCACATTCTCAAAGATCAATAAACTTTAAATCCTAACGAATATTTAACACTGGAACTGCAAGACATTTTAAATGTCCAAACTGCATAAACAAAACTAAAGAAGCATAAAATAAAATGAATTACGTAGCCTTTGCACACAAAATTATCCTTTTTATTTTCTATTGGATTAAAAAAAAACCTGCATACATTGTTGTATTAAGAAAATAGGCACTGACTTCAAAAAAAGTATGAATTGGTATCAGCTGGAAGAAAATAAAATCTGGTTGGTAAATTTTGTGACAAGTGAATTATGACATTTTTTTTTATCATGCAATGATTGCTGCTGGGACCAGACAAGTCATCTGAAAAATTAGGACAGTCTGTTGGAGCTTTTGAGCTGATAAAGGACATCTCAAAACAATTTGAAGTGTCATGGTTTGGGGGACGAAGCAGGACCAGGGCATCATACCATAGACTTCACATTTTCTGTTTGGGGAAAACGTGAGGGTCTGCAATATGACCATGACGCAAACCATACCAGTGTATCCATCCAGATCTGGCTGAGAAGGAAGAAATGAAAAGACCTCGGCCTAGTCAAAGCCCAGATTGAAACTTTACTGCGACTTTAAAAAGGCTTTAGGATCAAGCACCTCATAGCTGGAAGTGAAGAAGGTGAAGTTTCTTCATTATGATCTCAGATATTTGAGCCATTACAGGGCAGGATCTCCTAACTTTTCCTCACATTTTTTATGTTTAATTAATACAATAATTACTACTTTTTTCCCAGAGATAGAAAAAAAAGCATTGAAATATGTGAAAATCTATTTCATCGGGTGTGCTAACTTTTTTACATAATTGTATAGCTTGAAAGGAATTACAAGCAAAACTCGCTGTTAACATGACCTTATTTCTCCATTTTGGGAATGTTTGTTGTTAAGCCGTCAGTCTCATTTCCTCGACTGCCTTCGTTGTGTTTTGGGACCAGCATGCACAGCGATCCCCGGACTCCGCAGTCGGGGGCGGGCACCCCTCACTCCGACGGGGACGCTTCGGGCCGGGAGAACCAGTCTGAGGACGAGAAGTGGGAAGGCGGCGCCAAGAGCGACCAGTCTGAGGACGAGGAGGAGAAGCGTCACTACTCCGACGAGGACAGGGAGAACTCTGACGACGACAGGCCGAGGACCAGGAAGCCAGGTACCGTCCTGTGGTTCTGAAGATGAAAGTGCCGAGGCACGTAAAGCAGATCACGAGGCAATGGCACGCTAATCTTCAAACGTTTTTTGGGGGGGTTTTTTGCGGATGACTGTTAAATGTGATTATTTTATCTTGTGGTTAATACGAGACGAAGTTCCTGGCTTGACCTTTCGGGCGTGATCATAAGCCTTCCTTCAGTGAAACATGTGCTCAGGGGGGAGTTTTCCTTCACATGCTCTGGATCTCATTCGTTGCAGAGTCTGCGAAGGGCAGCGACAGCGAAGATGACTTCATCAGACAGAAAACCAAACCCAAAGCCGCGTCAGATTCAGATTCTGACAGCGACGGCGACACAAAGAAACGTAGGGAACGTTCCTCCCTCCCCATTAGATCTGACATTTTGTTGATCCTTTTTTTTTTTTTTCCAATGTGGTTTATTCTACCCTCTGATCCGTAGCAACGAAAGCGGCTGCGGATGATCTGTTTGGAGAAGCTGACGACATTTCTTCGGACAGCGACGCAGAGAAGCCGCCAACCCCGGGGCAGCCTCTGGTAGCCATCTGTTCTCATTTGATTATTTATTTTTTCTTCTTGATCTAGTCGTAGAAGCCTCACTCTGCATTGAATCCTATTGTGTGTGTGTGTGTGTGTTTTACTTCTGCAAAGGATGGAGAGGACGGCTTGGACGGGGAGCAGGCGGAGGAGGAGCCTGCGCCTGAAACGCGCATAGAAGTGGAGATCCCCAAAGTGAGCACAGACCTGGGGTCGGACCTTTATTTTGTCAAGCTACCCAACTTCCTGTCAGTGGAGCCCAGGTCAGAACCCCCAATATGTAGAAATGAACACTTTAGATGGTCAAACATGTTAAACAAAAAAAAAAAAAAAGGAGATTTATTTGGAGCTTTTCCTTTCGTAGACCATTTGACCCTCAATACTATGAGGATGAGTTTGAGGATGAAGAAATGCTGGATGAGGAGGGACGGACCAGACTCAAACTTAAGGCACGACTTTGCTGAATCAAAATAAAACAGACATTTTTGTTATTGCAGCTGAATGTTTGTTCTGTTATGTTCCTTTTATCCCACCACAGGTGGAAAACACAATCAGGTGGAGAGTGAAACGAGACGAGGAAGGCAACGAAACACGAGAGAGCAACGCACGTATTGTCAAGTGGTCTGACGGAAGGTGTGTGCGCTCGCTAATGTTTTACAGCTTGATGCTGCAGTATGTAACTTAAAAAAAAAAAGTATTTTATTTGACATGTTTATTGAAACTGTCACCATGTCAAAACAGTATGGTCTGAAACAGGTTGGGTGTGAAAAATTGAGCTTCTTTGTCTTCTGGAAACAATAAATCAGAGCCAGGAGGTGTGTCTTAGCACTGTCAATCATGCTCTTGCATGCGCTGCTCATCCCATTCACCTTCTTTTCTCTGCACTTTCTTCCTGATTGCAGTGTGCCACGAACACTCAGGCTCATTAGAATAATAAGTTGTTTCTCTTCCATTAGAACATTGAGTAGCGAATACTCACGGTTGATTGACAGCATTAAGGCATTCCTCCTCCTCCCGGGAGCGGTGCATTTAGTAGCACTTGGAGGAGGTATATGATCGTGATTTTTAAAAAAAACTTCCACAGACTATCTATCTAAGATTATACTGTGACATAGTGATATGTCAAGTATGTAAAAACATTTTTTTTTTAAAGAAGTTACATGCTGCAGCTGTTCTGTCGTGGTGTTATCCGTGTTTGACATGTTTTTTAAGCGTCCCGTTCTCACCGCAGCATGTCCCTCCATCTGGGCAACGAGGTGTTTGATGTGTACAAAGCTCCTCTCCAGGGAGACCACAACCACCTGTTCATCCGACAGGGAACGGGACTGCAGGGACAGGCTGTGTTCAAAACCAAACTCACCTTCAGGTACCGTGCAATCGTTGCACTCCGGACTGAAATCTCTCACTCTTTCTCTCTCTTTTTTTTGCTCTTGTTTTATTTGAGTAGTTAAAAGATAACCCTACTGCGTCTGGCGCTCGGACAGCAGAACAAGCAGTAAACAAGCGTCAGTGTGCCAAAAAAACAACAACAACAAACAATCAGGGATCATTCAGAAATGTTCTCTATGCTGTAAGTCTCTGGTTCTCCTTGTACAAGCTGGCCAGGTTTCTCTCAATAAGAGCCATTTAAGCCTCTTACTTCCCCCTCATGCCCACCTGAATGTTCTGTCTTCTCAGAACACACGAGTGCGGTCAGCCGTCGTCCAGACCTGGTTTAGTGTGCCTCGACCCAGCCGGCTCCCACACCGAACATTACAATATGTCTCGGTGGATTATTGGGAAGATTAGAGCCAAAGCTGTTCCCTAATGTTCTCTCTCATTTGGAAGATGTTTTAATTTACAAGATTGATCCTTAAGTACAAAAAAAAACTTTGTGTAGGTTATCTTTGAGCTGAACTGATTGAAATAGACGGGCAAGCGACACAAGACGTTCTCATAACTTTCCAAGGATCAGAGTTTTCAAGATGCCAGACGTCAAAGGTTATTTTCTGGATCTTAGTGGTGATTAAAGGTTTCCTAGAAAGTGCGCAATGTGTGCTACATCTTTGATAATACAAATTTCACAATGAAGCAGTTTGAACTGGGTTGTTGTGATGGTGAATAAATGTAACATCTGAAAGTTTCCTTTAGATTTTGCTTTATTTTTTGGTTTCTTTGGTGTTGCGAAAGTTACTCTCGTTTAGAAAATGTCAACTCCAAAAAACATCACTATCCACGTTGGGTAACATTACTGCCATCTCTTGTGTTTTTCTCGTGCGTCTCCAGACCCCACTCCACAGACAGCGCCACCCACAGGAAGATGACGCTGTCTCTGGCCGACCGCTGCTCAAAGACGCAGAAGATCAGAATCCTCCCCATGGCTGGAAGGGATCCCGAGTCACAGCGCAACGAAATGATCAAGGTAATGCTCGCTGGCATTCTGTCCGTCTGTGCCTTTCCATTTTTTATGTTGACCTTTCTTTGTGGAGTCCTTTTGTCTCGGCTGAGGCTGAAGCGGTTTGCATAAGGCCGGTTTGCTGATAAGCATCGTACCGGGTTACATAAAGGCATAACCTGCCGCACTTACATAACGAGGTCAGGCAACTGTCAGCGAAATTTAAACTGTGTCGGCATCAACACCGAGACTGGACGGGGATCCGCGGTCAACCCAAACAAGCCCGACTGATGGCATCGCGTAAAGTTTCGCAGCCTGAGCGCGCCCTGTGGGGATCGGCTGGTCAGGAAGAGCCTCGGTGGGTGAATCTTCAGTCAGCGTGTCGGGAGTGTGTTCCTGACAGTTACCTTAACATGTGGCTTATCGCCTGTTGTTTCTCAGTAAACAGCATTATTACCACTAGACAGAGTCAGCAAAGCAGCTTTTGTTCAGAGGAACAGCTTATTCAAGCGAAGACTGAGAACAAGATTTGGTTCTCAAGAATTTCTTTTTTTTCCGAGCCAAAGTCAGGCTGGCAGGAGGGCAAGAACTCCCCTTTATTAAACCAGTGACGCTTAAAGGTATACTTTTAGATTTATAAAGGGATTATGTTGAACTGATGTCTTTGAGTGTATCGTTTTGTTTTGTACTGAAATCCACTGCAGGCCGTGTAAATGTGATGTGGGTTGAAGTTTTATAAAATATTTGCTCTGAATAGCAAAACGTTTGCCTCCATGAGCAACTGAGCTACTGAAGTACACAACTATCTACTGCAGATATGATAATTACTGCTCATAATTGCCCAATTGAGCCCCATTGCAAACAATCTAAACATTTCCCATACGCATAAGTTACTTACAATACATGTGTGTCCATTGCCTATTTGGTTGCTGCTGGCTTAGAAATGGAAACGGAGAGAAAACAAGGCGCTTTCCTTGGTGAAGCATGTTCCAGGTATCAATTAATGTGGGTCAAAGAATAGGAAACGCATTTATAATTTTTAGACCCTTTTCACTGCAATTTTTAAAAGACCGAAGTCTGAAGTAAAAAAAAAAAAAAATGTAAACAATGCTTTCACATTTTTTAAAAATAACACGTACATACATATCTCCAGTCACCTTTCTGCTTTCAATCTCTTTATTCTTAAATACCTGCTATTGGATTTTATTATATTACAGGGAATAATAAAAGCACAAGACTTCTTGTAAATTATTTTATCTAGGAAAAAAAAAAAAACCTTTTTGAAAAAATGAGAACATTTACTGTCTTAATTTGAGAATTAAAAATAGCAAAAACAAGTCTTTAAAAAATAAAGTAAAGCTTTTGCAACCGGAGTCACGTCTGTCGTTTCAAATTTTGAGGCCTTGACCTGCTGTTCAGTTGTTCCTTTTCCTCTTTGCTCCTTTTTTGTCGGTGATGAAATCTTCTAATTGCGTCTGATGTCTGTATCGGCAGAAAGAGGAGGAGCGTCTGCGGGCGTCGATCCGCAGAGAGTCCCAGCAGAGGAGGATGAGGGAGAAGCAGCACCAGAGGGGCCTGAGCAGTAGCTACCTGGAGCCCGACCGCTACGACGACGAGGAGGAGGGCGAGGAGGCCATCAGCCTGGCGGCCATCAAGAGCAAATACAAGGGAGGAGGAGGCCTGAGAGGTAGCCGCGCTCGTTTTCTTCTTCTGTTCATTATTTCTCGCCGATATCCGTTCCTAACAATTCCCCCATCTTAATTTCAGAGGAGAGAGCGAGGATCTACTCATCGGACAGCGACGAAGGCTCTGATGATGACAAAGCCCAAAGGCTGATGAAGGCCAAGAAGCTGGACAGTGACGAGGTAGGCGCAGCGCCCCGGTGGACAGGCAGGGGGCAGTGTGAGGTAGCACACCGAGTAAAATGTCAACCTTTTCCACTTGCCCTGATGTGAGCTGAACCAGACAGGAAGTCCTGACTGTTCTGAAGTGCGTGCGCGTGTGTGTTTACATCCCGCAGCCGCGCTTTTCCTCAAATCAAGACGGTGTCAGAAAAACACACAGCTTGCCGTGATAAACGCAAATCGCAGGGAAGCCAGACTGAACGTCTTCTGCCGTCAGCTCTGTAATCTCTTCATATCCTCTGTTGTTCTCAGGAGGGCGAGGGATCAGGCAAGAGGAAGGCAGAAGACGATGAAGAAACGACCACTAAAAAGGCCAAGAAGTATGTCATCAGTGACGAAGAGGAGGAGGAAGAGGACGATGAATAGTTTTTTTTTATTTTATTTTGTTTGTTTGTTTTTTTTACCTTTTCCCCTGTATCATCAGTGATCAGTCCACCTGATGTATAAATAGCCATGTTTTGTATATTTTCTTATGATCTGTGTGTGGGTGTGTTAGTTTATTTTCTGTACAGCAGAGAGGTGAGAAATAAACAGTCGTCTTATGTAACCGAAGCTTCCCCGGAAGCCTCCTCTTGTTTTTTATTTTTGCATTATGAATCATGCATGAATCACACGGTTGTTGTGAGATGATAAAAACATAATGTTTAGTTCAGCTTGCAGACAACAAAACAAGTCTTGTGCTGGAAGCATGTGTGGCTCCAGCAGACGAAACTGGCCCTCGAGCAAAGGGACTCGACAATGTAGTTTTACAAGAAACGGCGAAGCTTGGAGGGCATTTTGGGATTTGAGATTTGAAGATAGAGAGTGAAGCGCTGGAGGGGAAAATACATTTTGTTCCACTGTTTGTTACTAAGTCACCCTTCCAGGTATTCTTTGTCTTACAAATAAAAACATTAAGAATACAATTTAACATAAACATCCAATTGAACATTAAATGTTATCATCCCGGGCCTTGATTCTGCTTTAGTTCATTCATTTTCAATAATGCCCTGCCAGCAGAGATGTACATGCAGCTCATAGAAAATGAACTTGGCTTATTTGTAAAGAACCGATTCACAGCACAAATGTTTCTCGAAACAGTTCGCCAAAAATGTGCGAAGCAGAAACGAGGTTGAGCTCGAGCGGCGCAGCTTCCTCGACCGGCTGAGAGCAGAGACAA
The DNA here is from genome assembly GCA_922788865.1 of Poeciliopsis turneri. NCBI lineage: Eukaryota > Metazoa > Chordata > Actinopteri > Cyprinodontiformes > Poeciliidae > Poeciliopsis > Poeciliopsis turneri. Next base: position 7,350 of record CAKLNU010000700.1, read on the forward strand.
GGTAGCTGCAGACGCACTGAACCATGGGAGCTTTCGAGGGCAAAAAGAAATGGTTAACTGCAGCAATCATTGCTAAATATATTAAGAATGCACAACACGAAGACAACGGGGATAAGAAAAAGTGGTCAGTATGTCCTGCAGCCACCTTAAAATGTATCAGCAGGATGACCCGGGTCGCCTGAACTGTGACCTTTATCGAGTTTTGATCATGTGACTCCATCTTCCCTTTCCCAGAGTAGATGACATTAGGTTTCTGGAAAAAAAAACATTTCTGTCTTAACTTTATCAACATGATGTTTTTAATGTACAACTGTTTTCCCCCCCACAGTTAGTTAGTTCATGGTACTTTCTCTGTAAAGGATTTAAAAAGTAAGAGAATAACTCCTCTAAAATGTAGCGTCTATGATGGACATTTACTTAAATTAGCTAAAATACTATTCCGTACAGTATTTCATATTTGTTTTTTTTTTTTATTTTCCTCATATGTCCCCTGGATACCATCGCGTTTCTTTTTAAGACATCGTCAACATCAAGGTATTTGGGATTTTAGGAAAAGTCAGAGTACATTCTGCTGGTTAAACCATAATTTTTTTGTTTTGTTTCAGAAATATGACCTTATTTCAATGGGCTTTCCAACAATATGACAAAATTTGCCAGGAAGAATTGCTACAATAAACAAAAGGTCAACCAAACACAATTCCCCTTAAAAAAGAATGTCACCGGGCTCGTCACAAACCCACAAAGTAATCCTCCAGAACCGAGTCCTATATGTAGGGACAAGCAAAGCGCTTTCGTCACATGGTGCAAGTCAAGTTGCACCGTGTGATGAACATTGACATAGGCATGTATTATGCAACTGCTAATGTTGTTAAGTAACTGAGTAAAAGCCCGGAGTTCAAGCAGGGCAAATCAGGCAGTTTAGAAAAAGGGCGCACTGTGGGAGATAATGACACCGTTCAGAAGCATTTTCCCTGGCTGGATCTTTTGAATGGTTGGCATTATGCTGTTTACCCTCCAGCAGATCCTGAAGCTGTGGCAGGATCATCAGCAGGTATGCAGCTCAGTTATCGACGTCAGTGCTCCAGCTGTTGGAGCTCAGCGAGGTGAGGCATTGTGACTTGATCCCCTTAGAGCCGCACAGTAAGAGGAGAAAGGAGAGAACAAGAGCCGTGGTTACTGATTCATGTTCAGCTGCCAGAATGACGCACAGCGTCTCTCTCTCTCTCTCTCTCTCTCTCTCTCTCTCTCTCTCTCTCTCTCTCTTTCTCTCTTTCTCTCTCTCTCTCTCGTTCACGCACGCACAAAGACAGGCAGAGTGTCCCAGAGAAGGACGACAGTCCTCCAATGGGACCAGTCTCGTCCACCCTGTCCAGACAGATCTGGCTGCAGCAGCCCAGAGTGCAGAAATTACATAAAATGCCTATAACGAGGCTGCGGTGGGCAGCGCATCTCTGGAAACGTGAACTTTCCCATCGTTCACTCACAACAGGTCTGTGCGTAGAAGACTGAAGAAGCGCGTCTCTTCATCCGACAGCCTGCTCACTTGGTGGCAGATGCAGAGTTCAAATTTGACTACGCTGAATGTAAGCGTTGTCTGTGTGTTGCCTTTAAGGAGAAAGTGCCATCAGCAGTGGTGTGTGCTGCGTTATCACAGACTGCAGTGTGTTATGTAAACCCGCTTTCACGCAGCGAGGAGAAGGGAAGGGAGGGGAAGGCACTGCTACAGTCAGCACCGACTGAGAGGGGTGGAAATGAGGGGAGGGCTGCAGCATTTTACTTCTTTTTTTGTTTTTGTTTTCTCCTCCCAGTTGTATTTTTTCATTTATGTTTTTTTCTGTCTGAATCTTTTATTTTCCTCTATTAGCAACCGAAATCTTTCCTGTCTTAACATGGTCTGGAACTCTGGAGCATCACATTCTCTGCAATGGAAAGTGCGGCCCTGCAGGCAGACTGTGAAAATGGCTGATTCAAGTTGCATCAAAAAAAAAAAAAAAAGAAGCTAAATAAGCAACCGTTCTGCCAATTAGGTCAGAGTAAAGACACTGACTGGGCCAGCAGTAAGCCAGATTGCCTGGGAGAGAACAGTCCTACAACCATGTTTTTTAATACTGGTTTTTATTTAATCCTTGCAGGGTCGCTGATATTTGACTCCAGTCGAGATCCGGGGTACCGGAGAGGTCGCAGGTTCATCCCAGGCCGGCACACGGAGACACACAAGACAGACAACATGAACAACCTCCAATTGACCCAACCTATTGTAGTTTACAGGTTGGAACTAGAGTGTTCAATGCTTCAACATACCAGAGTCTTAGACAGGAGATAGTTGAGTTACCTCCTCAGCTTGTCCATTCGCAGGAGTTTGTTGATGGCTTAGGCGAAGCTATGGTCAAGTTCAGTCAAAGAAAATAGAGGTGGGGACCAGTGAAAGCAATGACTGCTGTAAAGGAAGCTGCACAGTCTTTGGTGCAAAAATATTTAAAGAATGTGCAGAATCTGTTTATCACTCTCCATGAGTAAAATTGCTTTAAAGTACAATTATAAATAATTTGAAAAAGATCTGTTGCAGAAAGCGATTCTTTAAATTCTGCATGATAGTTTGTTTTTTTTTCTTCAAATAATCTAAACCAATAGGTTAAAAAAATATATATATATATATATATATATATATATATATATATATATATGGTGACACCCACATTAAGAACAGTTTGGAAACAACCTAGATGCTGGAGTATGTGTACTTTGAATGATATGGACTTTTTTTTTCGTTTGTTTGTTTCTTTGTTTTTTTTTAACCTGTGGCAGTCAGAATTGTCTTATGAGTGTTAAGGTGAGGCCCAATATATTTACTTTCACAAGTGGAGCAGTACAACTTTGGTGAAACTTTGGTGAAACTTTGTTAGAAACGGTCCTGGGTTTGTCCCAAATGCAATGAATACAGAGAAGAAGAAGAAGGGAGAAGAGGAGAGAAAAAAATCACATGATACAATTAAATATCCTTGTAGTCTGGCTCTAGACCTGCAGAAAGAGAAACAAAAACAAATCTAAAGGAACAAGCAACGTATCAGTATCTAATGATAACATTTATGGTTACAGATACCTTCCTAACAGCTTCTATAATATCTGTTTTGACCCCAATGCATTGAGCAACAGCTGGTGGAGGTCACAATCCACAAACCTTTACAGGTATAAATAGATGGTCAATAAACAATAATCAATAAGGTGACTCATCATTATTTTTGAACACTTCAGCATTATGTAACATAAGCATGAATCGGCACAACAACACGCACAGTATAGTTTCAGTTTTTGGACATATAGGTCAGCGGACATCGTCTCCGGTTCCAGCTGGTCGGCGTCTTGCATGTTGGGTGCAGCCATGCTTCAAAACCTCCTGGTCAAATGAACACCCTGCAGATTCAGATGTTCTCCTGAGGAGACGGCGCAGCCTCTTGAGTCGAGAGGTCGGCAGCGCAGGCTCATTAAAATGTGGAAGGACTGTTGAAGGGCTTTCAAGAGAGGCTTAGTGAGGAGCCACTGACTCGGGATCTACCGATATAAACTCAATCTATTATATAAAATCTATTTACAACAGGAGGATCATGTAAATATAAATGACTGATTTGTGGCTTAGATAACCGTTTTTCTCTATGTCACATGACTTCTTTCACTTTATGTAGCGATCTATATTAGCTGATTAACTGTTGTTTTTGGTGGTCATTTATTATCATGATATAAATATGCATGTTATCCAGCTCTTGCTGAATATCAGCCATATGCTTGAATGTAGCAGATGAGCACCTTGGTGACGAGGCGAATACAAACACACACACACACCCACACACACAGCTTATTACTTATTATTCAGTCTAATTAATGATAGACTGGCTGAGATTGGTTGAGATTTTTTTTTTATCTGAACCTCTCAGTGTCACTATAACCTTGATAAAAGCATTACTTTGTACTGCCTTTCTCTGTAGGTATGAGATAGATGAAGTCCTTGACGTGTCTAAAAATGTAACTAAATAAGTGTTTGTCTAGTTCACACATCTTCAAGAAGCACACACACACGCGCTAACACAAGTAAGTAATTAGTCAAGCTCTAACTGGCTGACATTAGTGAAACAGATGCAAAACTATGAAACAGTATCGGTTCTTAAAAATGTATTTGATCGGCATTCAATCGTTTTTTTTTTTTAAAGTCTCTTCTGTTTTTTTTCTTACATTAATTCAAACAATCACTCCAATCGATATCTCTGTCTGTTTTTCATCTATATGCCGTTTGCACCACCTCAACCTAGACACTCTACCCTGCTTGCGTTTCTGAGCTTGGTGCCCTTTACTCCTGTCTCAGGATGTTCCTTCCCCCCGCTGGTGCTTACATAAGCGGCTAATAAATAAGAAAAAGAAACACAATACTTTACTCTCACAACACACTCACACAGGACAGTGACCCGGAGCTTGCTGCGAGGGTCGTAGCTGGAACATTTTCACACAAGCAGGTGTGCAGCCAGCAATCACACGCGTGCACACGCCTCGCGGAAAACAAGCCAAAATTCAGTATCATCTGTGTTTTTTCTGTTCCTTGTGACCTCAGCAATTTGGGTCAGCGTGTTCTGTTGAAGGAACAGAGCCTAATCTGTAAACAACGGGTTACCTTCAACTGTGAGCAGCTCAGAACAAAGATTACACTTGAGCTTTTTGAGAAAGAAGAGGAAAAACAAAGCAGTCAGGAACGGAAGGTGACCTCCTGTGCTGCAGTTCCTTCACATACAGAGAAACTTCTTTTTTTTTTTTTTGGTGAGATGGTAAAGATGTCTGCTCAGAAGCAACTCTTTTTCAACTTTGCAATGAAATCCCCATTCATCGCTATAGACGACAGTGCTGCCATGCAACCAGCTGGCAATACATGAGGAGCAACGTGGGGTTTAGTGTTTTACCCCAGAGCAAATCTGGTGCATGGAAAACCCAAACCGGCAAGTCACCCAAAGTGTTTTAATGTATTTTGAATCTGTGTGGATGATGCACTGTGTGCAGAACTTGATTACATTTAAAAAGAAGTGAGCTTCAAGAAATAAAACTTTCAAATAATTTTCCCTCTTTTGCTGCCGTGTTTCAGAAAACCATTACTCACAGATAGACTCTGGACCAGCACCAAGTGAGTTCATGAGTTGGTTCTTTCCTCTTTCTTCCCAGCGTATAAAAACATGCATGTTAAGCTAATCTTTAAATTGTCTGCGTGCGTGTGTGCATGCATGTTTGTGTGTCTTTTTGTTTCAATAAAAGTAAAGGTTAAAGACAGTGAATTGGACTGGAGTTTCTTTAATGGTATCAGGGTTAATAAAGTTAAACACATGTATAAAGTATAATGATTTATTTGCTCTTCTACTTTATGTTGGCCTATCAAAGGAAATACTAACAAAAGACATAGAAATGAGTAATCTCCATGACAACCATTCAGCTCTGCAAAACGGCTGTTTGGACATAGCACCGCCTGTGAGATGCAGCTCCTCCTTCAGACCTGGTCTGAAGGAGGAGCAAATTAGTGGAACTGGGCATCTGCTGAGCTCATTATATGAGCGACGTCTCGGTGAAACGCTTGGTGAAGATGTTTAATAGAGGAGAGACGTCGTGACAACTTCCTGAAGGCGGAGTTTCAGAAAGAGCAGGAGTTTTTAAAGAGACAGAGGACCAATTTCAAGGCGTTAAATCAGGCAGTAAAATTTCTTTGAAGTCATGCTTAATATACATAGCACTTTTTATGGCAAGTAAAGGTAACATAGTTACTTTATTTTGCTGTAAAATGGGACTTTAAAGCTGGAAAACACATCATACTGCCCCTTTAAGGATTCAGCATTCAGCCAAAAACAGCACATAGTGAGTCACAGATGCATTAGGCAGGATTGCCCGTTGACAGTGTTTGATAGGGGCTACAGTGAGAGTTTACATGAGACTCGGTGGTCTCATTGAACCTCAGATGCTGGTGCCTTTGCCTTTGGATGACAGCACCGCACACGTCAAGTCATCTCCATCGGTGTTTTAAAGACTCTCCAGCTCTCCAGAATGTTAATGTGTCTGGAGAGCTGAAATGTTTTGGCAGAGCACACCTGCTGTCTGTCTGTTTTGGAGAACCAGAAGTGTATGTACCATTTAACTTTGTTCCCAAATGAGGCTTAGATCAGATCACCGGTTTATGGGATTTGTTATTTTTGCACTGAACACCATGTGGAAGATAAGCTTTCTACACAGCAAATGTTCTTACTTGGAGATTTCAGTCTGTTTATGCTGGTTACTCTCACTGCACATGTTCCAATATACAAAAGTCATTTGAATTACAGAATATTTAATTTTACACTAACGATTTCATCCGCAAACATCTGGAATATTGCTCCGAGCGAAACATTTGTCAAGGGACATGTACACGCACACAGGAGGAGACCCAAATACCCAGCGGAAGTTGTTGTGTCCTAGTTCATGACCGCAGTGTTGTGCCTGCATCTTACGCAAACATCTTTAGATGAGGGCAGTCATGAGATATGGGGTTTGGGCATAACAAAGACCTAAACGGGTGAGCATCCATGCAGCAACGTGAGTTATGGGCCATGGAAAAAGTCATAATTGTAAAATGTCCTCTTCCACTGTGGAGCAAGGCTCTAATGGTGGTAAATTAGCTTCAGCCTGGAAAACCTGGAGCCTTCGGGCGTCTAATGGGATCTTATGTTTTCTGTATTAGCCTTCTTCAGGCTTGTTTTACTGACATCAAATGTTTTGATTTCATAGGGAAAATATGAAGTGCTCTTTATTGCTGGTCTCATAATGCGCTGTAAGTTTGTGATGAAATTGCTTTTTTGTGGAGATAGAAAACGATTCTTCATTCTTTATTTTGAAAGTTCAGCAACTTTAAAGGCGTTGGGATGCAGAAAGAAAAGTCTCTGCTTCCTCACACACCAGAGTTCTTTCAAACAAAGACCCGCCAGCTTTTTCTTCAATATGGATCAAAAAATGTCCAACTGGCTTTGACACAAGACAAAATGAACATGGCTTGTATTAGGAAAAGGCTTGTGCAAAACTGTCAGGGTGAAAAAATACATCTTTTACTGTAATACGACGCTGCTTCAAAAGCCAGCAACTGTGGAACTTGGTGCCCGCAAGTGAATTCCTCCCTGATTTTTTAATTTCTACATTTTCTACTCAAGGTTAGATACTGACCACCCATAAGTATGACAGATAACCCTTCATCTAACAGGAAAAACAAAACTGTCCCTTTAAGACAGAGGTGTGTAACTTCAGTACCCAAAGCCTTTTAGATTAGCCTTTGCGTCAACATGTCTAAATCACATAATGAAGTCATTAGTAGGTCTCTGAAGCTGAAGAGCTTGAGGAGATCATTCAGCCATTTAATTCAGATGTGTTGGACTTGGGTCACAGCCAAAAGCTGCAGGACACCGGCGGTCTGGGGCTAAAGTTTGACGCGCCTTCGGTTGCAGGATTGAACATCTAAAACTTGCAGGACAGTGATTTGGCAGATCTCCTTTAAAGTCATAATAACTTTTAAAATCTCAACTATAGTTTTTTGTTTAGGTTTTTAAATCCAAGCCTGCAGCTCCAAAGGCAGATATTTAATCTCTTGAAGTCACTTGGAGCAACGTGTGTCATCCATCCATTTTCCGTCACCCTTCTCCCTAACGGGGTCGGGAGTTGCTGGTGCCTATCTCCAGCTGCGTTCCGGGTGAGAGGCGGGGTCACCCTGGACAGGTCGCCAGTCTGTCGCAGGGCAACACAAAGACAAACAACCATACACACACACTCACACCTAGGGAGAATCTGGAAAGCCCAATCAACCTGACAGTCATGTTTTTGGACCTTGGGAGGAAGCCGGAGAACCCGGAGAGAACCCACGCACGCACAGGGAGAACATGCAAACTCCGTGCAGAAAGACCCCGGGCCGGGAATCGAACCCAGGACCTTCTTGCTGCAAGGCAACAGCGCTACCCACTGCGCCACTGTGCAGCCCGCAACATGTGTCATATTTCACAAATAATCGCCGTCACACATTTGAAGATGTTGTTGGTATTATTTGCATAAAGTAGTTCAGTCTTGGAAAAGGTTGATGTGGCTTTAATCTTTCATCAGTCTAGAAATAGTTTTGACAAAACTAGGTCAAAGAATTTGTAAAATCTATATATATCCCATTAAACACAGTGGCTCTGAGTACAAAGTCGCCTCTTGTTTAAGTGTGTTAACTCACGCTCACACATTAGCAGCTCCGTGATATTTGAGAACCAAAAAAAGAAGAAGAAGAAAAAAATAATAAACGACCGCACGCCAGCAGACCAGAGAGTGCAGGCTTTAGTCAGGAGATGAAGAGTGAGAGGTCTGGTGGTTGCCGCGGAGCAATAGAAATAGCATAGTGTGGAAGAAAGAGGGGTATGAGAAAAAGGTGCTGAGGTCAGGTGTGGGCAGAGAGCACGCCCAGTCTCTCCGGCCTGCGGTATTTCAGAGCTCGCTGCAACTCAACAGCCACGGCGCTCTCTGCTCCTGACCTTCACTTATCTAACCGCCCTGCCTGCACCAGGCCAAGTCCCTGTCTTTCTCTGTTGATTCATCTCCTGTCCATCCTCTGTCTTATTGTCTTGGTTAGATAAGCAAACTATGCAAAAGTATAGTTGGAGACCAGAGTGGCATACCTAGGCGATTATATATTGTGTGTATAAATATATATAAAACAAATAAAGATAAATTACGCTCCAATCATGCTTGATTGTGATTCTTCCTTTTATCTGCTGAAGGCTTATGTAACGTCTATGAATGGACACAACCTAACAAGTATCATTAGATTATTGCAAATTAGAAACACACAACTGATTTGTTTTTCTAAACAGAAAGTCATCATTTTCATTTTTGTTTTTTTTAAAAAAGAAGATGAATCTAATCGCTTTTTATTCTGGTTTCCACCAAATTAAACCCTGCGGACAAAAACGTATTGATTTGAAGCTGGGTGCAGAAATGAAAAGAGAATCTGTAACCTCATGGTTCTCATGAAACTGAAACAAAACAACAAATACGAATGAGAAAGAGCTTCTGCTGCAGGGATAGACAAGTTGTCCGATTCTTACCCAGCCAGGAGAAGAGTGTAACTCAGTTTCGGTATTTTATGTCCTGGGTCAATGTAGAAGGATTTCAGATTGCAACCCCACTGTTTAAACCAAGCTGCCAGTGATTCTTTGTTTATAAATCTTTCTTCCTGCACAACGAGGGCAACGAAAAAGAAGTTCTTCGCAAGAGATAAACGTTTTGTCCTTTTCAGATCCTTCCTTCATTCTATCCGTCGTTTTGTCCTCCTCATATACTTCCTGACGTCCTTCCTTCTCGGTTCTTTATATCTTCTTCTCTTCTTTCCTCCCTCTTTCCATTCTGTTCTTTCTTTGTTTCTCTCTTTCTTAATTTTTTTGTCTGTTTCTCTATTTTCTCCATCCTTCCTTGTGACCTTATAATCCTAATTCTCTTTCTTTCATCGTTCCTGTTAAGTTAAGTTAAGTTAAGTTAAGTTAAGTTAAGTTAAGTTAAGTTAAGTTAAGTTAAGTTAAGTTGTGTGAAAACTCCTGCTATGGACCTTTAGCTCGTCTATTTTACAAATGTACTTTTTGTCCTTTCTTTTGCCAGCACAAGACAAGAATTTGAAAATAACTTTATGGCATGGCCCAGTCAGTCTCCGTTTATCTTCCACCAAGACGTTAGCAGCAGATCGCAAAAGTCAATTACATTGTAAGATGGATTTAGTTTTTGACAAAGAGCTAACACAATCGTTTACCCATCATAATTTGCACAAACTTTTATAATATAATATACCCTGCCATATTGATTAAACACAAGCAAAGCCAGGGAACTAAAAAAACAAAAACAGATTGACCTTAAAATTCCTCACATGTGCAATCTGTTTTATCGTCACGGCAAATAGTTATTTACTATTCTTGACACGAGACATTAAAAAGGACAATAATCTATCAACTCTTTTCTTTATCTTTGTCTGCTGTCAACGCTTGAAGATAAATTGCCTGCTGTGTCTATCTTTCCTGGAATGCATTAACACAAACAGAAACTGGCTTGTTACAAGCTGGTTTTGGGTGCAGCTCGCACATTTGTTCTGCTCCAGATCATCCTGTGAGGAAATAGTCGGGTTAAAATTTAAACTGAGGTTCCACAGGTGCAGTGTGAGGGCCTTGACATCTATCTTTAGCTACCATCTGACATAGAGGCATATATTTCAGACAAATTTTCAATCTTTACATTTGTGCCTGGTGTTTGGTTGCACAAAGATCACTTTAGACTAAATGATCCACGAAGCAGGATTGTCATTGCTTTAGGCAGGACGGTTGTGCAGTCTATACTCTAGAGGAGCAAATAAAGCAAAACATGTACATTTTAGTTATGTTGGGAATGCATGTCTTCAACCTCAGGTTCTCACGCTTAACTCCCTGGCAGCTTTTTTGGTCACCTCGTCATTCAGTCGTCTTGATTTTTCCAGAACATTCACCGCCATCCTTACTTTTGTAACCCATATCGAGTTCAACCCGCTGCCCTCCGCAATTGTTTGATTAGGTAAATAGACTGGCAGCGAGAGCAGAGATGTCACCATGTGTGCCAAATAGACATATCCCCATGTCCATTCGACCTTTTTCCATGCCTGCAAATCACTATCACCATGGATACTTCCACAAATAGAGCACGAGTTGAATAAGAACACCCAGTGCATTAGAGAGAAGTCAAACACACTCGCATATGCATGCAAGCACACCCACACCGTCATCTTGCCATGATCAATGGAAACAATTTGAATTTGGTTTATAAGGACTTAAATTTGCCTTGGAAAATGATTTACCCTGCAGTACAGACTGATTTGTGCTCTGTCCGCTTTGGGTGTTTTGTCTGCCCCACTTTCTTTAGATAAGACGGAGGAGATAAGAGCAGAAAAGGGAAGGTTGAATGATTGACATGATCATACTGGGCAAAGACGGAAGTGTCAATGGAAAAAGCCATCACGGTGTGTCAAAGTTCACGTTACCATTGACCTGGAGAGAACAGAATCATTCAGGTGAGATTTGTGTTAAATCTTTCGGATTCTTCTCAGCACTGCAAGCCAAACCTGCCTCAACGCAGTTCTTTGCGTCGATCTTTCTTTTTAGTCATCGACGTTAATTTTTTTCGTAACGCCGCTTCCACAAATCCAACAGCTGATAACGATCTAAACTGCATTGATCCAAGTTTGTTTCACAAATCCAGCCAGATGAACGGCGTGAATGCAAGGACTGCAACCTGCCATAAAACCTTAATCAGTTAAGAGGATTGATTTGCAAGGCCACATACCTTCATGGAGGGATTTTCTCTTTCCACATCATGTTAATAACCAGGGCCAAAGACTAAACACTCGGACATTTCACAAGGAACACAACACAGGCATTTGATAGGAGCAGAGAAAAAATTAGTTATATTTTGTTTAAAAACTAATTTCAAGCTGATGTAGCATAACTTACACACACACATTTTAAATGTGAGCTTTATGAGTTTTACACTATTTGCCGCTCTAGTCTTCTGCAACTGCTTCATTGTTCTCTTACATAAAAGAAGATAATCCAGTAAATTAAGACTTAAACCTTATAACCCTTTAAGTTTTTAATGAAAAAACTTAAATGGTGGTTTTCATTTTTTTATTTTTGACAAATAAGACGAGTAGACTGTGAGTGTGCAAGCGTACAATCTCATAGTGAGTGTTTAAGGTCGGTATAATGTAGAATCTCCATTTATTCTAGCATGAATGTTTTTGGACTTCATGGACCAACTGGAACACTCGTAGAAAAGCCACACATGCATAATAAGACCTTAAAAACCTAGCATGGAGAGAGAGGCCCAGCTGACACTTGAACTCAGCATCTACTTCCTGTGGCTCGGCTAACCACCACGCTGCCTGCACCGCTTCCCTGTTGTTCTGTTTTGTTTCCAAATGCTTCATTTTCTGTTTTTATTGTTTGCTAATATTGTGGCTACTCAACTACAACCATTCTAGTGTTCTTCATTATGTACTTTCTGACTTTTTGTCCTAATTAGACCAATCCATCCAATTCGTGAGCCTTTTCTTTATCCTGGAGGATTGGAAGTTTTTTTTTTTTGGAGATTTTTATTCTACGCTACTGATCACACAGATATCACTAAAACCACGTGAGACAAACAATTTTCCACCAAAACAACGAGATAGTTTGGTCAAAATTTATAATTGTAACAAAAACAAGTTGTTTAATGGATTGAGCTGGGCTGATTATAAGCTGTTCAGTTGTAAAATTAGTCCTTCTGAATAGATCTGGACTCAGGTACACACCTGCAGTCAGAGGTCCATATTGAATTTCAATTTGAACGTTTAGGGCATCTTGCTTCTGTTTATCTTGTTACAATGAGAGCAGTGGCATAGGCATGAATTTTGTCAGCAGGAGTGCCTTCCAATAACTTGAGTGTATTGAACAGTTTGAGAAAAAAAAAAACCCACTAGAATGAAACTGCCAAGCTTTTTCTAAATCTCCTCTCACTTTACATCCATAAAGATGTTTGACTCGGCCTGATCCAAAGGGCCTCGATCACAAATCAGAGTTTGAGCTCTCTGGACTGGTGAGGTGTTTAAGTTTTATGGAAAAAGTAATTTAATTACTTACTTATTGAATGCGTAAATGAGTGGAGCTTATATTTTTCAGAACTGACTGATGCAGCAGTGGAGGTCAGCTCGTCTCGATCTCACTTAATGGGTGTGGAGATTGACAAAAAGTTGACTCTGTATTCTTTGTTGCAAACTGCATATTTCTTAGAAAAAGAGCCGCAGCAAATATCAGATAAAATATTAAAGCCCGTTATGAAAATGTTCATTGAACAATGTGTTTTGCAGAGCAATGTGTTTACCACCGTGAGAAATTAGAGAAATTTATTTATTAAATGTTTTAATTAAAAAAAATTAAAAAAAAAAAAAAAAAACCCTTAACCAAATTTTTACTTTTTTTAATCCCTGGATTAACATCTTTCCACATGAAATGCAAATGCCGAACTGAGCAACAACTGTAAGTAGGCCCCGTTGCATGCTGGGAGGTATTTCCTCTGTTTGCAGAGTAATCTCCATGATGATCCCAAAGGGGAACAGTAGCACATTCTGTTGAGAACTCAAATTCCTCCCGAGAGTCAAAGACTTCCTCACTGCAAACCCACTGAACCCAGGCCGTCACACCCACCTCATTCACAACCAAGAATTTCACTTGCGTTTATTTTCTGTAAAGGGAAGCGGAAGCAAAAACAGTGAAAACGGGAGAACGCTGAGAAAATGGCTAAAGTTGCTGCAGACTGTAAGACATCCGCCTGTCTGTAGATGTTATTATTATCATCATCATTATTTCAGTGAATACGAAGGTATTCATGACAAAGCAGACAAGATGATAAGTTGCAGGTCACTTACCCAGGAAACCTTGTACGAACTGACAGAGATTTAAAAGTAGAACATTTTTAAAAATAGGCTGCACTAAATGGAGTCCTTTGAAAAACTCCCACACCCACCAACAGATTTGTTCTATTTTTGTTTTCTTTGCCTCACCTCGGTGTCAGATAAGCAAATAAAATTTGATAGCAGATGTAAATAGCCTGAAGAAAAAGAAGCTGCGCGTTTGAAATGAACACTTTGTTTCTAAAGGAAAACCCTATCTATCCAATCCGTCCAGGTTCGATGTGAAATTTCATTTTGCCGTTAAACATCTGGTTGTGACAATGTCCATTAACTCTGTGGAGGGGTTTCTGTCTCTCTCTGCTTTGCAGAATTGTTTTCATTCAGCCAAACCGAACAACTCTCAAGCTTGTTTAAGATTATGCTACAGCAATCAATCAAATTCAGGTCCAGATTTTCACTCAGCAAAAAGTGTCAAACTTTTACTTTTTCTTTCGAGTCAGTTCCAGTTACTGCATGGTGCAAAAATACAAACAAAAATCTGAAATATCCTTCACTGTGTAGCTGAACTTATTTTGTGAAATCCCCTATGATGACATTGTAAATCTGTCCTTTTTCTTCCTTTTCTTTTTGATTATTACTATTATTATTTCCAATGCATCTGTTGTTAACACTTTACAGAGTTGTTCTCCACCACTTCCACCGCATGATTTGTGACTGGATTAATCAGATTGGCTGCGCTCTTGCCCACTGTGGCATGTCTCCTTGGTGAACCCCCCTTGATAGTCCCTCATTAGCTTCTTCAACCCATTTGTTCTCCTCGTTTCATTGCCTTCGCGTCTGGATTTCTTTTGTACCACTCTGTCTGACAGCTGGTTGGTAATTATGCATCCCTGTCTCTGAATTACTTGCCTCTCCAATTCTTCATGGCATATAGTTTAAAGGTTGACCGGTTCTGCCTGGAAAGGAAAGGCTCTGCTACAGGAGATGAGACGCCTACATGTGTATGGGAGACCGTAGATTTAAATGTCTCAGTAGCAGCACAATGTTTTTCTTATATAGTTTTAATCCATCCTTTTGTCAAAGATGTCCCTAAAACAATTTAAATTGTTTTAGGGACATTTTATTCATGCCAAAAGCCCAAATGAATGATATTATGCATCACTTTCTTGTTAAAGCACCAATAATTAGTCAAGTTTCAACCATTTGACCAAAACTGGACATTGGTTAGGGTGTTAAGAAACGACTCACTAACCTGCGAGGCTCAACTTTGCTCCAGCATAAAATCTGAAACTTTTATAGTCATCAAAGTGTCTAACTACCAACCAAGAAAGAACCCTAGAACCTTGTCGATTGCAATTAAAAAAATATGTTTTGTTGCAGCTTTTTGAGAGCGTTCATCCAAATATCAATGTGAGTTTATTAGTCTGTATGTATAATTTCGACAGCCATGGTAAATGTAAACTTCTGGGATTGATTGTCAGCTTTAAATCAAATCCACCCCAAAAAGGAAACGGTTTCGCTAAAGCTTTAGAAAGCTAAAGTTAACATGATAATTGTGTCTGTGACCATGGTCATAAACGTCCAACCAGAAAATTAGTAAAACTTTCTGCAATCTGTCGTTTGTCTTCAGCACAAAAGGTCACAGTGTTGACTTGGTCAAATCTCAGCAGGCATTGATGGCATTTACAGACTTCTGTTCCAGTCGATATAAAAAGTTAATGTTGGTCAGAAATAAATGAAGTCATTTATTTCATCAATGTCCTGATATGTTCTCTTCTTTTAAAAATCATTTTGCATTTAATACAGTCTCTTATTTTTGGAACTGTCAGTGGGGCTGACACAGTTTGCAATGTACAGCTTTGTTTTCCCTCAGCATGTAGAAACATAAACAACAAACCAATAGCTTCATACTAACTGTACTTGGGTTTAGTGATATATTAAAATTCCACATATTATACAATTTTTTTAAGCCAAACCAAACTTGAAACTACCGACTAATCCACTATATTTCGACCAAAAAAAAACCTATTAAAAGATTTTAATAGGTGCCTTTCTTGGGTTATATTATAGATTATCAAGAAACTGCATACAAAATATTTCAAAAGATTGTTCAAAAAGTCATGTTTGTCTAAAACAATAAATATTAAGAGAAAAAGTAACACTTCAAAGACATTATGAGAGATGAAAAAAAGATGTTGCTTCTCCATAGCAACAAAAGCAAAAATGGAAATAAAATGAAAAAAAAACAAAACTTTCTCCAGTTCTTGATGATTTTGCAACAGAAACTGTTATCTATCTACCTAGTGAATGCTGATCTTTAGAAAACATCAGCTGTGGAAAACAGCGCGTCGTGCAAACTGCAAACTATTTAGTCTGCAGTTTTGAATGCAGCCTCTGTGTCGCACCAACAAATGCAAATGTTTCTAATGAAGAAGATTTATGGGGGAAGGTGATACCGTTTACCGTTAAAACCTTGCATCCTTCGGTGATCAAAGGAAATTATTGTTATATAAACTCGTGGATAGCAGACAATGGAGTGAGAGCTTTATTACTTCATCAGAAAGTGACGCAAAATCAACATATCTAAATTGCTTTCTAAGAAAATGCTTCAGTATTTGTGCATAATCTCCTTTTAGCCTTATAAAACCCAGTGGGATAGATTAGATAAGGCTTATCATTTAAAAGAAACACAAGTAGAAAGTTAAAATTTGTTTGATAGCAATAAACATCTTCTCTAACTTACTCTGGAAATGTGTCCGATTACTGATGTTAGGTGTTTGATACAGCGCAGCAGCTCAGGTGTCTGTCATTGGTCACTGACCTTTGGACGGAGCCTCACAATGACGAATGTGACACAAGATATTTATCAGCTGGACATGATGCTCCGAAATGTCTGGAAGGTACCAGACATTTCATGACACGTTTGAATGAAGCAATATAGCTGATAACTGAAGGCGGCGTTCTGATGCTGCCTTCAGTTGAGTTTTTTATTTTTATGGTATTTTGTTCCAAACAACGTGCTTTCAAAGCTGATCTGGGTCAGCAAACGTCACGGTTTTCGCTCATGCAGATTGCCTAACTCGCTCTGCTGTTTGCACAGTTGTCTGTGCATTTCACTTTATGTGGTGAAATCTTTGAGTTCTGCGACAGTGGCCCCTGCGTCTATTTACTTATCAGGGAGTACATGACATTCAACGGTTCATTTGGGCTGTGTTTACCCCCGGAGTCTGACCACGGCCGGCAATTTTACAACCAGTCTACTCTGAAATAAGTGGGTTGCCTGTTAGAGACAGATGCGGCAAACAGCAGCTCATGAACTCCGTGTGCTCGCAGGAGTCTCTGCTGGCTTGCTGTTGTTTGCTTTTGCAGACACTCAGGTCCTTATTGATACACCAGAGAACAGATTCACATAGCAAACAATGCCCAGGTGATTTTTTTGAGTTGTTGATGCTGAAATGTTGCATTATAACAGTGTATGCTAGAACCTGCGGTCAAAATCAAATGTACATCATGACATCAGACTACTTGTGTTGGAATTTAGTAAAGATGGGAAAACATTTTAAAATGTTTTTCACTTCTTCTCCGCAGAAACGTTTTTGGCTCGGTGTGCAATGATGATCTGTTTTTTTTTTTCTTTCCACGCTATAGTTGCCTTACCAGGTGGGGTGATAATACCTGATTAGTTACAGCATGGCAGGCAGTTTGAGTTTTTCCACTCCTACGTTATTTTGCATGTAGACTAAAAAGTTTGCTTTGCTTGTCTCAAACTGGAAACACCTTGCAGCAGTTCTGCATCTTTGCCAGTTCCGCCACTATTGCCGTGTTTGTAGGGTGGGCGGCCCGAGGAATTGATAACGAACACGTTTTGAGATATTTTAGTAATAAGAGTAATTGTGAATTTCAACAGAAAACGTAATAAGAAAAGAACAACAAATAGAACAGTTATAAAACAGCTACTGATACCATTTAAAAATGTAAAAAAAAAAAAAAAGACCAGACACATCTTCAGTAAATACTGTCTGGAGGAGTTGAAGGCAAAATGTGGAAATAGTCAACATAGGAAATGATTGCAAGAATGTTAGGGTTGTGTAGTTAAATATGCTGTTAGTATTTACTTCAAGTGAACTTATTGCAATACATTATGTGAAATTAGTCTGTATGCGTACATATGTATGGCAAACGTATTGTCAGTAAATTGTTTTTCATAGAGTTAAGAATAAATCCTGTATTTTATGTCATTTCCTTGTACTGGTGGGATTTTATAATTGAAAGAAAAAAAACATTGGCCCGTGAAACGTCTGAGTGGTTGGTGGAGAAATTTTTGAATTTCCACCCGTGGTCTGATCAGTACTCTGTGGGTTGTTGGCCTTCATGATGTGTGTGTGTGCATGTGTGTGTGTGTGTGTGTGTTAAAGCGTTCCAATTTATTTTTGCAAAGGACTGCGTTCAGGCCCGTTCAGGACATACCCGGCCTCTCGCCTAATGATTGTTGGAGTGAGGAAAGAGGCCATTCAACCTTGTGGCAATCAGTGAGTATGGACAATATTTAAGCACAAAATTAAAGCATGACCTGGAAGGAGCCTGGGAAACCAGTCCTCTGTAAACTGGTACAGAGGACAAGAATTTACGCACATTTAGTGGAGGCAGCTAAGAGATGATGATGCCTTTGAGTCTATATAGTTAGAAATCCCTCTAGATGAATTCGAACTGAGATTTCTTGATCTTCGTTCTGATAGTGGCTTTGAATCAAAAGACAAATTCTTGACACAAGAATAAAGTTGAAGAGGAGAACTGATCAAACTAAGTTTGATGAAGTCTCTCTCTGAGGGACCAGAGGGAGACGCACTCAATCCTGACCTGCTGCCTTACGTTTGATTTGTCTGAGAGTGTGCAGACACCCTGTCACTGGCAGCTATAAATAGAGCATGTCCAGGCACACACACACACACGACACATAATTGCAGCAGTCCATGTCTATTGATTTTTTTCTATCATTAGCTGAGCAGCTAGGTTCTGACATAACAGGCGGTGGGGTCCATTTCAGCAGAGAACTGGTTCAGCAGGCCTGCCGCTGTTATATAACCGCCAAGGTGGGATATACAGCCAACCTAAAGGCTGATTCACTCCTCAAGTGCTACAGATTGACTCGTCCAATCGAATCCATCCTCATATCAGCTATGAGGGGAGCAGAGGAGAGCTCAGTAGAGGCTGAAGCAGACCTCGATGCCATTTCATTTGCATTTCGCCCATTATGCAACATGTTCCTCTGCGGTTGCAGAGGAGTGAGAATGAGCTGAACTCCAGTGACCTATCCAACGAGGAACCAGCCCCGCACCAGCCCACGAGCCCACAACGCTCGGACGGCTGCACTGTGGAGCAGCAGCTGAGAAAACACATACGGACATCAACAACACAGACACTTCTCCAGATTACCCAGTGAACACACTCCTCAGTGAGTAGAAGAGCGCTGGCATTGCACATCACATGATATTGCAACACAAATCTGGGTTTGGTGTCCTCTGGTAGAGGAAGGATGGAGAGCAGCTGCAGACATGGAGCCAGGTGTTTTTCCACCTTTCTGTCACATCATGTGTTAGTGGCACAAGTTAATGATTATTGATTTGCTCGAACCAAGTGACAGCCTGTGTGTGCGTGTGTGTTTGTGTGTGTGTGGGTGTGTGTGGGGGGGGGGGGGGGCGGTTGTGCGTGTGGTGTGCGTGCGTGCGTGCGTGCGTGTGCGTGTGCGTGCGTGTGTGTGTGTGTGTGTGTGCGCGTGTAACTGGAAAATCCCACTTGGGCATCTTTGTTTACTTTCACAGGAGATCCGTGTTGACTTTTGAAACTTTGAACGATTCGGACGATAACTGTGGTATCTCCCCACAGATGAAGATGTGAAGTCGGAGCGGATCTTTTCCGTTTCCTCTGTCGCGGGTGGGCAGCTGTCCTTGACAGGTTGGTGTGGTCAGAACCAGGCTCGGCCAGGCAGGCTCCCCATTTAGAGCATGCCGCTCTGCTGATGGGAGCGAACACTGTGTGCTTTTTCCCTCAACCCCAGTGCCGCATCGATCTGCAGTGACAGACGGAGCCAAAGCAGGGCAGAGAGAGCAGCTGCAGTAGTATTTATTAACTTCTGACTACGACGATAAGGCAGGACCAATCTCATGACAATCTGCAGAAGTCCACCCCCCACCAGAATCCTCCTCAGTGCAGCCGATAGGAAGCTGGAGATGGCAGCGTGCCAACCTGCTGGGCAGTCTGTGAGGGTTTCAGGCTTAGCTAAGATTAATCGGGAAGTGCTGCTGTGTCACACACTCAAAACGAAGAGGCCAATCAATCCTTCGCGTGCAGCTGCAAAAGACCCAGAGCGCGACAAGAGAGGCTCGATGTGGCAGCAGCTGGGCAAGAAGGCGAGCTGCTCGATCCTGCAAATGGAAATGTGTGAGTGTGAAGGAAAGCCTGAGAGGAAGAAACGGGCATAATTGTCAAAAATGAAATCACGCCTTCTTTTTACTTGCTGAAATCGAGGCAGGCGATGTGAAAAAAGCGAACATGCAAGCGGTGACTGACCCACACAAAAGGACAGGAAAGCGTCTGATTCAGGAGCCGAACTGGACAGAGGAAGATGTAAGCAGGAGTTATGAAAGCCCGGACATCGGCTTGCTGATAACAATGACATAAGATGTCCTTGATCTTATTTGGAGCCCAAATATTATGACCGAGGTGCAGCTGTGATATTACCTGATGGCAGATGAAACGCAAAGTGCTTTAAATTAAAAGTGTCTCATTGAGCATCTGATTTATTTTAACAGGGAATTAATTAAGTAATTATTCAGGGTCTTTTTGTTGTTGTTGTTTTATGGCCGGTTCTAGACAGTGTTCAGTCTTCCTGCCTTTACTAACACTTCTAAGTAAAAAAAAAAAAAACTTCAGAGAACTTGTAACTTTGACCTCTTTCTCCTGATCTTTATGAGTATATTGCAGCTGGAAGGTTTCCACTCATGCGTGTGTCAGCAGACGTTTTGGAAGAACGGGTATGGGTTGCTATCAGAAAGCCAACAGAGTCAAAGCCGCAAAAGATGGCGGCGATTTTTATTTCACTTTTAATTAGTCGATTATCTCTTGTGTCGACAGGGAGAGGAGGGGAGATTGCTGCTGCATTATCTCAGCCTGCCAGGAAGACCAAAACACCGCTTCAGCGAAAGGTAGAAGGTTTCCTGCTTTAGTCCTGATCCCAGGGCCTCTGATCCTCTTACATCACTAGCAGTTTTATCTCTGACCCCCTACGTACAAATCCAGGCACATCAAACACACACAGTATGTCAGCATGAAAACACACACACACACACGCATGCCTCCCATGTACCTGCCAGATTATTTCATAGTTTCTTTTCAAAATAGCCTGAGAATTTGCTCTTTTCTTTCTTTCTTTCTTCTAATCCTATGGCGAAGAGCGGACCAGACAGGCTACATCACACCTCAGAGGAGGGAGCTGTGGATATACTTAATTAGGTGAAAAGTCAGCTTGAGAAAGTGCTGCTTGCACCACAAAAAAAAAAAAAAAAAAAAAGTAAGTTAAGAAACATTAAAAGTTCTACATTACAATGGATGCATCGCAGACTCTGCGACTACAGCCAAACATCATTGACTGCAACTAAAGATTAGTTTTTGTACAGATTAATCTGCTGATAATTGCTTGTAAACATCTGAGAGGTAAAAGAAGAGAATCTGAAACTACATAAACAAACCTAATCAGTCATGAGACATACGTTATGATTTTGTTTTTTCTGAAAGACCTTTCTTGTGCAGACGTTTAGAAAATCTGTCATGAAATATGGAAAAATATTTTTGATGCGTTAGTAATGTCAAAAACTTGCTCTGATGAGGTACATTATCAAGTGCTAAAACACCAGTAAAATTACAAATACAATTTCCCAGTTACATAATAGGAAGGGGGTTTAAACAACATCAAGCTGAGATGCATCCACAGTGGGCCGTGGGCCTCAGGACGTTCTGCTCGCAGATGGTGAGAGGAGAGCAAAGACAGATGGTCATCTTCTCTGATTATTCCCCGAGTTCAAAAACCCTCTGATGCAAAGTTGCTGTCAAGTCGTATCAAAAATGTAAGATCTGCTGCAGCTCTGCAAGTTGATTTTTTTTTTTGTTTTCCCTCCAAACGTGGGCGTTTTTAACCCTGACATTCATCTCGGTCATTTTATTGACAAGATTATTTGAGGTTTTTTTGTTTGTTTTGTTTTGTTTTGTTTTGTTGCGGCACCTCTCTGTCAACATCTAATCAATCAGCAATGAAGGGCATTTTCCTTTTTTCTGCCCTCTCGGGATTGATAAGAATTAACGATAGGCGCATTTGCAGCGTAGTGCTGAGCTAATGCCGCGTCAGGATCAAAGTGTCCGGCACCCAATAACTGAAATCTCGATCTAACGTGCAGTTTCCAGGTCAGTGCTGGAAGCAATGTGCATTGCATAATTACTAACACAGTGACAGTGGCAGCGTAAACCAGTGAACTAGCTTTTTGAAACAAGCATGAGAGTAAAACAGAAGTGCATGCAAATTTTATTTCTTTCTGAATTTTGACATTTTGTCCATGTCAGTTTTTCACGCAGGAAGAAACATCTGAGATCACAATTCCACCAATAAATTAAACTGTCTACACGTTGATCACATGTGAAATAAAATAAAGATTACACTTTTTACAACTAAACATCTGAAAAGTGTGGTGTACATTAACAACACCCCTAACTAAAATCCAGTTAAAGCAGCTATCTTCAAAAGTAAACTAAGTAGTAAATATAACTCACATCTACATAAATCCAGCTGTCCTGTGAACGTTTTTTTTTTCCTCAACAATAGTGAACATGTAGCATGGTGAACATCAAGGAACCCAGCCAGCATGTCATGAAGTTGTGGGGTAAGTTTACAGCCCGGACAGGTTATAAAACAAAAATCCCAAGCTTTGAACATCTCATGACTCGCCGTTCAATCCACCGTCTGAAAACAGAATGAGTGTGACGTAGCTGCAAACCTACAAAACACATGGCAGTCGACCAGAACTGCTACATACGCTAACAATGCTCATCACCCTGAAGACTCCATGTCCACAGCGGGACATGGTGTCCCACACATCAGGATCACGCTGTGTGAGAAAACCTGAAAAGGTTCGTTGGATCTGAATGTCCTTGCAAAGCTCCATATAAGACGACAAACACGGAAAAACAATCCAGACTTCCCAAGATAATAATGCTGTTTGCAAAAATACATCAACATGCAGTGGAGATTCAACTATGCTCAGGAAAGTAGAGGCATCTTTCACACAACTCTGAAATACTGGAATGGCATGCTATTTAACATGAGCAGTGTGTGTATAGATAGCATTGCCTATGTGTATGTCAAGAGGTTTTTCACTAGAGTGCAAGAATTGCTGCTTGTACTTGATGTTTCTGCTCCTTGGCAGAATGTTATACAACCAGAGGCGCGGTGGGGGAACGCAGACGAAGCATCGCTGTTTGCTGATCTGTAGGCAGGTTGCATTGCATAAGGATCTCCTTTCTGTACTCTGGGCAACCAATGGTTCATTTACTAAAGGCATCTTGCATATCGAATCCCAAGCTCACGCTTGATGCATTGCAGATCATTAATAATATATTTGGAACGGAGACAATAACATGAAAAGGCGAAACAGTCGCCAGACAAAACTTCAGCTAGCCCACATGTCCTCATTCGTCCGCGCAAATATTTTTGATGAAACACAACATGCTTAGAACCGGCAGCCGTCCTGTTTGAAAATCAAACAAATGGGCACGCAAACACACACGTTCTCACACATCAAACACGCCAACAGGCAGCGATGCCAGGGAACGGCCGTATAACCAGCTGATCAAGGCTGAGGAGCGCTGCCAGCAGATCCAATAATGAGTGCAAGGCAGCAGACTCCCGTTTTATTAGGAAGCAGATAGAAAAGCGGGCAGATACTGAGGCCTGGCATTTGTGAATTCACAGCTTCATGAACCTCCTGCTGATACTGTTAGCCTTACCGAAGATAAAAGAGAGCTGTGAAGCAGCAGGACTTCCCTACCAATGGACAAACACTTCAAAGTTTTTGTGTTGTCTTCGCCACACTGTTCTGGAAGAAGAAGAAAAAAAATGCTGTCAAGCATGTATAGTAGTAAAATAATTTCAGCTTCTCCTGCTATGTCGTGCTTCTCTGAATGTAGACATGATTCTGTCTTTATAGAAATAGAACTTAAACATTTAATCTTATATTTGAATTGATTGATTGAAAAGGATGGATGGACAATAAACAGCAGAATTTGATCATTGCAGCCTACGAAATATCTTTTTCTTCTCAGAAAGCATTGCTCAGAAGAAACACAGATTTTTTTTTTCTTTCTTTTTTCTTCATAAAATACCAAATATTCAGCTTACGCTCAGAGTAGGAAAAGGCGGCGTTGATGAGCTTTTATGGATCCGACACACTGACAGACCAAACCAAACACAGAGCAGTCTCCTCCCCTTTCTGGCCTGGCCTATATTAACTTTCCATGGAGCTCCACCTCACAACTAAAGCCACATGGAGTGGGAGAAGGCACCATCAAGGCACTGAGAATACCTGCACATGTCCGCACAGATGTAGAAATCTGGACTGCTCTGAACTTTTGGATGCGTTTGTTTTGTGTTTATTTTTGATGTAGGACTAATCCCTCTCATTGTTGGATTTATAACTTTTTTTTTTTTTTTTCACCATGTTGCTCCGGTTATTCCGGGAGAATTTCAGCCATGGTAAGTGAACATTTCAGGGCGTATGGCTATTTTTCTGTACGTTCAGTCAAACACTCAAATAGAACAGTTAAAGATAAAAGAGGAATCAGGACAACTTACTGTTGCATGTATGCAGACACCTTGTAAGAGATAAAACTTCATGCCCATTTGCATTAAAGAGGCATCTTGATAATCAGATGGCTCTATGGACAAAACTGCACGACTGCAACTGCGTTTGTTTTGGGTTCACAGATTATAACACAGGGCTAACTGTGAGCGGTAAAAATAGAAAGCTCTTAGTCAGATGCCGGTAGGACTTGATGTCAACCGTTTGTCTCATGATGTAACAGGAGAGGCCAGCAAAACGGACTGAAATGATGTCGGCACGGCGACACATTGTTAGCGTTCAGGAGAAAGTCACAAAATGACCCAAAGTAGAGACGATTGACCTGTGCAAGGTGCAGTTTGTGGTTCAGAAGTGGGGCAAAGAGCAGCAACAGGGCAAGAGTCTTCGTCATCAATGAAGCTTTTATCAGAAACAATCAGAGTCCAGTGAACTGACATCATGGAGTCAGTTCACGAATTTCAAATTAGTTTCTGCTGAAGGAATTTGTTTGGATCCTCCTAAAGATAAAAACACCTTAAGAGACAAAATGTTGTTTAATTCTGAGTCTGTTTAGGATAAGTCATGTATTACTGGTGCATTGAAATAATAATAATAATAATAATAATAATAATAAATAGCTGCAAGCATTTCTTTCTTTCTTTAAAATGAAATGAGGTAAATTACATAAGCTTAAAAAGACAGTCCTGCGTTTCTTTCCCCCCCCCCCCCGCCTTAAGCAGCCAACAAATGAGATGTTGACGCTCATTACATCAGTCTTATAAATCTGGAAACTGCACTTGGGGAGAGCAATAATGAAAGCCGACTCAAAACGCCACCAGAGGAGGCACAAAGTCTTTCTCGCTTTTGGTTACAATTTGTGCGCGCTCCGGTCCGCACCACGCTTCAGTCCGCATGCAGCTTCCTCCGTCGGAGAGCCCATCCCGGCCGGTGGGGAGCATCTGCATTCAGGGACACATGGATTCTCACATGGTCTGGCTGCGGATGCTGATGCAGGCTGCTGCTGCGGCTGTGATGCTGCCATGCCTGCCTGCACACGCCCACCTGAGTGCTCATCCATTCACAGTATCCACAGTCTGGATGACTGGCGATCAGGATCTTCAGTGCGGATTGTAAATATACCGAAAAGTAACTCAAGGATTCATATCTTGTTTTTCCTCGGCTTTTTTTTTCTTTCTCTCTCTCCTCGTGGGCGGATATGATGTGAGATCCAGGGGTGGTGGTGGGGGTCACCCAGCTCATCTCAGTGCCAGATGGGCTTCCCAAATCCGCAAACTGCATTGAATGACATGGCCGCAGAATTTTCTCACTGCAGAGCAACTGTAGCCTAATGCTGCTGAGAAAACAACATTAAATCATACTAAATGCAAAAACAAACAGACAGATGAAAGGGATTAAGAATGCTGAAACAACGGGCTTAATTGCAACGAAAAAACAACAACAAAAACAAACAAACAAAAACAACTGTGATCGCATGGATGACAAAGTCAAAGACCAGTCACGGTGACAGCACTGGATACTATAGGTCAGTATGTATTTTATACTTATTATTATTTTTATTAAAGCGCTTTAGACTAATCAGTAAAAACAGGTGGAGTGGGGAATTTTCGTTTTCTTAAAAAAGCACTCTTACTTTGGAGCATGAATGATTGTCCACACTTCCTTTTCCCTCTGTATCTGTAACGAAACGTGTTGATGCAGATGGTGTCAAATTCGTGGTCACTTAACTGGATTTAAACCGTGTAGGATTCTCGAGTTTTGAATGACTTCTGCCGCTTTCACGTACTGCTCGAAGCTCCAAGATCCTGATGCAGGAGTAGACACTTAGTGCACTGTTGTTAAATTAGTTAATTGCAAAAAAAACCAAAAAAAATAAAATAAAACCCAAAACAAACAAACAAACAAACAACAACAACAACAACAACAAAAAACTTTCAACCCCACATGATTATGGGTTGTAGTCAATTAAATAAAGATAAAGATTAAAATTTGATAAAGACTTAGTGATGAATGCTTTGGGGAAAATAAATGATATGGTTAATAAGAAAATATTTTTATGAATATTTACCCACTACAGCTAAAAAAATTTCCAAACAAAAGTGCATAAAAAATATAGAATTTAAACCCTCTAAAGTAATTGATTAAGTTTTTTATTATTTATCTAAAGTAAACAAGAAAGTTATTTTTGTAAAGAATGAAAATATTTGAATCGGTCTGATTCAATAAATCATTCATAACGCGCTTTCACCATAATTGGAGTATTTCCGACGATCCGTGAAGTGGCCTCGTTACGTCACGCCTTCTCTTCATAGCCAGCCGAAATGGCGTTTGCAGCAGATCCGCAGAGCTCGGGGAGCGAAGCACACGCAAACCTCGTCCGGGTTTGGTTTTAACAATCAGCCAGCTAATGCAACGAATAAAGACAGTAAGTAACGTTTCCTATGTTGGTCCTCATCGTTATTACGCCCGCCGTGCGTGGTTTCAGTGCGGGGTTTGTACCGCTTTGAGCCGTTTTACGGAGCTCGGCTTTGTGTTGCTTAGCACTGTGAGAGCTGGACCACGTAGTCAAAAGCCTCAGCCAACAACGGCTCCTTTGTTCGTGTTGTTACAGGGCTGCGTTTTAACGCTGTCTTTCATTACTTTGGGAGAAAAAAAAGACAAGTATTGAAATAAAATGTCGTACATCTATTGTTTCGGCCGCGTAAACGTTGCTCATAGCTGCGGTATTGTGATAGATTTACTCCGAGCCGGAGCGGTTCGTCGTTATTCTTGTCGTTTTTTTCCGCCACCCGCTACCTGGTCCGCTAAAGGCTAATAAAGCCGTTAATAACTCAGCATTATAAACGAATGTGTATCTTAAAACGCGTAATTATGTTATTTTAAACGTCTTTATTATTAAGTCTTGTGTTTTATTTTTATTTTATTTCCTGAAATGCGTCGTTACCGGACTGGCAAGCGCCTTTTGCCGGGTAGGGGAGGGGCAAGAGCCTCTTACGACAGTCGAGATGGAAATTACGGCTCTTTTCCGAGTCGTGGGACTCCAGTCACCTAAAGGAACCGGTTCTGTCGGCTCCTCAACGACCCAGATACTCCGGAATCATAAACCGCTTATTAATAAGGGAGAACAAATACTTTACAAAAGCCTCAGGCAAAGTACCAGACATGATTGGGAAAAGGCGCAGCATGAATAACTAAAGTATTAGAGGGCAGAAATACCAATGAACTAAAACGGAAAATTTAAAACCACACTTATGGAACAAATCTGTAAAACCGTCTTAATAAAACCGAAAGTTAAAATAAGAGTGGCTTACATGTTACTTAGTAGATGAAGTGTTTATTGAGAGGCTTATATGTCACACTAGATTTGATATGGAAAAAATGTTCAAATTGAATGTGCATGAGTCGCACAATTCAGATCACAAATCAAAATTTTTTTTTATGGATTTGGAGAGAAGATGAAAACTCCAGTGATTGAGGAGCTTAAGGAAGAATTCCTTCTTCTCAATCATTGGTGGAGATTGGAAAATTTATCCTGAGCGTTTTAATTAAAATGCTATAAAGTAAAACTTTTTTCGCCGTTGCGATGTGGTGCAAGTTTTCTAGTGCTGTAATCAGTTTTCCTTAATATTCTGATTTTGTGATCCCATTTTGTCCAGGTAAAAACTCTTAGCTGGACCTACACTTGAAGTCAAACAAATGCGTGTCTCTGAAAACTTTTTGATTTCTCAAATTCTCAATTGTGTTTTTCTGTGCCCCCCCCCCCACCCCCCCCACCCCCTATCCCTGTCTTGTCTTCCAGGTTATATCCAAGTAAAATGGAGGATAGTTTTGATTGTGACTGTGGTGAGCTTGAGCCACCTGATCACTGAGTAAGAATTTATTTTGAAGATTTAACAAGGCCAGACGCATTTCATTTTTATATAACAAAAGACTTGACCAGAAAAAAAAAAAAAAAAAAAAAATTTACTAAAACAGGAAGAAAAATTGTGCATTTCTTATGAAGCTGCTCAGGACCAGTCATACACTGAATGTATCTGCACTGTGAGGATGCAACTACATGCTTTTATAGTTTAATATAACCCCAGTGCTATTTTTTTTTCCTTTTCCAATTGGCCTCAAAGTCCATTCCATTGTAGTCTATAAATCGAAGACCTTATCAGCTAAAGATATCCTTGTACCAAAAGGGTTGAGGGGGAATTTCTGTTTTAAAATTTCTCCCAACATTAAACATGGAAAGAAAATATGATATACTAGAGTCCCATATCTGAGGGTGACGGCTAGCCAGGGGGGACTTGGTAGTCGTCTGTACGGGGGTTAGTTCAGCCTCTGAAGCAAAGGGGGAATTATTTGATCATTCCTCCGGTGGTGATAAAGTTGGGCTAGGAACAAGCCAGGAAATAGGCAGAAGATTGACGTAAAAACCAGTAGTCATGGCGGAGAAGTTCGAGTCGCTCATGAATATCCACGGGTTCGACCTGGGCTCTCGCTACATGGACTTGAAACCTCTGGGTTACGGCGGGAACGGCTTGGTGTTCTCGGCGGTCGATACCGACTGTGACAAGCGCGTGGCGGTAAAGAAAATTATCTTGACCGATCCTCAAAGTGTGAAGCACGCCCTGCGGGAAATCAAGATTATCCGAAGACTTGATCACGACAACATTGTCAAGGTATGGTTCAACGTCAAACAGAATATCTGACTGCGCGTCTGAACGACGGGATGGTTGTTTTTACGAGGCCGTGCCAACGCTGACCTTTTGGTCTGTACCAACAGGTTTTTGAGACCCTAGGCCCCTGCGGCCGCAGACTAACGGAGGATGTGGCGTCACTCACAGAGGTGAACTCAGTCTACATCGTGCAAGAGTACATGGAGACTGACCTCTGTCAGCTGCTGGAGAGGGGTCCTATGTCTGAGGGCCATGCACGGCTCTTCATGTACCAGCTCTTAAGGGGCCTTAAGTACATCCACTCAGCCAATGTGCTTCACCGTGACCTCAAGCCTGCCAACCTGTTTGTCAACACGGAGGATCTGGTACTCAAGATTGGAGACTTTGGGCTGGCCCGCATTATGGATCCTCACTACTCCCACAAGGTAAGGAACACTTATTTCTAGCTTAGAAAAAACACATTAAACACTGTTGTTATCTGTACCCTGGTTGGTTCTGCACTTTCTGCCATGAGATGTTGGTGTTGTTGCCCGAACTCAACATGTTTATTGGCCGGTAGCGTGGTGCTCCCCTGGGTGACGCAATTTTATAGCAGGAAGTAAATAAGACAGGATGTGGTTCCTTGAGGTGACGCCTCGGCTTCCTTTCTCAGCTGAAGTGGGGCTGGGGACGCCATGCGCTGAGAAGTTTCCTTGGTCGGTTGCATGCAAAGCAAAGCCTCTAAAATTAGATATTAAATTGGTTTAGACTGCAGCATGGGTGACCCGTGTTTTTGCCAAAAGGTTTTTTTTTTGTTGTTTTTATGCAAGTAATTGGCAGAATCCAGGTATTGAGTTTCAGAATGTTGGTAAAAAGAACTTGGCATTAACGGCTACATGTTCATATACAGCACGTGGAAATCATGTTTTATAGCTCTGTATACAATCTGCATTTGTTGCTTTTTTCCTTTGAATGTAAAGATCAAGGTTCACCCTATTGATTGCAACCAGGTGATAGTCCTCTGTAGCTTTGCGGTGTTGTTGACACTTTATCAAAAGGATGAGGAAATGCCTGTCCATGGCCATATGGTGGTGTGAGGTGAGGAAATCTAGGTTGGCCAGCCCCTTTTTCTCTCTGTCCCACTATCCCTCTCTCTCTCTCTCTCTCTCTCTCTCCCTCTCTCTGTGGTTGGAGCTGGACCTCCGTTGAACGTAGATGGAGTCAGGATGCTTACACGTGTCTCAGATTAGTTATTGGTAGGTCTAGAGTGAGCTCACGTGGTGTGGTCTGTTCGACCGGTATGGATTCATCCTCAGCCAGGACTCTGGCGCCTCATACAAGACGTCTGACACACGCTGATTCACCACGTTTTCAAGCAAACACCTATACTGCAGTCGTCTAGTCGGTTCACATTTTCACTTCTGACTTGACTGTGCTTATGAGTCATATCCTTCGAGACTCTATCACAGAGCAATAGGAAAGGGAAGGTGGAAGCTCATTGTTGATGGGAAGAAGTGAGGTTTTCACACGATTCAGACACTGTAGAGTGGAGTGTGGGGTTTGCATTATGGGCGTTTTCTCTCTGCATAGGCAGATTTCTAATGAGAAACATGCATGCAAGTTGGTATTCTACAGCTGCCTGGTGGAGGGGGTGGTCTTTTGTTTCATTGTAACCTCGAATGATTTGATTTGTGTGTCGATTGTTTGAACCTACTCTGGTCTTTGTACACATTTAGTCATATCAGTATTGCTATTGTGGCAGGGGAGTTAAAGGTGATTCATTGCAATTTCTGTAAACTGATAATTGTTTGATGCCTAGCTTGTTTTTAAGACTCCCATCCACAGTGATGGTGAAAGCCTAGAATGTTGTTTTAGAATTCCTTGGAGCAAATATGCTTTCATAAGCGCCATCCACGTCACAGCGAGACAGTGATGGGGAGCATATTTAAATAGCATCGCTAAAAACAGAAGTGCTGTTTTTCTAGCGAACCTCAGTTCCTGGTTTGCTTTGAGTCGTGTGATCAGGCCACCAGGCTTCAGTCTTTTTAGCTTGTTTTTTTTTTTCTCACCTTTTTCACCCCATTTTTAATCCCTCGTGACTTTCTGGTGTGTTTTTGTGCTGGTCTGAAGTGTTCTGAAAAGGCTGGCTTTTTTTTTCTTCTTTTTCTTCTTCCTGTGTGAGCTTAAAAGTTGTCCCTTATTGACCAGGGCTCAAGAATGACAAAAATTCACATGCACTCATCCAGTTTCTCCAAGCCATGCCCTCCTCCTTTCCCCAGCCAGCTCTTTGTCTTGTTTTGGGAGTGGGGGGGATAAGGAGGGGGATTTGCTCAGGGCTTTATTTAAAATTTCCAGTTGTGGCCTGCCCTTCAACAAGAGCTAGACTTCAGAAAGTCCTCCACTACTTCTGCTTAATCAAGCTTTTGTTGTTGTTTAACGCTCTAAGCTACTGCACATTATTTGTAATGAGTTCTGTAGAGTCACTTTTTGCACGTTCTTCTTCTACTGAACCCGTTCAGATTTGTCCCTTACTGTGAACATTCATTTGTTTTAACTGCGATCAAAAATCTCTTGGAATGAAACCCGCGGGTTTCATTCTTTAGTCTTTGGGGGTTTTCCATTTACTCAGGGTTAACTCCACCAGAGTAAGCTCATGATTATTAGAATCATGTGCTTGCTTGATGTTTGGTGAAAGAGGCAGTAATTTGAGATGCTGTGGAGGAATGACTTCAGTTTTCAGTGATCCTTTCAGGAGAGTTCACCAAGGTCTTTTCTGCTGCACGGGCTTCCAAACCACAAGCACAGCAACACTCAAGCACTCATTTGACCCAGTTTTTTTTTTTTTTTTTTTTTTTTGTGCCAACAACAGGCTGGTCTGGCAGAGAGAAATATGCAGCAAGAAGTCAACACATACCGGCTTTCTGTTCACAAGCTATTAACGCTTTGTCGCAATAGAAAGCAGTTCAACTGTAATCTGTAATGTGTGTTGAATATGTCTATTGTGCAGTGTATCATGGCACTGTAGCGAGGTTTGCTCTGGTTATCCCCCCTAAAAGTCACATTGTCGAACCGGAAAGTGCTTCATGGGGTTGAGACGCGTTCAACGTCAGAAATAACTGAGCTTTATTAAATGAAATTATATGAAAAGGATCTGAATGGTCTTAGTCATAAGTTTCCAGTATTGTCCGGGAAATCAAGATGTATTTGTATTGTGTGTGGGTTTTTTTTTGTTTTGTTTTTTGTTTTTTTTTTTTGTTTTTTACATCTTGTTTGATTAGATTCAAGAAGTTTGGACTAATACAGTCAGACGCACCGAGCGAGAGCCGTTCATGAGTCATAAAAGTCGACCTGTTCTGATCTTGATCAAGTGGTTGACTTGCTCACCAGCTGTTGCCAAACGCATTTAAATTGTTAATGCATTGACTTGGTCTGTATATGGTAAATGGGCCACTTCATTAAAAGAGTCAAATGTTTACCGGCCCACTTTATGCTTTCAGTTATTGGCGACCTTTTAATTTGCGCCTCTTGGTTCAGTTCTGTTTCCACAGTGAATCATCTTTGCACAGCCATGAATGCTAACCTAATTTGCATCCCTTTTTCTAAACTGGTTATGTGGTTTTCTCCACTGTAGTCAGCTGCAGCTGCATTTCCATTGACCATATAATTGCACATACTGGAGTTACATTTCATTATTGGAATTCATGCTTACTATGGGGGAAAAAACCCCAACACATTTTTCAATTCAAACGTTTGTGGACTAGATTGAGGAGGTTTTTCAGCTGTATCAATCATGGTATTTTGCAACACTACAATGGACTTTTTAAAAAATTTTGCATCACACAGGTCATGTGATCAACAGCCGAATGTTACTACTGGCAGAAAGATGAAGAAGACGAGAGAAGGATAATGACAATGGTTTTGAATATTACGTTAGCGGAGTATTGACAGTTTTGTGCGCATTTTCGTAGTGGAAACGCAGTTAATGTTGTTTAAGTTGGCTTTACTAGCAACTAGCCAGCTCCAACTTGGGGTTAATAATTGGGTGCAACCCGTCTGTCCTCCATACTGCGTTCTAATTATGTCCAGCCTCTTTCTCAAGCCGCTATTCGACAAACCGATTAGCTGGTTACCTGGAGGAAGGAGATATGTCTGCACTTTGTGCCATTTATAGATCCTTCAAACAAGGGCTTGCAGAGCGTCGATACACTTGAGGATAATGTGACATCAACTATCTGCAGCTAAATTAGGCAAGAAAGAGGAGCCTTGCTTAGTGGTGAGCCAACCAATTTTGTCATGCCATGAACTACAGCTGCAGGTGGGGGAAGCAAGGGTGTCGTTTTACTACAACCCCTTCCCCCAGACTATATTCCCCCAACACACAGACACACGCGCACACACACACACACACGGGGAGATGGACAGTTCGCTTTCCTTTGTGTTCAGTGGGTTGTGATTTGTCGAAGCGACTGTGGAGGGCAGGTTGGTGTCACCGCTGTGGCAGCAGGGGGATTATCCTGCTCTCAGATTGCTGACATGGCCTTACACGTGCCTCGTCTGCCCCTCTTTTCATTTATTCCCCCCCCCCCCCCCCCTACCTCCCACCTCCTCTCTGGGGTCTGTACTGAACCAGAACAGAGCAGCTCTGTTTGGGAAGTTCCACCAAACTAGCATTCCCATTGACCGTAGAATTACGTAAATTGGAATTACGAAAACAAATTTCATTAATGGAATTGCATCAATTTGAAAAAAAAAAAACTCACATTTTGTGCTTGGACTTGGACAAGGTTGGTTTTTCAGCCGTATCAAATTGACGTTTTGTTTTTGTTTTATTTGCAAATCTGTAATGCAAACACCGTTTTCTTATCTCTTTGGAAAGTGCAAAAATTCCACCAAATGTCTCAAAACATCACCATGATTCTGAATAATTCGCCACGTGTGATTTTATTTGAATTTCTTAAATGGAAACACCGCAATTGGAATTGTTTTTCAACATTAGCAGAACATCAACGTTTCGAAGACATTTCTAATATTCGCTGCCACTGTTGAGTGTAGTTCAGCACCATTTGCCATGTTGCATTACAAAAGCAGAAATGGAGAAGAAATGCCACAGCAGAGTGGCTGTTGATGTCTGCGTACTGGTTTCTAATCTTTACTTCCCATACTGAAGGTTTGATGTTTTTGTCTCCACAGGGCCATCTGTCTGAGGGTCTCGTCACAAAGTGGTACCGATCTCCTCGCCTGCTGCTCTCACCGAACAACTACACCAAAGCCATTGACATGTGGGCTGCTGGCTGCATCTTTTCCGAGATGCTCACTGGGAAAACTCTTTTTGCAGGTAATTAGTGGCTCAGTTTGAATTGTTGAACTTTCCGTAGCACCAGTGGAAAGTGGCTGAGGAGATCAATTTAGGAACGGTGGG
The DNA here is from genome assembly GCA_922788865.1 of Poeciliopsis turneri. Taxonomy (NCBI): domain Eukaryota; kingdom Metazoa; phylum Chordata; class Actinopteri; order Cyprinodontiformes; family Poeciliidae; genus Poeciliopsis; species Poeciliopsis turneri. The sequence continues at coordinate 41,778 of CAKLNU010000700.1, forward strand.
GGTTAAAGGTAGAGGCGCGTTGTTTCCATAATGAGTCTAGCCGGGGCAGAATGAAACCTTCCGCTTCTGTAAGAACCGCCTTAAGCTGGGCACAAGGGAAACAAAAGTTGTTCCCATGATCTTCCACACGTAACCCTCAGTCATGCAGATGGTGGCTGTTGTGTAACCCCGGGAACAAACCAACGTTTGTCTGTCGGTTTCAGGAGCGCACGAACTGGAGCAGATGCAGCTGATCCTGGAATCCATCCCCGTGCTGCGAGAGGAAGACCGGCAAGAGCTTCACAGCGTCATCCCCGTCTTCATCCGCAGCGACATGTCGAAGCCTCACATGCCGCTGGTCAACCTGCTGCCTGGTGTCAGTCCACAGGGTGAGTCACAACCCCTTGCAGAGTCACGCAGCACTCTTGTGTTCAAGGTCAGGTTGCTTGTGTGTCGCTACTCCAGTTCCTTGATTGACGGTCTTAATTTTCCCCGTTCCTCTCCAGCCATGGATTTTCTGGAGAAGATCCTCACCTTTAACCCCATGGACCGTCTTACTGCCGAAGAGGCCCTGGCCCACCCCTATATGGCCGACTACTCCTTCCCCCTGGATGAGCCGATCTCTCTGCACCCTTTTCACATTGAAGACGAAGTAGATGACATCGTGCTCATGGACGAGAGCCACAGCCATACCTGGGAAAGGTGCGCTGACAGACTTACTAAAAAGATCTGATGACCATAACAACCATTTTTTTTTTATTTCTGTAGTAAATGATGTGTTTGCTGTTTTAGGTATCATGAGAGCCAGTTCTCAGAGGCTGATTGGCAGTTGCACAGCACCCATGACCCAGATGAAGTTCAGGTTGACCCCAGGGCGCTCTCTGACGTTACAGATGAAGAGGAGGTCCAGGTATGTAACTTGAACTTGATGGAAGTGGGGATGAGAGGTTGAAGAAGTGAGATGAGATTTAAAGAGGAACAAAAGCTAACTAAACCTCCGTTTCTCTCCAGGTCGATCCTCGTAAATACGCCGACGGCGATCGGGAGAAATTCCGGGATGAGCCGTCCTTCGACTACTCGACCCTCCTCCCATCGGAGCGGTCTTGGCAGGAAGACCACCACGAGAACAAGTACTGTGACGTGCAGTGTAGTCACACTTGCAACTACAAGGCCGTGTCCCCCTCCTACCTGGACAACCTCATCTGGAGGGACAGTGAAGTCAACCACTACTACGAACCCAAGCTCATCATCGATCTGTCCAACTGGAAGGAGCAGCAGAGCAAGGAGAAGGCCGACCGCAAGGCCAAGAGCAAGTGCGAGAAGAACGGGCTGGTGAAGGCGCAGATCGCCCTGAAGGAGGCCGAGAAGACCCAGAGTCCGGCCGAGAAGGACAGCGAACAGGAGAAACACCAGGCGGAAAGGCAGCAGAACCAAGGCTTCGACTTTGACTCCTTCATCGCCAGCACCATCAAGCTGAGCCTGCAGCCGGAGCCGTGTCCGGAGGTGACCCTGCTCAGCGAGGTGGGCCTCCTCAACGAGCTCAACTTCTCCGTCTCCCAGCTGGAGGCGCCACGCTCTACTTCCATGTCAAAGACTATTAGTCAGGAGAAAGAGGAGAAGTGCCTGGTGAACCTCGCCCAGTTGGGCGGCGTGGTGGCCGGGGACTGCGTCTGGCCCGCCGAGCCCTGGGAGAGCTTCGGACCCGGGGAGAGCCTCGGTGACGGCGGCTGTCTGATAGACGAAGCGTGCTGGGACCTCCGCAAGGCGGACCAACTCCAGAAGGAGAGCTCCTACACCAGCTACCTGGACCGCTTCTTCAGCCGGAAAGACGACAGCGTCGCCGAGGCCGTGACCGGCTTGGAGACGGAGCCCTCGGTGGTGAAGGAGCTAGACGACAGCTTCCTGGACACTAGCGCGGAGATCGTGCTCAATATGCAGCTGGACTCTCTGGCCTTGCCCGTGTTTGACGGTCCCGACGACTTGCCTCTAAAGTCCATCCAGGCGTCCCTCTCCCCTTGTGCCGTCAAATGTTCCCCTCAGATAGCCCACAAAACCTACAGCAGCATCTTCAAGCATCTTAATTAAATATATCTTTCCTCACAGTGCAAAATCTAGGCAGTTTTATTTTTATTTTAATACGGTGTTATTGTACTTGAATCATTTCATACCATTTTTTATTTTTTTTTATTATTATTATAGTTTTATTTTGAGGAGTCGATGGGGGCTGATAAATTTATATTTGAAGAGTTTCGTCATCACTCTAAGCCTTGATCACCTGGCCTTCATGGGTTATTGTCTACGCCCTCATTGCTAAACCGGCATGTCGTTGCACATGTAAGTACTGTAGATGGACGGGATGGAGGGAGGAGAGAGGTGGAAAAATAGAAGGATTTAAGAAAGGAGATTTTGAAGGAAAGATCGGCGAACAAACATTGCTGTAGGCTTTTAAAGTGCTTTCACATGGCCTTTCCTGGGTTGGGTGTACACATTTGGGGGGGAAAGGAAAGAGGGTTGGGTTCTTTTTGTCTTTTCTTTTGTTTTTTCCTCCTTATTCGACTTTCTAACATGTTTCCCTGAAGAAAGCTTCCGTAACAATCCTTTCATACTGTAAATCTGACACATGATGCCAGCAGCAACCATTATCGTAGGCGTTAAAATGTAAACGTGTTATCTACCTCAAGGTAACAGCAGTGAGAGACACTCGAAGCCACACTAGTGCTTTACACACATGACCATCCTCATACCATGAAATGAAGTGGTCGCAAAGATGAAATCTGTCTCACTTCGGCATTTAACATAGTGAGGTGTTTCAGTGATCGTTATTTATTTCTAGCAGATGTGCGATATTTATTTTACGAAACTTTGTTATGTCAAATGTGATTCTTGAAGGTTTGAAGAGCTGAACAGACTTCCATTCTCATTTCGGCACTATAAGGATGTGCAGGTGTTCCTTTTTGTTTTTATGTATAGGTGCATTCTGTTTTTGTTTTTTTTTTGTGAAAACCTCCTGTTTCGTTTGAAGAAGCGCCTAAAAGTCTTATTTTTATTTTAAGAAATTCTAAGTGTTAAAAAAAGGCCATGGAGGCGACGGAAAGGTACATTAAAAGGCAAAGCTAACGGTGGGTTTAAAGTACGTCAGTTTTAATTGTATGTTTTTTGGGGGGTTGGGGTGTTTTTGTTAAATTTCTATGTACTTTTTCCAGGCAAGCATGATGAAATAGGTTAAGGTGTAGCATGTAGAACACTTACAGACTTTTTTTTTGTAATTATCGGTTCCCCTGTTCTACAAAATATCTCAAAATAAAAATTACTGGCAAATAAAATGTCACTGACTCTTTGTTTCATTTGCAGACATGCTCTTGTTTCAGAAAGGATAAACTTCGAAACGCGTCTGTTCGAAGCTCTTGTTTAGCTTCATAGTTTAGCTATTAGGCCAGTGAGCGCTTGGCATTTGGCTTCAGTCACTTCCTCAATCTAGCTTGAGACTAAACCACTCAAAACTTTTCTCACTGTGAATAGAGATGTGAAGATACCTGCAGAGATCTGCTGAGTCACCATTCTGGACGGATCCAAGCTGCAATTTCCTGTTTCTGCCAAGAGTCGCATGTGGCTCTACAAAGCTACTTTAGTCATCTCTGCAGAAATAAGTCATTTTTTAGAGGGTTGGGAGCTGTTATTGAAATTTAAAACTTCAGATTATTAATTGATGAACAATGGATGATAGACTGTAATGGTATCAAGTTCTCATTGGCTGACTTGGCCTTTTATAGGCCAAGACAGAATAAGTGAAGCAACCTATTTTTGATGGCACAGCAACGGGGAAAATCAAATTTTCACATTAAATGTTATGATTATATTTTCTGAACTTTTCCACGACCTGAACTTATTTCCAGGGATGGTGATGTGCATCTTTCAGACACATTGTAACAATATGTAGCACAGTGAAGTCACTGCTCCCTTCAGTTGCTATAGAAATGTTGTATTTGTCAAACAACTTAAACGAAATGTGTCTTTCGACAGGCCCAGTCTGGCTGGAACGTAAACACGACACGAAAACAGAAGTTGTAGAACAAAGATTGGATCTGGGTTGCTCCCTCTAACCAGCTGCAGCTGAATTTTTCTCTCCGCTGCCACTTCCTGTCGGGACAAATTAGGTCATCTACTGTCTGCAGTGTTTCCCATCTTTTCCAACCACACGTTCCTCAGTCACTTAGCCCTCCAAAACACGGGTGAAAACTGAGGTGCAATGTTTGTATCTAATGGTAGAACGAGTGGCTAAAATAAAATGCAGGTCAGACGCTGTTTTCTCTTTGACCAACTCGGTGTCATCGGTTCTCTTTCCACTGCATGTCTCTTTGTTTCCTCTGCTCACAACATCAATCCATCCACCTGGGCAGTTTCTGTTTACTAACGTGTCGTATAGCAAATGTATATCGGTATAGCAAATACCCATCCATCCATCCATCCATCCATCCATCCATCCATCCATCCATCCATCCATCCATCCATCCATCCATCCATCCATCCATCCATCCATCCATCCATCCATCCATCCATTTTCCATCACCCTTCTCCCTAACGGGGTCAGGAGTTGCTGGTTCCTCTCCAGCTGCGTTCCGGGCGAGAGGCGGGGTTCACCCTGGACAGGTCGCCAGTCTGTCGCATATAACAAATACGATTAGATCTATTAAGAACTAATTGTAATCATGAAAGTCATATTCATTTGAGCCTTTTATTGACTTATTTGAAACACTCTAAATGGCTTCAATAAGGCTGACTCTTTGTTTCATTTTAATTGATTTTAAAATCAATTGATTGTAATTGATTTTAAAAACACGAATCGGTTGCCTTTGGCTTTTGGTGTCATTCCAAGACTATTGGTTCAAGCTGCTCTATGTCAGAATGTATGCAGTTATTTCCTTAGTCCTAAAAGAAAATCCAAACTGTCATCTGGAGATAAAACTTGAAACGTGATTTTGAAGAAAGTAAAACAACTGGGTCCAGTTTTCAAAGTTAGCTGGAGTGGATTGAGGAGGAACTATTTCATCGGGCGACACAAACTGTTTAAATTAGTCATTGAAAGTCCAAAATGAATGTGACATTCAATATCTTTATGAATGCATGAGCTTTTCTGTGCTTAGAGGATTTCCCTCACCATCAACCCGTTGACGACACATCACTCGTTTAATGTGCAGACGGATCGAAAGGAAGACGACCTGGTCATTCACCAAAACCTGAGATGGCTCCTCAGTGCCCGAACACGTACCCTTATTCAGAGCAGAGCTCCAGATGCTAAAGTTAGAACACAAAGTGCCTTCATAAATAGAGCTCAGGCCTCAGGGTCCTGCACTTTAAAAGCTTTGGCCCCTGACAGAGTTACGCAGCCTCCTGACCACTGATATCAGATCAGAGTATCACTTTTTACACCTCTAAGCAGCCTCTGTTTTAACATTTACTTTATAAATCCTTCACTGCTTTCCCAAACCGGGGGCCATTAATGCAGACGATCTTTAAAGCAGCTGAAGTTACAGGCTAATATGCTGAACTTCGATTACATGTGAATGTAAAAGAGCTGCAGCCAAATGAGTCATCTCTTGATTAGGCTCAAGTGCTGGAGCTGACGTGACAAATGGCAGAGTAATTTGTGCCTTGCTCAATAAAAAATAAAAAAAAAAAAAGGTAAAAAAAAAAAAAAAAATCATAAGAGCTTTTTAATATTCAACGTCCTCATAATAACTCCATGTTCCCTCCGTCTGAAGTGGTCACAGCTGTTCCTGATCAAGCAGGTTTATTTCTCAGGGCCGCGCCGGTTGGCTGTAGACTTTCCAAAACAGAACATTTGTTTTTTTTTTTGTTTTTTTTTTTGTTTGTTTGTTTGCATAACAAATAAAAGCCACAAAATATGACATTTTGCTGCGCGACGGCCCCATCTGTGCAGTTTGCTCGCAAAGAAGGGATAATTACTGTCCTGCTGCTCTGGTTTCAAGTAAACACATATATTTTCTTTTTTTTTGCTCTGAAAAACAAAATTATAGGAGTGTTTAGAGGCCTGTGTGCAAACTGAGCTCATCGGCGGGATAATGATTTTTTTTTTTTAAGAAGAAACTCTAAAACTCAGTACGTCTTAAAGCTCTGTTTCATCAAAGTGTCTTATAGAAGCTGTGATCAAATCTTGTTTTGATTTATCTTTCGCCGCCTTTCGACCAGCTTAAAGCATTTGTGGAATCATGTGACATAATTAATACTATTTCAGTTTTAGAAAAGCCCTCAGGAGGAAACTGGGTGGTTTAAATGACTCGGGATGAGACAGAGTGCTGGGAGAGACGTTTCATTTTGAAATCAAACTCCTGTTTTCCACGCCAAAATGTGTTTAAAAATAGGGCTGAAAGCAAAGTCGTTTTGTGAGTGTTATATTTTTGGAGGTTAGACAGAAAAAGCTGTCTCACACTGAGGAAAAACAGCTTCCCAGCAAATCAGGCATCCTTCTCTGGGCGCGGTTGTGCTTAAAGGGATGCTTCTTTCATAAAGGGATTTTGAGCAGGCGACATTTTCACCTGCAGTCAAAAGCATCTTCCCTTTTTATGAAACAATGACGACTTTCCCTGCCGGTAACGGAGGGGCCAAGACAAAACAAGATTTCAGTGTTTTTAAATCAATATTAATTCATGAAATGTCACAATGTTTGATGTGCTGCTGCTGTTTCATACATTTTTAAAGATTCTCCCTTTTTTCATTAGACGACTCTGAAGTCAGAAATGGGTTTCGATGTGCTTTGTGATTGCTGTCCCATTAAAAATCCATCCTGGATAATGAAATGTGCAAAGGGTATTATGACAAAATACTTCAAAATGATGTAAACAACAAAAATAATAAAAGTCATAGCAAACGTGATGACTGACTCACATTTTCACCAGCATTTCACCTCGCAGTATTTGTTCAAGTGGGAAAGTAATTGTTACAGACGGTGTTTTGTGCATGTGGCGTAAATCTCTTTAAGCCTGTGTTGTTTTTACATGAGCGCAGCTCTTGTGGCCTCTTTAAACCGTGTTGTATTTGGAAGTCAACAAAACACGTAAACTGAATGAGCTGTAAAATAAATTTCAGCTTTTTTTTTTGTCTTTTCTTTTAACATTTAAGGTGAGGCCCTGGTGACTTTGTGTTAGTGCAGAAGAGGAAGAGGGAGTTCACCGCTGCAGCAGGGACAGAAAACATAAGTTACAACAATGCATTTGAGGTTGTCTTCACATTATGTGAGCAATGACTTTGTTTAATCCTCGCTGTTTGATAACAATGAGGATTTTATTGAGCAAACAAATCTACCCGCCACTAAATTACAGTTATCATGAGCGAAGAGAAAAGGAGAGAACTGAACAGATGTAAACAAAGTGTCAAAGGTGATGAAGATATAATTAAAGTCCCAACTGATGCACGTCATGTTCTATGCGTTATCGACTATGTTATTGTAGTTATGAATTAATGTTGTTTTCATTGAAAAAGCTGACTAATGTAACATGTCAATCGTTTGAAGCGTGTGACAGGATTTGCATGAATCTGCCGAACCTTTGACAAGCCGTTAGCTCTAAAACGGATCCGTTTCTGTAAATCAGACGTTCCTTCAGCAGTCTGAGCTGTCCCTGTGAAAACTGTCCTGTCAGATGACAAAGCACAATTCAAACTTGCTCTGTAGTTTGTTTGTTTTTTTCTTGGGGAATGATTAAACTGTCTTGCAGGGCAAAGCGGAGAGGCGTCATCTGACGAGCGCCGCAGTGGAAAGTCAACAGCAGTGACTGGACTGAGGCAGAGTGGAGGCAAGGCAAGGCAAACACCCATCAGGGTGAATCAAAGAGCGAGAAGACAATTACAACTTGTTAAACATTAGATGACGTTTACTAATTGTATCACAACAGAATGGTTTCTGGTGCCGAGAGTTCAGACAAATGTGATTTCTTGATTAGGAAATTAAACAACTAGTAAATTAAATCTTATGCTATGATAAGAAACATCAGGGTTGCATGGTGCAGGACTGAGTAATGCCATCTGGTATAATTTCCCAGATTAACTGTCAGGTGAGTTACAAAGACCTGACTGAGACAGGTGAGGCCGGGTCAGGTGTCGTTAAAACAGGTGAATACAAAACCTGGACTTCTCGTTACTCACTTTCCACTCATCCCAAGGTCACAAAACATCCAGCACGCTTCAGTAACAATCCCTTGCTTCATCCAAATAAAGCCGGCCTTCCTCAGGACATGGACTTTCCACTGCAGGTCAAAAACACACATGAGGTTTTGGCCTCAAAGAAATTTTCCAGGCAGTATCGCAGCAATGATTACACGCCCCGCTTCACTCGTTTCTGCACTTTGCCTTCGTCCATGGCTGCTCACCCTGCTCATAAATTAGTAAATATCCTGGATCAGAGTTCAGTTGGAGTGAGGTTAAGACAATTTGTTCTTCTCGGAAGAACACAGATGAGCATGTGCCTTATTAAACCCACCAGAGTGCAGCAGCTGTCGCAGCATCAGCGCTTTCGCAGCAGATCACTCTGTTCTTGCAGATACTTCAAAACAAATTTTGAGGTGCTAATTACTACCTGTGTGTGCGTGCGTGTGTGTGTGTGTGTCTGTACACAGATAATAAGTGGTTTTATGAGACTCTTACTCAGGCAGTAATAGGCCGAGGTATGACTTCACATGAGGGGTCTTTATTTCGAGAGGCGTCAGCGGTGTGCCGCCTCATGTAAACATGTCATTAACAGTGACAACAAGTAAAGGTTGTTGTCTTCCACCGACATATTTACAGTCAACGCTGCATCTGCTGGTGCCGCCCGCTGGCAGAGATGTGAACAGAAACATCAGGATGCGTTTTGGTGTCGGGAGACTTGGAGGTCGATGCCACTATTTGCTGCTCCTTCGTCACGCATCGTCTTCCAGCCTTGCTGGAGTCCAAGATGTATTAAACTTTTTGTTGTTGATCTAACAGTAGATTTGGGCATTTGTTGACGAGCAGCCATGTAATTTTTTGTCCTCATTTCCATCGACTATGAAGATCTAAACACATTAGGCCTCTCATCACATGTAAAAAATACTTTGGTTACAATTATGTTAGACTGCTTAGACAAAAAACTTATCAGTGAAATCAGTTTTGTTTGTTGAATTTGTTCTGCACTTCTCAGCTTATGGAAGCTGATCCAATCACATCGCAGAGACTGAATGCATGTAGGCGTCTAACCTGAGCGTCAGGGTGAGGAAAACGGGGAGTTTAGGCGACTTTTAGCATCCTGTTGTTGCTGGTGTCAGATTGTTCTGGGATTTTCACTCACAGCCATTTTGTTTTTGTAGCTGGAGGTGAGAGAAGAAAAAAAAATGACATGCTGGCGGGGAAAAGATACAAAAACCAAGGCAGGCAGAGTCCAACCTCTGACAGCGAAACCCTCCAGACGACGGGCTGCGAGAGCCACTTTCGTCACAAAACAGATTGTTATCTCCTCAATAAAGAACTAAATGAACAATATTTTATTCTCATGATAACGTCCATCATCATCATCACCTCCATGTTGCAAAATGTTTTCATTAATGATTTACAGATGATTATTAGAGAATAAAAGTGTGTAGAGAGAACAGAGTAAACAGAACTTCTCAACCACTTGGCTCATAGGAGTTAATTTAAAAAATTGTGTGGTATCGCTAAACTAAATATCACCTACACTTGTTACATCAGACTCCCACATGGGATAAAATTACCACCAGTTTGCTTTCTCGTGCGTCGTGTGGGTGACCCGAACTTGAAGTCTTACTGCGGCTCCTCCTGCTTCAGTGGACACTCAATTATGTTTCCATCAGCGAAACGAGAAGGCGGCGAGATTAGAGAGGACTCAGATCTGAAAGGATGTGCTGAACATGGGGGAAACGACGACCTCTGATTTGAACGGATCAACATGTTTTCGAATTGAATGCAGATTTGATTTTATGCAGCAGAGCTGACGGAGCCCTTGGTGGTTATTGTGTGACTCTGTCGCCACTGATGACAGAAAGCTGGGATTTACCACAACATTTAGATGCTTCAACAAGCTGAGTGTTAATGCAGAGGAAACAGCAACAGAGTTCATCTTGGAAAGTGTTGCTCTGTCATTTGTTTGATCCTGCCGGCCGATGACGGAAATGCAAATTGCACTGCAGAAAGCAGAACATTTGAAGCGACAAATTTACTGCGGCTCTCAAAAGTTACGCAAAAATAAGTAAATAAATAAAAATGATAAAAATATGATGTGAAAAACTCATTTTTTAAAACTGCGTCTAAAAATGATGAAACATTTACGTCATACAAATCAAGTGAAAATCAAACGTGTGAGCAGAAGCTGCAATGATTTAGATGCATCATCTTTAAGTTTAAGGTGAGAAATTGCAAATATTAACAGCTGCAGCTTTCATCCATATCATCTCTTCTCCTCCACATCCCATTTCTCAAGTCAACAGCTTCCAGACTAACACTGTTGACTTATGTATAGTTGTTTTTGGGGTTTTTTGTCCTTTTCAATTTGTAAAATTAGACCCTGTTCCTCCTTTACAGACTCCATGCAAACAATGTTTGGTCTAAAAGATGCAACTGAGGAAATATCTGGAAAATCTTGTTAGGACAGCTGAACTTGTTTCTCTAAAGATTGAAGAGCTTTCGATTATGTGACTCAACAAAGTGTTAATTTGATGGGGTGCACATTTGTAAAATCAAGTTATTGTAGCTCTTTATTTTTCAGACTTTCCCCTCAATTAAATGATTTTTTGGTTCTATTTAATAGTACAAAATATGTCACATGTGGGAATCGTTTTTAATATATATCTATATTTTTAAAATAAAACTTGCTATTTTAAACTTTCCTAGATGTAGCTTTTCCTTTTCTCTGCCTGTAGGAGGCGCCAAAGCCTTTTGATGAATCCACAAAAGTAAAGCTGCTAAGTAGTTTCATGTTGTTTCCACTTTTTAGCAACATGCTAAACATTCATAAAGACTCTTTAACAACTAGGATGCCATAAAATATGCATTCTTATAAAACCCAAGCACTGCATAAACAGAGCCATGTAAGATCTGATTGTTAAAGCCACAACTTATTCTGTGTTTATCGTTAGAGACCCAATGGATGCTCAGCGTGAGAGATTGATGCAGGCAGTGACGCAATGCGAGCAGCTGTTGCATTGAAGTGAAATAGCTTCATCTTTTCATTGACATTTCAACCAATTCCAAAGCATTTAAAGAAAACCACTTGCTAAGCAAAACGAACAAAAGCATTTCGGTTTTCAGGTGACGCTGAAACGAAACTTTCTCACAGAGACGACACAACGATTCCTTTTGCTGTTCAGCCTGTTTGCTGTTCACAGCCATTTGTTTGTGTTGCACCAGTGGCTTCCAATTATTGGAACATTTTACCTGAAAGCTAAATGCCAACATGACGGATGTGTTGACTCACATCCGTCATGATGTGACACAACACATCACGACGGAAGGTGCATCTACTAAGTCATTTTATTTCTTATTTTCATTTTTGTATTTCCCTCTTAGCTTATATGTTTGTCCATGGATTGTATTTTAAACAAAAACTGACATTAAAGGTGGAGGAAGTTGAAATGATTTCGTGCCTGAAACGTTGCAGGGATGTGTAAACTTTTAAAAGCAGTTGCATGACGGATTGCAGCTGATCTTTGCCGTGTCTGACAGAGTTCACACATTGGGAAAGCTGCACTGCTTCAAGGTAAGTGTCTTAAACTGAACCACGAAGCACCATCCATGGGAACAAACTGATCATAAAGAGTTACACTGCACCTAAAGTGCCCTGTTTGTACGTTGCCAAGACTGTGTTGTCTGGCTACTGTTGATCCCAGATGGTTTACCTTAACAGCAGATTCTCATGTGTTTTAACTTCAGCTGTCATGTACAGTCGCGGTGCACACACTCTGGCTCGTTTCTGTCGGAGGTCTAGTCAGTGTTAGCTCCATATTTTGACCTCAACGCAAATAGAGGATGGTTGAGAATTGTATAAAACAGGAGAGCTCTTTCTGTCTCTCAATGCAAAGGTGATTTTGGATCAAGAGGCTAAAGATGAAGGCCAGCAGTTTGTCAGTGGAGGAGTGTGCTTGGACATCCAAAGAGTGCCATCTAGTGGACAGAGATCTGCAAGGCGCTTTCCTGAGGGACAGGGTTTGCTTGCCAAACGTCTTCAGGCCCCAAAAATGGAAGTCACTCATAAAGACGGGAACAAGCCCCAGTTTTCAGGTTTACTACACGGCCAGAGAACTTTTCCTGGAAGCGCTGGACGTCGAAGCCGTGAAGGAGCTGATTAGGAGATCTGCAGGAACGAGGGCTGCAGCTCAGAGACTTCCACACAGCCTGAGTAAGGAGCGGAGCATCTCCGTCTCTGACGGGGAGTACGCTGAGGCTTTAACGTTGTTCTCCATCGTTCTGCAGAGTGGTTTGTCTCTTGGGGACAGCTGCGCCTTTGCATCTGAGTTAACTCTGAAACTGGAAAGACAGCACGGTCTCCTGAAGAGAAACAGCATCCACACCCACCTGCTGTCTCTGACCAGGCTGAAGCATGAAGACAAGCTGGAGGCTCTCTCTGCTTTCTGCAAGCATTTATTCCGCCGCTACCAGACTCTACACAACCCCGGTCCCAAACTGGCGGTGAAAAAATACACGCTCTCCCACCAGCACGGCCTTTGCTCCCTCCATCTGGCCCTGCTCTGTGACTCGACCTCTGGCTTCATCTGCAACATGTACCTGTACTCTCCAGAGCAGCTGCAGACTCAGAGTAACACGCCTGTCGTTGCTCAAGTGGTCAAACGATTGGTAGAACCTTTCTGCGGCCAAGGCCGGATTGTTCAGCTGGACAACTCGGCGAGGATGGAGGGCAGACTGAAAACAATCCTTTCAGAGTTACAGATTAGCATTCAATTGCCACCGTCAGAAAAAAAGCAAACAATATCCCTGCAGTCACCTTCATCTCTGTCTAAAACTTCAAAGGAATCAAACTCAGAACTCACAGCCCACCTTCAGGGCTGGACCGGACCTGCTCTGCTCCCTCTGCCGGGCCTGAGCGGGTCTGGGCCAGACGCGTTCATGCCGGGCTTTTGGGCGGCCCTCCACACCGTCTGCATCAACACGTTCGTGCTCCACACTCTGCAGAGACGGGCCCCAGGCAGGACGCTTCCTCTGCCAGGGTTCACCAGGGCTCTGGCCTCTCAGCTGGCCGCGGGCGGCAGCAGCAGCATCAGCAGCATCAGCAGCAGCATCAGCAGCAGCAGCAGCAGCAGCAGCAGGGTGGCAGTGCCCGTCCTGCCACGACTGAACAGCTGCTCCGACCAGGAAACCACAAATCTTCCAAAGCAAAGGTCAAGTCACGTTTGTTTGATTGCAGCCTTTGCTACAACGTTAGTATTAGTGAGACGTTTACTGCAGCAGAATCCATTGCAGTCAGCAATACATTCAAATGATCTCTTCCTAAAAAGTCTAGATCTGAGATGTTTTTTTTGTTTGTTTGTTTTTTTCAAGAGAAATGTCAAACATTTTAGGAACCTCAAGTCTATTTTCATGTCTTCTCCTGTCTTTACCAGAACCAGGACACTTTCTCAGTTAGATTCCTCTGTTTACCTGGTTAGACATCCACCCAAGAAAATGGCTCTGTAGTCACAAGATTTTTTTGTTTTTGCTGCCACTAACAGTATCGATATTTTTGCTTTCAGATTTTGAAGAACACTGCAAAAAACATAAAGTCTTACCGAGTGTTTTCATCAAGTTTGGAGAGCAAATATCTCAGTACACTTGAAATAAGGCAAAACTAACTTACCAGTGACTTTTCAGCAAAACATAATAGCTTGTTTTAAGTCAATAATTCTTTAGTGTTGATTTTAAAAAGTATTAATTCTACTGGCAGATTTTTCTGACATTTTCCGATGTCATGAGTAAAAAATCTGCCAGGGAAGAGAATCGCTTTTTAATCTAGATTCAAGAATCGTTCTCTTAAAACAAGCTCCTAAACCTACGAGTAAAAATCTACTAGGCAGTTAGCTTTAAGCTGAAACTAACTTACAATTTCTAAACTTACGAGTTTCTATGAGAAACTGGTAATAAAAGTGCCATTAAAAAACAGCATTATCAAAGCTCATCTTCTGATTTCCAGTTATAAAATCATACATATTCAATTACCAAATTCTTACTTTTGTAGTACTTTTTTCTGTTATGAAATAGTTACCACTTTAAAAAAAAAAAAAAAAAAAAAAAAATCCAAGACAATTTAGAGGCAAATTAGGGATTAAATTCAGCTGATGTTTTTCTAAGTGACAATTTCCTCTCGTTGCTTCTTCCCTGAAAGCGAAACTGTTGTTTCTACTTTCAAGTGAACCGCATTCAAACAAGAGCATTGCCACGATCGAGACGACTTGGCTTGTGGCATTCTGCATTGTTTTCTTTTGAACGGAGTGGATCCAGAATGCTGGGAAGTGCTGTAATGTCTCCGTTACCAGGCTACCGTTCGATCTGGCAGGAACCAAAATAATCTGGCCTGGTAAACGAAGGCTTTTTTTTTTTTTCCCCCCTCCCCAGTTTAGAACCAAACTGATCATGATTGACAGTACAAAGTAAAAGGCTGACGCATGTTCTGTCTGTGACGCTGCAGGTCAGACACAAATGGCTGTTTTCGGATGATGGAGGGCACGAGCTACAACTTGAGAAGCAGGCCGTCCACGCCATCGAACAAGCAGGGCAAACCAGGAGTTGTTGGGTTGGACAACGTCGGCAATTCCTGCTACTTCAACGCTGTGATGCAGTGCCTCTGCTCAACCATGCCCTTTGTGGAAGACCTCCTCTGCCACGCGACGCGCAGGGACCTGGAAAAGTACTCGGCGGCCTGCACTCCACCTCTTCTCTCGTAGGTCCAGACCGGACGGGCTTTCCCCGGTGACCTGACCTCTCTGTCCGTGCAGGTGCGACTGCAAGATCGCCGAGGTTTTCATCCAGCTTCTGGAGCAGATGTGGCAGGGGAGTAGCGCCAGCTGCTCCCCTGTGCAGGTCATGTCTGCGCTGCCCTCCATCTTCCCGCAGTTTGACAGCTACACCCAGCAAGACGCCCAGGAACTGCTGCTCCACCTCCTGGACGCCCTGCATGAAGACTTAAAAAAGGTGCATCAAAATCTCTCATCTACTGACACTGTTCTGTCCATTAAACATCCAAACAGATTATCCAATTAAACAATTTTGAATTAATTAGCGTAACTTTTAATGTATGGTTGATGTCATGTTTTATGCTTTTGGGAGTCCAATGCGATGTATTTAAGTTTTTGGGGTTTTTTTCTTTTATGATTTGGTTTGATGTCCTGTTTGCAATTTTGCTCGATTCCTGTAAAGTGTCATAGTTTTTAGAAAAGCGCTATAGAAATAAAATGTATCAGTATTATTAGCAGTACCAGTCGTGTAGAATTAAGTTCCAGTTGCATTTTAAGAAAACATCTCAACTTTTCAAGTTTGCACTCCTTTTCCCAGTTCATGTTTGTGTTCATTTGGTTGCAAAACGTCAGATGCATTTGTCAAGAAAACAGCCAGGAAAGAATCAGAGCAGAAGCTCCAAAACTGAGCCCACCATTGTCTCGGATCTGTTTGAAGGCCAGCTCAGCTACCTGACCAGCTTCCTCCACTGTGGTCACGAGGCGCACAACAATCAAACCTTCACTATACTGTCACTTCCCATCCCAAACGACAAGAAGTGCACCATTCAGGTACGTCTCGCCGGATTTGCTCTTCTGGGTCCTGGTGGTTCGTCCTTACCTTCATCCAGTTTGTGTGCCTGTGCAGGATTGCTTGTCCCTGTTCTTCGAGGAGTCGGTCCTGACGGGGGCCGAGCAGAGCGACTGCTCATACTGTGGCCGAAGGAGAGAAGCAACAGTGCAAACTTACTTAAACAAACCTCCAGAGATTCTCATTTTGCACCTGAAACGGTGGGTAAGAACATCATCGGAGAATACTATAGCTGTAATTCTTAAGTTCATGTTGAATTTGTTCAATTGGCTCTAATGTCTCACCTACTGGTCCACGAAGAACTGCATCGAATCGGGGTTGAAATCTTCAGACAATACAATTTAGTTACAATTACAATGTAGTTAGTGGGGCTTAAATAATTAGCTTCAGTTGTCGTTTTTTGCCTTATTCGTTATTCAGCGACATGTTAGCTTTGACCAAAGTGAAGGAATAGCCTGGTTTCAAAGATTTTTATTTTATTTAATTAATTAATTAATTTATTTATTTATTTATTTTGCTTTTACTGTATATCTTCAAAGTGACAGTAATTTTGGGTTTAGGAATTGGTTTATTTTAGCCTCGATTGTAAAATTGGCTGACATTAGTTAAAGGGGCAGTATTATAAAAAGTCAACGTTTAATTTATTTATTTTTTTTTTAGCTTTACATCATGTTATAATAATGTTATTCCCTCGTCAAAAACGTACCTGGAGTCCTTTAGTCTCCCGTGGCAACCACTGAGCTGTGCTGAATGCCAGGCGGGACCGAGCGATGCAACTTCCCCAGTCAGCTGCTTCAGACTAGTCAGCAGCAATTAGCAAACACCTGGAGGAGCTGAGCATAGCTGGTCAAAACGTTGCTAAAGGGTTAATACAGGACTGATGAGATGACTTCCTGAAGGCAGCCCGTTGGAAACAAGAGCAAGACATTTTTAAAGAGACAGTGGCCCAATTTGAAGGCGTTAAATGACCCAGTCACATTACGTTTTAGTCATTATTGATATACAGCATTTGTACACCAACCGAAGGTAACACAGTTACTTGATTACACTGTAAAATGTGACTGGAAAACACTTAATGCTGCCCCTTTAAGTGCCTTAAGGATCCTATATGCGGAATGTAAATGTATTTATTGATCCAACATAATTATCTTCTTTAAAGGTTTTGCTGTAAGGGGAGGAGACAGGTCAAGTTGTCAGCCAACGTGTCGTTCTCCATGGAGCTCGATATGACTCCGTTTCTGTCCGGCTCGGTGCGGAGACGGCCCTCCTACCATCTCTATGCTGTTGTGGTGAGTGATCAGGCGACAGACTGCAACAAGCTGCATCACTGCTGTCATCCTGGTTCATGTTTCTTCCTGGTTCGCCACGAAACATCTTAATGTTCTCACGAAACATTCAGATGAAGTAGATACAGTTGAAACCCGTTATTTACAAATGTCTTCTTTATTACTGCCTGAAGTCAAATCAGACTTCTATTGTTTTGGGTCGGTTAGAATTACTAAAGTTATTTCCATTTGCTAAATGGCTCAATAATTAGAACATATCAAAGATTTATTTATTAAAGGGGTAGTATTATGTGGTGGCATTTTATAGCACAGTCTAGAACTATTTTTACTTCATCTGTTATAAAAATGCTGTGAATGTGTCAAATGCAACTTAAAATAAATTAGACTTTGTAATTTGACGCCTTTAAATTGGGCGTCCGTCTCTTTAAGAAGCTCCTGCTTTTTCTGACACTCCGCCTTGTGCATGTCATCACAACATGGCTCCTCGTTACGCCGTTAACAAACAGTCTTAGAGGCCCTGGACCGAGAAGCAGCTTGTGGAAGTTCAGCAGACATTACCACCATTTGCTTGTTGCTGCTGCCGCTAGTCTGGAGGAGCAGAATGGGGAGGTCTGCTGTGAGACTGAGGCTGCAGCTGCAAGGAGGGGCTTTGTAGAAATAAAATTTACAAAACTTGCAATTGAGCATTAAACAAATTCACTTTCACTGTGATGCCTTTTGGTTAATTTCTAAATTACTAAAATAAATTCAAAAATATCCCTTTGTAATCTATACCACATCCAAGATTTGGAGCCAAAAAAGAAGTTCTGAAATAGTCCTTAGAATTATGCATCTACAGGCAAGATCACAAAGTGTTGTGACTTTGACAACACTTTGACGTGTGATATCAAAGATATGAATCAAGCCTTAAACCTTTTAATTTGAAATGTCAACATGCAAAGTTTCCATTTTTTCCCCAAACCCATAAAAACTTGGAAATCTGTCAAACTACCAGACAAGAAAATGACCGTCTTATCCAAGTTTATGTACTTCAGTAACTCGCTTCACAGGAGAAACATGATGTAGATCACACACACACTGATTTTCAAAGCTTATTTCTTTTGAAGATTTCTTACTTACAGCTGATGGAAAGATGGCATTTAAGATTTTAAATTATCAGACCAAATATAAAAAAAATCTTAAAGCAGAAATGTAGGTCTAATGAAAAGATTGAAACCTGCTTAACAATTTTTTTTCAAAAAGCTACTTATAATCCGATTTTAAAAACTGGAACTCTTTTCTAATTTATTGAACACGAATACGTCCTTTCAAGTTGGTTTGGAAACCACATAAAGGAAAGCAAAATAAAATGTAAAAAAATTAAATACAAAGACAAATGAACCATTTTCTTTCTCTAGATCCACAGAGGTAACCTGGACATGGGTCACTACACGGCTCTGTGCTACAACTCGGTGCTGGAGACGTGGCATTGGTTCGACGATTCCCTCGTCAAGGAAGTGGACGGGAACATCGTGCAGTCTCCGGACGCTTACATTCTGTTCTACACCTGCAACCCTTTCTAGACCCAAGAGCTCAGAAATGTCCATCCTGAGTGACACATAAAATGCATTGCCACACGAACGCAAAACTTGTTTCTTCTCCAGCTGACTCCTCTATAGATCGGAAAAAAATGCACAGACAATTTATTTGAAGCAGTTTTAATAAATAGTCATACAAGTTGTTTTGAGGTTAATATAATCATGTTAAACAATTTGCATTTAGAGAATTAAGAATAAAAGATTGAATGAAGAAAAAAAAAAACTGATTATAATTTCATGCTAGGCCATAAAAGTTTACTCAGAAGTAGTTAAATCCTTTTTGACTCTAGATCTCGGCTCCATTAAGAAGCAACATCAGTCCCGCTTATTGTTTCTCACATAATCGTTTGGTCAACGCTGAAAATCCACTCAATTCTTCATATCATCAGGCTCAGTACACAAAAACAACAAAACGCAAAAAAAAATAAAATAATAATAATGTATGAATAAGATTGAGATAATCCATCCCATTAAGTCACACTCTTAATAGTGTTTGAATATGATAAATGCGAAGGTAAATATGACATTACAGGAACATGTTGAGTGTTCTGCACTGGTTGGAGTGAGACAGGCAGATGAAATCCCAGCATCAGCATCGATTGAAAGCATTCTGGGATGGAAATAAAGATCCGCTGTCCAAATAATGTGTTTTACGTCAACTTAAAGCGATTGCATATTGGATGTGCAAGAATGTGGGTTAATATGAACAAGCAACAACTGGCCTCCTCTTAATCTCAATAAAAGAATCACACAGCCTCTCCTATTGCCTTCAAACAGCAGAAGTTTATACAATTAGAGCCCAGAAGCCAATGGTCTGTCTTCACTAATATGGTCGTGTTTCACTGGCTGCTACTCTTAGAGGAGAAGAAAAAAACAAACAAACAACAATTTGGTCAAGAGACAAAATTATTTACACAGAAACATCTTTAGTGTGCAACCTCGGCATTGCTAAGACTGTACATGGCATCTAACTGTTAATCCTGCGTATGCAGTCGCTGCTATCTGCAACAGAAATGACCGAATCGACCGTCAGCCCTAACACAACTATGGTAAAGAAGTCAGATTAGCATGAGCGTCGGTTTAGCTTCTGGATGATCAGTGCCTCCACTGTTCACTCGTCATGATCCCAAAGTGGCTCGCTCGATCGCGACCTCCCTCTGTCCTCCATACATGATCGATTAACCACAACTAACGTCGCGCCAGGCTCTTCACGGAGCAGAAGAAAATAACCTCTAGGCTTAAGCGTGGCTGCTGTGCGGTTGCTCCTCGTGTCTCGCGGCGGCATCACAGGGTGGAGTAAAACAGGATGTAGGCTGCGGACGACTTGACCGAAGACGAGGAGATTTCCGTCACTTCGTGGTCATCGAACTTGTACCAGCGCTGCTTGAGGGAGTTCTTACAGTAGGCCGTGTAGTGGCCGCCGTCTAAGCCCCCGTAGTGATTCTGCGGCGGAAAAAGAAAAAGGTTAGATTGAGATTTACCTCCTCGCCTGAAGCAGTTTGGCCTCGCCCCGACTCACAGACACGGCATAAAGGTTGTATCTCCTCAGGTTCTGCTTGGGCCCGATAACATACTGGGCCAGGTCCAGACTGTCTAGAGGGAAATCGACAGATGTTTGTAGTTTTTGCCTCCATCGGCCTTCGTAGGAGAACCTGCAGAAAGAGGTTAAGCGAGTTAAAAGTCTGTATTTCCCATAATACTCATAACCTCCTGCGTCGACGACAAACCGTTTTAAGTGAACCAGGACAATAGGAGGAACCTTCCAGATCTCCAGCTTCTTGGTGGAGTCTCTGTGGGCTTTGCAGTGTCTGCAGAACACCTTGTTGTTGTCGGTGAGCTTCTCCTCTTTAGAGAACAACCTCAGACAATCCTGCCAACGAGAGAGCAGAAAAATACTGGAGAAATGTCATAAAATAAAACTTTTAGCACCCAGATTCTGTATGAATTGCCTTTTCCTCTCTTCCTACATTCATATGTGAGCAAACCATTTCATATCCATGTACTGCCATAGAGTTATTCCGGAATAATTCACATAAATAGTTATGAAAAATACTCAAATATCACATTTAATTTAACTCGACGGTAAATTCTGGTTTGGAAAACCCAGGCTAACATACCAGGTTTTTTGTAAAGCAAAGAGCATAACAAAAACAATATTTTAAAGAGTTTAACACATCACAATAGAGAAAAAAACCATGAAAAACAAAGCTCGATTAAACTAACTGCACACTTATATACACTCTTGAACTGGCATTTGTGATTTAGTCTCTTTGTCTCACCTGCCATCAATAATAATAAATGAAATAAAGTCCAGTTGCCCAGTAGGATTTCCTTTACATTTAACTTATTGTATTGTCTAGCTTAAACCACTTGAGCTCATTTCTGGTTCAGAAGACAAGCATCCAGACCCAAACCTTCTGGTGGGATGTGAGTTAAATGAAACTAAATACAGGCTCTTGTGCTAAAAAGTTGTGTTTGGAACATGAATGACCACCAGGTGGCAGCAAAATGATCTGGGGTTTCTATTCTTCACAGTTCTAGCCCAAGCCTCCATGGGGCCCTAAGCCAAATTTGGTTTTGGGGCCCTCCATTTCTGCTAACAAAGGGGCCCCGGGGCCCTAAGCAGCTGCTTAGTTTGCTTATGCTTTGGGCCGGCTCTGATTTTTCAGAATGAACTGAAGTTTTATGTTAATGATGATTGAAATACCAGTGAGCTTTGAGGCGCGTATAATTGTAAATCTAAACTCTTCAAAAAATGACTTCCTGGGAAGAAAATTAAAGCCAAAATGCGAACTGACTCGACAGAGAATCTGGGAGCTCAGATGAAAAGGGACAAGGCATGTTTTTACTGTGAGATAAAAATGGAGAACTTAGCTCATTTGATCAAACCGAAGAAGACGGAATAAAACAGACAAACTACTTTGCACTTGTTGGAGAGAAAACTCCCAGCGCTGCGCTGATGTCGTGACTGACCTGCAGGGAGCACTTGCTGGTGGAGGCCAGAGGCAGCGACAGGTACATGAAGGTCTCGAAGGTGCGCGATTTGCGATGGCAGGTCAGACACTGGACCGTGGACTTGAACTGACCCTGGAACAGCGCCACGATGATGGACTCGTTCAGCAACTTGTGCTTGTTCCAGGCCACGTTGGCCGCGTTCTGGTCATCCAGGTGGTCGTTTTCCTCCTCCTTGTACCGCTTCCTGTTGTCGGCCTGACAACAGAGAGGCAAGAAAGAAAAACTTAGTGGCGCACAGCAAACCGCTGCATGTCGGGTTAGTAACACATGCCTTCAGGGTTCATCTAAAGCCGTCAGAAAAGACCCAAAGAACTTCCTGTTTGTATATAATATACACTGCCAGGCCCAAAATAAAGAACCATCACATCTAATTAAACAAACAAGTTGTTGTGTTTGTGCTGCAAAGTGTTGATTTCTCAAATAAATGAGTGTTGAAACATCTTATGAGATGAAAATGAGTGAATCTATTGAGTTAAATGTTGAAACATGAGAGAATCATTTTCACAGATAAACGAGCCACAACATGATTTAGGACTTTTAGGATTCCTTCACTGCTAATGAACATCGATAGTCCAACATCTGCTGGAAAATGAATGAAGGCAAGCTTAGTGGAACTGCTCCATTTTGCCAGCATGCCATAATCATAACTAAAAAAAAAAAAACTAAAAAAAAACCCCAGGTATATTCACATGCGATCAATTTAACTTGTGGTAGTTTGAGGAAAATGTAAATGTATCGTTTACATTTTGGTCAGGCAGATCAATCCAACCAGGAAAGGGCAGGAAAATATTCAGTGCCCTGCAAAAGTAATCACACCCCTTGAACTTTTTACATTTTGTTGCAAAGCCACAAACTCCAGGTTATTTTATTCTGATTTCATAGGAATAATTAACACAAAGAAACTGAATAATAAGGAAAATATATAACTTCACTTTTTTTTTTTTTTTTCTGTAAATGAAATAATTTATTTACCTAATTAGTAAACACTCATCTCAGGACATTAATCCTTCCACTTCACAACTACAGTACGCACCATTTTGTGTTGATCGATAGCAAAGCTACAATAAAATACACTGAAGTTTTCTGGCTGCTATGCAGCAAAAACATGATGCAGTTGAATGAATATTGGTACTTTTGGTTCAGGTTACGAATACCATCAAAAATTGTTGAATTATTTAGAATCTCAGAAAGAGTCAAATGGATCCTGAAGCAGGCCAACCTGATGGCAGATGGTCTGGACATCACACAAGAGGAATGCGATGGAATGGAGGGTGATGAGAGATGCACTTTCCTGACTGATCCAAAGTTTTCACTACATTATCTTCCAAATCAAAGCAGACGTACCGACCTAATGTCAGCATTCACAGAACTACACTGAGCTTCTAATGAACAGGTCTGATTAAAAAACTGGCTTTGTGGACAAGTGTTTGGAAATATTAGGCCTTGTGTTGTTTATGGAGTTAAAATAAAAAACCTCAACAGATTTAGGAATGAAACTGAAGAACTTTTGTTTGCTCTCAGAATTTTATCTAGACCTTTTTCTTTATTCGAATGCACATGAAGCTGGTAAAAAAAAAAAACAATCAGATGCAGGCAATGAGCATGTTTTGGGTCCACATGCACAGAGGTTCTGAAAGGGCATTGGACTGGACGGATGTAGACACAGCACATTCACACTCCTGCAGGAGGACCAGAAACACACAGCTTTACTTACTCTCTAAATTTCCATCAAAATGATACCCGGTGAAAAGTAAATAAATGAAAATAAAAAAACAGAAAGAAAGAAAGGAAGAAAGAAAGAAGGAAAGAAAGGAAATGATAATTGACTTATGCTTTTAACTGTTTCCAGACACATTAGCAAAAGCATACAGGTGTAGAAGAAGGTTAAGTAATGATTTAAATTATGGCTGCAGCAAACGATTATTTTATTAAAGCAATTATTCAGATGATTAATCAAATTTAAAAAATGGCATCTTCTTCAACCACCTATGCTTATTCTACAAAATATTAAAAATATACATAAAACATGAAAATAAGAATTCAATTCCCTTTCCTAAGAAAAACATTCATTCCCTAAAATGTAATGGCGTAGCAAAGGATGAATCTCCAGCTAAGTAAATACTAAAATACTTTCTGCTTTTCTTGTAAATTCAGGGTGGAGCTGAACTGCTGACTATTTTTTTTATTAACCAAGTAATACCTGGAGGCCAAAAGATGCTTAATTGGAGAATTGTACAGAATTTGGGGAGTTCTGGGCAAATCAAATAAGATTTTTCATCATAAAAGCAGAATGCATTTATTTTGTTTTGTACAGTTTTGGCTTCATTGCTGCTCAGTGGTTTTTCAGGAAGAGGCATATTTTTGAGTCCGGATCCTCCAATTAACGGTTCATTTCTAAATTAGTTGATTCTTTCAATCATCCATTAATCAAGATTAATCTGACTAATTGTTTCAGCCCTGATTGAAATGGATATTTTTGAAACAAAAACTCAGAAAGAGCACATCCTGCCATGAATGTTCACATTTTAAACAAACAGGAAGCTCGATGCTGGTTTTAATGAAAGCGTGTCCCACCTTGTTGAGGTCTTCATGCAGGCCGTCCATCAGGAACAGCAGCAGCTCCTGGGAGTCCTGCTGGTCATAGCCTGCGAACTGATCATTGATCTTTCCTATGGTGCTCTTGAAGTCCCGCGGACTGATGCACTTGTACAAACCGGCCCACAGCGCTTTCATTATCACTCCAAACTCCTCTGCAACCTCCCCTTTATGGCCAAGAATGTTGGACCTGGCAGACAGAGGTAACGGAGACGTAGTCAGACCATTTCACACTGAATCGCCGGGTTCCGCCTGGTGAGAACCTCACCTGTTGATGTCTTCAAGGTAAAAGTTGTTATTGAAGTAGTCGGCCATGCGAGGAGTGTTGCAGAGACACTGCAGGATGGAGTTCATGTAGCAGGTGTTTCCTAGGTTTCGAAGGCCAGTCAGCGATGCGCCCAAGCCTCCGAAGGAGGGATTCAGGTTGCGAAGCTTCGCCGCAGACGGTCGCACGCTCTCCACTTTAGAGTAAACCTTCACACTGGGAGGTCTGGGAGAGAAAGAATGGCCAGTTTAACAGAGGGCAGATCTTTTACTATAATGGAACAGCAAGACAAAAAAAGCTGATTAAAAACATTGGGATTTTTGTCCAACAGACTATTATAGCACATCTACTACATCAATTCCCAGTGTTTTTTATTATTATTATTTTACTTCACATCATTTACTAGAGTTCAATCAATGGTGTTGCTGTTCCATAAAACCCCAAAGTGCTTTTATGTCACATCATCAGCTTTATTTTAAAGTATACTTGCGATCCAATTTGGATTAGTTCTAAAGTAAATTGAGCCCAATTTGATCCAAAGAGTAACTCACCACTTTAAAGTGATGCATTCAATGTCCTTTTTAATCTGCAGGGCCACAAATGTCACTTAGGACTCCTTCAAACTGTATTAAATGACTGAATATTTGTTTTGCAGTAGCACAAAACCTTATTCAACAAAAAAAAAGAAAGCGGTACTTCTATCTACCTGCTAATGGGCAAAACTTCATAGATAAATTAACCCCTTACAGCAATAATGACATTACAAACTCTTTAGTTTCCTTTATTAAAAGCCAAGCTAAACGCAAGAGGATGTAAATAAAGGAGTTCCAACTAAACAAGATTTGCCTGATGCTTCCTCATGAAAACAGGTTCTCACTCTGATGTGTTCCACAGAGGCAAAAACAAAAGGCTCAAAAAAAAGAGACTAAATGAAAAGTATATGGATATTAAACTGAACAATAAAAAATGACTTGTTAAGAAATCTATCACAGATCAATTTAGCTCTAAGAAATACCAAACGGAGAAAAACTAAATAACAAAAGTGTTCCTTACTTGGTTTCTCTGTTGATGGTGGGTATGACTGCAGCAGCGGTTGGAGCGGTCGTCTTTTTCTGCGCCTCCTCGCTCACTTCCTGGCTAATGTCCGGAGAAGAGTAGGAGCGTTTCAGCTTGGACTGTTCCCGCTCTCGCTCGTGGCTCGTGTCGGGCTCGGCGGGCTTCTGGGACCGAGGTTTGGCGGTAGGCGGGGTGGACGGCGGGGTCTGAGGGACGGTGACCTCGGGAGGGTAAAGGTGGACGCGGTTCGTAGGGGAGTGGTAGTATCTGTAGGTCCCAGTCACTGTGTCCAAAAACTAAACAGAAACAGGAGGGAAGAAGGTTTTTGAGTTGAAATAGGCAGCACTTGTGGTCAAATAAATGGAAATTTTAATTGACAAGATTTAAAGTGACACCTTCATCCAGCCGTCTGGGAGGCCTGGCACACTCCTACCCATCTCCTCACTCCTCGCTCTAGTCAGAGGCTCCCTCTGTGAACCAAACAAACATTCAATGTGGGTTACCAGGTAGCTTCCACCACCATCATAAAATCCAAAATGTAAGTCATTCTGTTTCTCCAGCTTTGCCCTTGAAAATAAATCAAAGCAAAAATGTCTCACCTTGATTTCATTCACAATATGGTTGGGAACAGGAGAATCCAGAGACATGCTCTTCGAAGGCGTGTCCGGGTTTTGTTCTTTCCCCCTCCGCTCTCTGTCGTCCGACACTTTCTTCTCTTTGTCTTCCTCTTCCTCTGCCCTCCGCTTTCTTCCCTTCCCCTTTTTTTCCTTTCCTCCCGCTCCCCCTCCTCTTCCAAGCGGCGCTCCTGGTTGCGTTTTTCCTGCTCCTGTTTGGCCTTCTCCATCACGGCCACCGCCTCCGAGTGGATCTGTTGTTGCTCGTCTTTGGACAGAGAACCGCCGGAGCTGAGTGGAGGTTTGGCTGAGCGGTCAGGGATGATGGGGCCGTTCTGGGTTGAATCCATCGCAGACCGGTTCTGGCCGCTCTTGGTTTGATCGGACAACGGGACAAATGGTTTCTTGGCTCTGTCAAACTGAAACGTGAAGAAGAAAACATCTGATGAGCAACAATTGAATGAACACTTAATCCAAATGTAAGTTTCCAGGATGGATGAATCACCTGGGGGAAAACTCTGGCTGTTGTAGGCGACTGGCTGACTGCAGGATCCTTCTTACTCAGGTCCAAACCAGAATTAGTAGGTACTGTAATCGGGAGGTCAACGATATCTGGCAATCTGTCGGAGGTTTTGGATGCTGGCGGCTCAGCGGGTGAGACACCGTTCACCAGAGGAGGAGCTGCTGGTTCCTGAGGTTCGGCTGAAATCTCTCGCTCAGGTGGAGTTGGAGTCGGAGGCTTCGGTTCCTCCAAAGACGGGTAGCTAAAGTTCACTGTTTAAAAACATGGCATATAATAAACATAAGCACGGCGATACTAATAACTCATTGTGCTTATATAACTACGGCCTATAATGTATGACTAGCCGTGATTAGCTCGGTCTCTGCTCGAGACTCTGAGCTTCGTTAATACATCACTGTAAAAGTCTCAGGTGTCAAACTCCAGTCCTCAAGGCTCGCTGTCCTGCAGGTTTTATAAATGCCACAGCTACAAAACACTGGAATGAAATGGCTTAATTACTTCCTCCTTGTGTAGATAAAGTTCTCCAGAGCCTTAATGACCTAATTATCCTATTCAGGTGCAGAGGCACATCTAAAAGTTGCAGGACACCGACCCTGGAGGACTGGAGTTTGACACCCCTGCAGTAGATATTTGATCCTTTAACTTTCTATTTTGTTGCTCATCATGTAGGTATTTTAACTACACACATTTCAATATTTATTTTCGTATCCCTGCAAACAGATGTCCTGATAAGAAAAGCTTTCTTTGTTTATGCTGCTTTAAACAACAAACTGTGTTTGTCTACATTTCAAAATCTCAATCAGTTGATACTTTGATCTTGCTGCATGGTTTTATCTCCCCATCGTTCAAAACATATCTGAGCCAAGTGAATGGCTCATTATGAAGTTGATATCAAGCCAAGGAGACAGCCAGGTCATTGATCCAGCTGTGTGGGACAGTCACTCTGGTTTAAGATCTGAAATCGTGTTTATGGATTCAGCAGTAAATCTCAACCATAAGCGCAGCGCCATGTACTTCAACTCAGCGTTTACCGATATGAAAATAAAAAGGGGGATGAACAAAAACAGCCAGGCGATGTTCCAAGGCCAAACTACCATGATTCATTCTGACGTTATCTATTTTTACTGCCTGTCATCTCAAATAAGAACGACCAAAAACAAGAACACAGATTTCCAAACATGACGCTCACGAACTCTTTGAACGGATGTTGATCTCCATGAACACGACCCTAGCTCCTGACGAAAGCACTCAATTCCTCTGACCCAGTTTTTGTCTTCAGATGCAACGCTGGTCAGGTTTAATTTTGACAACACAATCCAGAGTTTGTAAAAACGATCATTGAATGAATGCTGTCAGAATCAACACTGAAGTTTAGTTGTTTCTGTCAATGCAGGGCTGGTGATACTCACGCTGCGGTAGGCTGTTGGTGATCGTTTGCCTCGGCGGTCGGACTTTAGCGTTGGTCGTATACATTGGATAAAACAGCAGCCAGTTCTCATAGCCCCCCTCCAGCACCAGTGGCTCACTACGCATAATTGTTAGGCTGTCCCACTGTGAAAAAGTGTTTGAAAAATCATTGGTACCACTAGAAAAATAATCTCTTCATTTGGACATAACGCAGAGGAAATACACACAATTACCTTAAAAATGGCGTCTTTTAGACTCATCAAGGTTGTCCCTAATTTAAGGTCAGATGCAGAACTAAACCAGTCGAGCAGAACAACATAGTCAACAACTCCTCGCCTTCTCCAGTGATCTTTAGACGCGTCAGGCAACTTCGCCTCAATCAGTGTCACAGTGATTCTGAAAAGTTGCAACAAAACAGATTAAGATGCCACATACAGAAAATATAAATCGATTTCTTATATGTAAAATTATTTTATTGTACATTTATGAATCGGACCCGTCTTTCTCCCCTCCAATGTGACTCTTTTGGGGCTTGAATAAATAAAGTGGAGTGTCGTCTCTCACCCTGGGCTGACGGCCTCCTCCGGCACACTGATGCAGGTCTGAGCCGGGACCTGAATGTGAGACTCCTCGTAGTCTCTGTGGCTGCGAGCGTCCATCACCAGCACTGACATGGTCTGATCCTTCATCATGTTAAAAAGTTTCTCAGCTGTGATGCCACCTGCTGGCTGTGCAGCTAAAGTGAAAAACAAACCATATTTTATTCAGGCCGCGCAAACTTTTTCAAAACCCAGCGAAGCTCAATCAGCACGAAACGTCAAAGAAGTACAAGCAGCAAAATTTCACAGCAATCACTTTGCGATTTGTCTTTTGCGTAATTTACCTTTAGTGATGACACTTTTCAGTTCGTTCTGCTCTCCTTTCACCTGACACACACACAAAATCAATTCTCTCATTAGCATAATAACAGGATTTTAAACATTTTTGTATTCAAGTTTCAGTTTCTGATGCAAAATGCTGAGTAGTTGATTTGTTCACTTTTTTGCTGTCCTTCTTGTTTATTGTTGCAGCTTTTGGAGAATTTCGACCATCTTTCTCCGTTACTTCCTCCCTTTTCTTCTTCTCCTCTAATCGCTCCTTTTCCTCGAGCTTTTTCCGCACCTCAACTTCCTCATACCTAAGTGAAACATAAGATTAACTTGACTTAATAAAATATGACTCCTTAAAGCATGACCAGACCATGTGTGATCGAAGATGAGCACAGCCTCTAACCTGAGTTTAAGGCTTTCAGACAGCTTCTCCGCTTCTTCAATGGCTTTCTTAAAGCTATTTGCTCCAAGCATAGTCATGTAATAATCCTAAACAATTCAAAACAGAAAAAAAAAAAAAAAGTTTTAATCGAGATAACATTATTAAACTAATCACTTCAAATCAAAGTTATCATACCGGTTGTTGCTTGAACTCTGGCCTTTTCTTTATGATGTCATAAACCGTCAAGTACTTCATGTACAGCACATAAGCTTTCTCCTCATCCCTGTCAAGACGACACTCCTCTGCCGCCTTGAACAGTTTGCAGGCGCTCTGAACATAGCTGCAGCAGAGAAAAGACGAAAGAGAACCTTTATTTCATTTTTATAAAACTCCCTCCTTTTATATAAAACATCAAAAAGTTCATTTATTTCAGTAATTCAATTACTTTATTAACTCAATTTCAGAGGTGAAACTGATTTAACTTATAAATATTTTACAAGTTGAATAAAAAAGACACAAAATAGTAAAATATAGAGATTTTTTTTTTTTACAAGGTGATATCCATTATTCTGATTTTATATAATTAAAAAAATTATTTTTTCATACAGAAATTTTATTTTGTGTTATGGCCAAAAAAAAGAATTATCCAAGTATATAAACAAAGGTGAGCGGAAAGAAATAACTGTGGCAGAAAAAGCTGCACAAGCAGAAGAAGAAATCACATCTGATAATGTGTAGCAAAGCCCACTCAGGTCTTGAGCTGCCGCTGCAGTCAGAATCTCAAGAATGATCAAACACAGACGAATACAAAACGTGAGCTAAGACTGTTGCGTTCTTCATGCCATTCCTGAAACAGGAAATGTGAGAACTGAAGCGCCTTAGTTTGAATATATGCAGAAAGAAGAACGAACTGTTTCTTAGTGATTCCATTTAATGAATCTAATCTTTTTAATGAAAGTAAAATTTTGCCTTTCATTTTGAAATCACGGCCTCAGAATCTGAAAGAAGAGTGAAGAGGCACAGAATGCAAGCTCAGTGTGAAGCAAGCCGGTGATGATCTGAGAGCCGTCATCTGCTGCCGTTAGTCCACCAGCAGGTTCTATGAGCTCCAAATTCAGCCTGGAAATTTCAGAGCACTTCCTGCTTCCCTCTGCTCGCAAACTTTATGGAGATGCTGATTTCATTCCCCTTGGCACTTACCCACACTGCAACAAGAACCATTTCCGTTTAATGATAATGGCATTACTTTGTCTGTTTGACCACCAGCAAATTGCCTGACCTAAAGCCTGTAGAAAATCTATTGGGTAGAGTTAAAAGCAAGAGACATCAGACAAAAAAAAAAAAAAAAAAAAAAGGCAAGGCAAGGCAAGCAAAAAGGCATTTATTTTTTCACAGTGAGTTAATGAATGTGAACATTATTACCTTCTGGTGCTCGTTTTGTCTGGCTTAATTTCAGCTTTTTTGTTGAGGTCGCCAAGAGATGTGGATAAATACAACTCCTTAACCCCTGTGGAGACTGCAGGCATCTTGGTCGGCGATGAGTTCAGAGCTCACAAGCTGATGACCAGTCAGTGTCTCACACAGCCTCTGGACATCTCTAAACACGTTAGAAGCTAAATTAAAGGGACGTAAAAACCAGTATTCGTGTGAAGATTTAAAAAAAAAAAAAAAAAAGTGCTTACATAAAAAATGTCATTACGATGAAACACAATTCAGGCGAAATATATTCAACTTGGTTTCCATGTAGTGTAATTTTTAACAACCGTAAATGTTACTTTCACTATCATAACGTTAGCTAGCTGTAATCAGCTGTGGACAACAACATTAAGTTGTTTTCGCTAACGTGAGCTAAAACGACTTCTTCTAATAAAATAGCCAAACCTAAGCCGACGGAGTACTAAAGAGGGCTTGTGCTGTAAAGTGTATGCACCAACCCATTTATTCATAAATGAACCGATTAGGGAACAAAATGTGAACTTGTTGTCTTCCGAGTTAGCTGCCTAGCTGCGTTAGCATGTTGCGTTGTGGAATAGCGCACTACACAACTATCACTGCTCCTACATTCACAGCTACAACTGAATTCAACGCGACGCCTACAGGTTTCCCCGCTTTTTCACAATAAAATACGTAGCAAGAGCTGTTCACTAAAATTTGCTCCAACACAAATTACCTTTTCTCCGACCTGCTGATTACATTTAAGCTACTTTTTTGACAGCTGATTTCTGATCTCTTGTTCCGCTTCCTCCTCCTCTTTCTTCTTCTTCTTAGCATTAGGCTGTTATTGTTTATAATCAGCTTGGCAGCTCAATACCGCCACCAACTGGACTGGAGCGTAAAAAAAAAGAAAAGTAAAAAAGACGCCCAGTTTTTTAAACTATCGCGCTGTAATAATAATAATAATAATAACGTATATATTTTATAGAAGCAAAAAAGAAATGCATATTAACTAAGGTACTGTGTGGTAAAGGCTTACCCTACAGAACAGACAAGCCTCACAGACACTTGCACTTTATCCTTTAAACCCTACAATTTAAATTCAATAAAGCAGACAATAAAGTACGAATAACCAAATTATTGAAAGAAAAAGGTGATATGATGTAAGGCCAATGATGCAGCTGGAGCAGTTATTAACTGTTAATTTGCATTTTAATTTATTTTTCCCACTTTGTAGTGAAATTCCTTCCCGTTGTAGTTTGAAAAAAAAAAAAAAAAACAATACTATTATGTCCAGACAGTTTTTCCAGTCATTATATTCCAGTCCAAAAAATATTACAATCCAATTGATTTTTAAGCCTTTGAAGAGTAGGATTAAACCTTAAAATAAACTTTGTAGCTAACAGTATTTGGTGTGTTTTTTCATGCCCACATATTCATGAGCTATAAGGCAAACCCATATTAATTAAATAATGTACAATTTTTAATTTCATTCAGAAATTCGTTGAAAATGAGATGTTATTCTGCGCCTCCTCGCTCACTTCCTGGCTAATGTCCGGAGAAGAGTAGGAGCGTTTCAGCTTGGACTGTTCCCGCTCTCGCTCGTGTCGGGCTCGGCGGGCTTCTGGGACCGAGGTTTGGCGGTAGGCGGGGTGGACGGCGGGGTCTGAGGGACGGTGACCTCGGGAGGGTAAAGGCTGACGCGGTTCGTAGGGGAGTGGTAGTATCTGTAGGTCCCAGTCACTGTGTCCAAAAACTAAACAGAAACAGGAGGGAAGAAGGTTTTTGAGTTGAAATAGGCAGCACTTGTGGTCAAATAAATGGAAATTTTAATTGACAAGATTTAAAGTGACACCTTCATCCAGCCGTATGGGAGGCCTGGCACACTCCTACCCATCTCCTCACTCCTCGCTCTAGTCAGAGGCTCCCTCTGTGAACCAAACAAACATTCAATGTGGGTTACCAGGTAGCTTCCACCACCATCATAAAATCCAAAATGTAAGTCATTCTGTTTCTCCAGCTTTGCCCTTGAAAATAAATCAAAGCAAAAATGTCTCACCTTGATTTCATTCACAATATGGTTGGGAACAGGAGAATCCAGAGACATGCTCTTCGAAGGCGTGTCCGGGTTTTGTTCTTTCCCCCTTCGCTCTCTGTCGTCCGACACTTTCTTCTCTTTGTCTTCCTCTTCCTCTGCCGTCTGTCTTTCCCCTCTCTCCGCTCCTGGTTGCGTTTTTCCTGCTCCTGTTTGGCCTTCTCCATCACGGCCACCGCCTCCGAGTGGATCTGTTGTTGCTCGTCTTTGGACAGAGAACCGCCGGAGCTGAGTGGAGGTTTGGCTGAGCGGTCAGGGATGATGGGGCCGTTCTGGGTTGAATCCATTGCAGACCGGTTCTGGCCGCTCTTGGTTTGATCGGACAACGGGACAAATGGTTTCTTGGCTCTGTCAAACTGAAACGTGAAGAAGAAAACATCTGATGAGCAACAATTGAATGAACACTTAATCCAAATGTAAGTTTCCAGGATGGATGAATCACCTGGGGGAAAACTCTGGCTGTTGTAGGCGACTGGCTGACTGCAGGATCCTTCTTACTCAGGTCCAAACCAGAATTACACTGCCTGGCCAAAAAAAAAGTCACCATCAAAAAATGGTCACACTCTCTAATATTTTGTTGGACCCCCTTTAGCTTTGATTACAGCCCGCATTCGCTGTGGCATTGTTTCAATAAGCTTCTGAAGTGTCACAAGATTTATTTCCATCCAGTGTTGCATTAATTTTTCACCAAGATCTTGTATTGATGATGGGAGAGTCTGACCACTGCGCAAAGCCTTCTCCAGCACATCCCAAAGATTCTCAATGGGGTTAAGGTCTGGACTCTGTGGTGGCCAATCCATGTGTGAAAAAGATGTCTCATGCTCCCTGAACCACTCTTTCACAATTTGAGCCCGATGAATCCTGGCATTGCCATCTTGGAATATGCCCGATCCATTTGGGAAGAAAAAATCCATTGATGGAATAACCTGGTCATTCAGTATATTCAGGTAGTCAGCTGACCTCATTCTTTGGGCACACAATGTTGCTGAACCTAGACCTGACCAACTGCAGCAACCCCAGATCATAATACTGCCCCCACAGGCTTGTACAGTAGGCACTAGGCATGATGGGTGCATCACTTCACCTGCCTCTTTTCTTACCCTGATGCGCCCGTCACTCTGGAACAGGGTAAATCTGGACTCATCAGACCACATGACCCTCTTCCATTCCTCCAGAGTCCAATCTTTATGCTCCCTAGCAAACTGAAGCCTTTTTTTCTGGTTAGCCTTACTGATTAGAGGTTTTCTTACGGCTACACAGCTGTTCAATCCCAACCCCTCAAGTTCCCTTTGCATTGTGCGTGTGGAAATGCTTTTGGGTTCAGAATTAAACATACTCCTGAGTTCTGCTGTTGTTTTTCTTCGATTTGATTTGACCAAACGTTTAAGTAATCGCCGATCACGATCATTCAGGATTTTTTTCCGACCACATTTCTTCCTGGAAGACGATGGTTCCCCACCATCCTTCCAGTTTTTTATGATGCGTTGGACAGTTCTTAACCCAATTCTTGTAGTTTCTGCAATCTCCTTAGATGTTTTCTCTTCTTGATGCATGCCAATGATTTGACCCTTCTTGAACAGACTAACATCTTTTCCACGACCACAGGATGTGTCTTTTGCCATGGTTGTTTGAGAAATGAGGAGTTACTCATTGCATCAGCTGGGGTTAAATAACTTGTAGCCAGCTGAAAGATAATCGCCTATGCAGTAATTATCCAATAGGAGGCTGGTACCTGTTTGCTTAGTTAAATCCAGGTGGCGACTTTTATTTTGGCCAGGCAGTGTAGTAGGTACTGTAATCGGGAGGTCAACGATATCTGGCAATCTGTCGGAGGTTTTGGATGCTGGCGGCTCAGCGGGTGAGACGCCGTTCACCAGAGGAGGAGCTGCTGGTTCCTGAGGTTCGGCTGAAATCTCTCGCTCAGGTGGAGTTGGAGTCGGAGGCTTCGGTTCCTCCAAAGTCGGGTAGCTAAAATTCACTGCGTAAAATATGGCATATAATAAACATAAGCATGGCGATACTAATAACTCATTGTGCTTATATAACTACGGCCTATAATGTATGACTAGCCGTGATTAGCTCGGTCTCTGCTCGAGACTCTGAGCTTCGTAATACATCACTGTAAAAGTCTCAGGTGTCAAACTCCAGTCCTCAAGGCTCGCTGTCCTGCAGGTTTTATAAATGCCACAGCTACAAAACACTGGAATGAAATGGCTTAATTACTTCCTCCTTGTGTAGATAAAGTTCTCCAGAGCCTTAATGACCTAATTATCCTATTCAGGTGCAGAGGCACATCTAAAAGTTGCAGGACACCGACCCTGGAGGACTGGAGTTTGACACCCCTGCAGTAGATGTTTGTTGCTCGTCTTCTGTATCTGTAGGTCCCAGTCACTGTGTCCAAAAACTAAACAGAAACAGGAGGGAAGAAGGGTTTTTGAGTTGAAATAGGCAGCACTTGTGGTCAAATAAATGGAAATTTTAATTGACAAGATTTAAAGTGACACCACATGTAAAATACCTACATGATGTTGCTCATCATGTAGGTATTTTAACTACACACATTTCAATATTTATTTTTGTATCCCTGCAAACAGATGTCCTGATAAGAAAAGCTTTCTTTGTTTATGCAAAAGCAAGAGACAGACAAAAAAAAAGGCATTTCTTTTTTCACAGTGGGTTAATGAATGTGAACATTATTACTTTCTGGTGCTCGTTTTGTCTGGCTTAATTTAAGCTTTTTTGTTGAGGTCGCCAAGAGATGTGGATAAATACAACTCCTTGATCCCTGTGGAGACTGCAGGCATTAAAACGTGAGCTAAAACGACTTCTTCTGATAAAATAGCCAAACCTAAGCCGACGGAGTACTAAAGAGGGCTTGTGCTGTAAAGTGTATGCACCAACCCATTTATTCATAAATGAACCGATTAGGGAACAAAATGTGAACTTGTTGTCTTCCGAGTTAGCTGCCTAGCTGCGTTAGCATGTTGCGTTGTGGAATAGCGCACTACACAACTATCACTGCTCCTACATTCACAGCTACAACTGAATTCAACGCGACGCCTACAGGTTTCCCCGCTTTTTCACAATAAAATACGTAGCAAGAGCTGTTCACTAAAATTTGCTCCAACACAAATTACCTTTTCTCCGACCTGCTGATTACATTTAAGCTACTTTTTTGACAGCTGATTTCTGATCTCTTCTTCCGCTTCCTCCTCCTCTTTCTTCTTCTTCTTATCATTAAGGCTGTTATTGTTTATAGTCAGCTTGGCAGCTCAATACCGCCACCAACTGGACTGGAGCGTAAAAAAAAAAGAAAAGTAAAAAAGACGCCCAGTTTTTTAAACTATCGCGCTGTAATAATGATAATAATAATAACGTATATATTTTATAGAAGCAAAAAAAATGAATATTAATTAAGGTACTGTGTGGTAAAGGCTTTCCCTACAGAACAGACAAGCCTCACAGACACTTGCACTTTATCCTTTAAACCCTACAATGTAAATTTAATAAAGCACGAATAACCAAATTATTGAAAGAAAAAGGTGATATGATGTAATGCCAATGATGCAGCTGGAGCAGTTATTAACTGTTAATTTAGATTTTAATTTATTTTTCCCACTTTGTAGTGAAATTCCTTCCCATTGTAGTTTGAAAAAAAAAATTAACAATACTATTATGTCCAGACAGTTTTTCCAGTCATTATATCCCAGCTGCATATCTGAATATAGCCATTTACAAAAGGAAAAGCATACCAAAATATTACAATCTAATTGATTTTTAAACCTTTGAACAGTAGGATTAAACCTTAAAATAAACTTTTTAGCTAACAGTATTTGGTGTTTTTTTTTTTTTTTTCTTGCCCACATATTCATGAGCTATAAGGCAAACCCATATTAATTAAATAATGTACAATTTTTAATTTCATTCAGAAATTCGTTGAAAATTAGATGTTATTTAAAGCTCTGCCTAATCTGTTTGAATTGTCATCCAGACAGATCAAACAAATCAACATTACTGCATTTAGAAACTTATTGGAATTTATGTAGCTTCAACAAAATGACCCCTTAAGAATTTGTCCTAAATTTATATTTCACTAGTCTGTTCACCTTTCAATTTGTTTTGCTGACATTAATATTTTCAGGTGGATATTTTTCTTGAAGTACATTTTTAGGATCTTTTGGCTTACTTTGACTTAAGCATCTGCAGTGTTGTGTAAATGTATTTTGTTTAAATTTAAATACTGCGTTGCATTCGAGTAATGACCAATTCCTGTTTTCTTTTACATTTTGTCTTAATTTCCACTAAAGTTGACTCAAAAATGTAAATAATGATATTTTATTTCTTCTGAATCATGGACATTTTCTTTGTAATAAAGGCAGATGTCAATTAGGAGTTTTTTTTTTATCAGCTTATTTGAATAAAACAACGAAAGTAGGACCAAACGTAAAGCACTTTGTCTTTGATGTCAGCAAGTAGCAGTCTGTCCTGGATTGCGCCATTATAATTCAGCCTGCTTTCATCAGGCTCTCAGACGTGAAGCAACAAAAGGGTAAAGGCACAATAGTCGCAGTGTTTTCGATTTCACGTAACAGTTGTTTGAATATTTATGAGCAAGCAGCGGCTAGGCAGCGCGATAAAAAAGCATTTCTGTTACAGAGATGTTATTTTTTTATTTCTGTAATGAAGTTTGAGCTCAAACTTCATCTATGTTCATGTGTGATAGATTGGCAATTAATTTCTTTCAAATGAAAAGCTCGGTCAAGTCAAAAATACATGGTCCTTTCGATGAGATAAGCTAAAGAAGAAATATTGCATTACTCTAAAATGCAAAACAAAAAACAATCCCAATGCTTTCAGATGACAGAGAGAAAAAGCTTCTGTATAAAAAAGGTTCCTGATAATGTTGTGTGTTTATCAGACCAGCAGATTCTGTCCTGATGAATGAAGATGTAGGACTCAATGCCTCAAATATTTTCCTGATTTTTTTTTTTTCCAAAGTATTGTTTGCTTGAAACTGAATGAGCTCCCTGATTAAACACCAGTGAGATCATGTAAGTGGTATCACATGTCGAGCACAAAGCCCTGGAAACGGCCCGGTGTGTGAACAGTCCAGGTGATGCTGCAGCTTTTGTCATGCTGCTTAAAAGCCATGCATAAGTTGCGACATGTGGTGGTTTTGCTCTGGTCATCTTTGAACAATTCATTGTTTGTTCTTTGTTCATTTATTTTGCATAATGTCACCTGGGTCTCACTGTTGTCTGGTTTGTACATTCATCGGTCCTCATAGACGCTGAAACAATGTTTTGGAATAGCACTCAGGCAAGATGTGAAACCGAGAGTACTACTGTACTATAGCCATTTTCTTTTCTTCTGTTTTGGTATAAAATTAACCGTCACACTTTCACAGCTGTCAGAATCGCATTTTCTGAAATCTTTGGTCAGTTTTGTGTCAGACAACTGTGCAGAGAATGTTTTCGAAAAAGATGTGGGAACCATGAAAATGCTTTAGCAAAGTCGGGAAGTGCATTTTATTGGCTTGATGGTTTTAAACTTGGAAATCTAACAATACTCTTGTGTTCAAACTCTGAACCCAACTGGGTCAAAGGAGGCCTCAAATGAGCTTCCGATCTTGTTCGGGATCCTTTGTGATTTTTCTGGGTGAGTTGTTGATGGTCCTGGAACGTCTGCCCTTCTTCTGTGAACATTTATGAAGGATGCTTCTCACTGTGATTCAATGGAGTCTCAGCATTAGAGACATTTTGTTTCGTGGGGGAAAAATAAACGGAAATGGAGAAAATCTTTGTGAAGACAAATGTTTTCCAAGTGAAGGAAATATATATATTTTATTGCAGAGATATTATATATTTTGTCTGAGCTTACATTTTCAAAGCGGCACACACAAACGCTTCAATGCTCAC
The DNA here is from genome assembly GCA_922788865.1 of Poeciliopsis turneri. Taxonomy (NCBI): domain Eukaryota; kingdom Metazoa; phylum Chordata; class Actinopteri; order Cyprinodontiformes; family Poeciliidae; genus Poeciliopsis; species Poeciliopsis turneri. The sequence goes on from CAKLNU010000700.1 coordinate 80,564, forward strand.
AGAGCAAAGGCACAAGTAAAGGTAGAAATCTGGGATGACTAGAATAACAAAAGCATCTGTTTGATGGTTCAGTGGCGTCACTTACTCAGGGCGTGTTCCTCACAACGACGTCTATATAGTCCTGTGATCCCTGATGCCGAGTACACAACTCGTCTCTGAATCCAGTCGTAGCTCTGCTCAGTTAAAGAGAGGACTCTTCTCCAAAAATGCAGGTTGAGGAATACAATCGCAGAGGTGACCTCAGGCTCTCTTTTATTGCATTTACTTCATTTCATGATAAGCAAACACGCAAACTCAGCAGGAAATTTGTAAAAGAAAAAAAAAATGTAATTAAAAAAATACAACTGAGGACATCGGTGTGATTTCAGTGCATGTTACTGTGCAGGTAAGGAGCTGGTGGACTACATCACAAAGTACCTGAGCTCTATCAGGGAGAGGAGAGTCATCCCAGATGTGAAGCCCGGCTACATGAGGGAGCTGCTTCCTGAAGCTGCGCCGACCGACCCGGAGGACTGGGAGGACATCTTCAACGACGTCGAGAGAGTCATCATGCCTGGGGTGAAATTTCTGTCACTGCCCATCATCTTTACAAATGTTTAAAAAAAAAAAAAAAAAAAAAAGATTATACGCTTAATTCAGCAGTTTGAGTGTTTTCTTCTGTTTTTGTCCAGATGGTCCACTGGCAGAGCCCTCACATGCACGCCTATTACCCCAGTCTGACCTCATGGCCCTCCATGTTGGGGGACATGTTAGCCGACGCCATCAATTGTGTGGGTTTCAGTTGGGTAAGAGCGCAGCACGACACACAACCCCCAAAAGCGGAGGCTGTGTGTCTTGCGTGATTCTGATTCTGACTTTCTGTCAACACAGGCCTCCAGCCCAGCCTGCACAGAGCTGGAAATGAATGTGATGGACTGGTTGTGCAAAGCGCTGGGGCTTCCCTTTTTCTTCCTCCATCATCATCCTGACAGCATGGGTGGAGGTCTGCTGCAGGTTTGCAACTGCGTTTTCCATTTTGAAACCTCTGTTTTTGCCAGATCCTCATGATCCTCCCCCCCCTCCTATTCGATCAAACAACTCTTAGAGCACCGTCAGTGAGGGGACACTAGTTGCTCTTCTGGCGGCTCGGAAGGACAAAATCCTGCAGCTGAAGGCCGAGCTGGACCAGGAAGTGGACGACTCTGTTCTCAACTCAACACTGGTGGCCTACGCTTCAGACCAGGTCCATGTTGCCTCCTTTCTGTCAGCGACTGAATCATCATCGATCCGTTGAAACAAACCCAGACTTGTTTTGTGGCTGCTCTTGCAGGCCCATTCGTCAGTCGAGAAGGCAGGTCTGATCGCTCTGGTGAAGATCAGGTTTCTTCCCGCAGACGAGAAGCTGTCTCTGAGAGGAGAAACTCTGAAGCAAGCCATTCAAGAGGACAGGAGACGGGGCCTCGTTCCTTTCATGGTATAGTTCATACGTTTTTGTTGATGCTCCGGTGAGTTTTGGTGAGGAAAAGTCACTGGTGTCTTCTGTTTTTAACATATTGAGAGCACTAAATAACTACAAAGTGTAGACTTTTCTACTTAAAGAACTCAAAACAATTTAAAGCATGTTGATCATTCTGCATTGAGCACAATCAAGTGCAGTCAAGAAAAGTCATAAAATGTTCATTTTGCCAGTGTTTTAATCAGGGAATTCATTGTTTGTATTAATCTCTTCTTGAAACCACAACCCAGTAAATAAATAACACAATTTATTTAGCAACTATAAATTGTATTGGAGTGCTGTATTAATAACTTCATGTGTGTTTGATTAGCCATGTCCAAAGCAAGATCTGCTTTGGATTGTTTGCCCAAAACACTAAGAAAAAAAAAAAAAAAGGAGGATAATTTTTAAGAAATAGGACATTTCACCTCTTACAATATAAAAGATCAATACCAAGAAAAGCACATTTCCAAAGAATACAAGAGACACAAATAGACAGGAATATATTGTTAATAATTAGGTAAATTAACTGCAGCAACATTTCCTGACACAGCTCTCTGTGATCTGGTTTCTCTCCTGTTCAGCTGTGTTCAACTCTAGGAACGACAGGAGTGTGTGCATTCGACAAGCTCTCCGAACTGGGACCAATCTGTGAGTCTCCAAGCTTCACTTCAAAATGGATCATCGATGAGACAAAATTTGTGCTTTTGTATAATATCTTTTTTTTTTTTTTTTTTTTTTTTGAACACAGGTGAAGAAGAAGGACTCTGGCTTCATGTCGATGCTGCCTACGCCGGCTCAGCCTACTTCTGCCCAGAGCTACGCTGGTCCCTGGAGGGCATTGAGTTCGCACAGTCTTTTGTTTTCAACCCTTCTAAGTGGATGATGGTTCACTTTGACTGCACCGCTTTCTGGTGAGTCAGAACATCGCCTCGCCCTCAGAATCAAATTAGCGTTTTGCATTTCAAAGGGGGCAAAATAAAAATCAATCAGATGTTTTGCGTGAAGATGATGGACTCGACTGCCTTTTTTTTGCAGGGTCAAGGACAAACATAAACTCCAGCAGACCTTCAGTGTGGATCCCGTCTACCTCAGACATGAAAACTCGCGGGCGGCCACAGATTTTATGGTACCAGAGTCGTTGCGTTTTTCACAAAGTCGAACCTTCAGCGGCTTCTTCGTCCTGTAACAACTTCTTTTCCTCCTGATGTCCAGCACTGGCAAATTCCCCTCAGCCGCCGCTTCCGATCCCTGAAGCTTTGGTTCGTCATGCGCTCCTTTGGGCTGAAAAACCTCCAGGCTCATGTCAGACATGCAAGTGACTTTACACTCTTCAATTGTGATCAGTTATAGAACAAATACCTCATATTGAACAAAATGAAACTGCATTTATCCACTCAGTGGAGGTTCAGGAACATATTCATTTTCTGTTTCAGGGCATTGAGATGGCAAAACTCTTGGAGTCTCACATCAGGAGTGACCCGAATTTTGAGGTTCCCGCTGAGAGACATCTTGGCTTGGTGGTTTTCTGTCTGAAAGTGCGCAAACATGACACTGAACTGTAAAGATGTGCTAAAAGAAGCTTTGTCTTTTGTCTGAGGCGATTACTGCCGAGATGCATGAACGTCCCAATCACACCTTGGTGAATGGGTCAAGCAAGAAAGGTTTGAAATAGATTTAGCTCCTCAACTATTTTTGTTGTATAATGCTGGTATTTTTTTTTCTTTTTTTTTTTCTATTTTCATCCCAGGGAGGAAATGCTTTGACCCAGGAGCTGCTGAGGAGACTGACCCGTTCTGGCACCATGTACCTCATCCCGGCAGAAATCCACACGAAACGCATCATTCGGTTCACGGTGACGTCACAGTTCACCACGGCGGATGACATCCTCAAGGACTGGGCCTTTATTTCTAAAACTGCAAACACTCTGCTCACTGAGAAGCACGGCTTCAATAAAGCCGACCAGCTGAGATCCGGAGAGCAAAAGGCGGCAGGGAAAGAAGAGAATCCAGATCCCCGCCTGGACGCCATGGCTGACGAAAATGAAGATGTGGTCACCCAGATAGAGAAAGCCCAGATAGACCTGTGGATCGACAAAGCTTGGAATCGGCCCAGACGCCCGATGCGCTCCCTCAGCTGCAGCAGCGAGCCCCTGCCCTACTGGGCGCTGTTCAGCTTCGACTGTGAAACGACGCCCGGTCTGAAGGATGGAGCACACGGCCTCCCCGTGCCGTCAGCCATAGAGTCCGGCCCCGTGTCGACGCTCGCCGAGATGCCTTCAAGTCTTCCGGGGAAACAGGTCCTGAAAAAGCTTACAAAGTTCTACAGTGTTCCCAGTTTCTGCAACCAGTGGGCCCAGTGCAGTAGACACCCGGTGAACTGCCCTCTGAAGGTCGCGCACGCCGCTCAAAAACCCCTCTCCTCCAGCTGCAGGAGGGTGAACTGCATGCTCTCTTCTCCTGCTGCAAACACGCCTCCTACCTCTCCACTGGAAAGTACCAACGGTGCCGAGCCTCAATAGCTCTCAAATCACTGAACAGCAATTCAGTCTGCTCACAACCGTCAACAATGTCAAACAAAAACACATTTTTGTACACTTTGTGTCTTCTATGGTTTTATTTCCAATAAAAGTACACTCCGGTCACCGTTTCTGTGTTTCACTTTGGTTTTCTTACCAGCGTTAACTGTAAGCAGGCATGTTTTTTTGTTTCTCAGTTGTTAGAGAGAACTCTATTTCTTTCTTTAGACAATAGAAAGTATTTCTGACTTAGTTCATCTGAGTTTAGCCAGTCATTACACTACCAATAAGACAAGTAAATATACATATTCTCATTTTTATTACCATAGACGGTAACCCTGGTTTTGCAGTTCTGTTACGTTGTGTGATGATTTTTTTTTTTTTTTTTTTGACTAAGCCGTGGTTGGCCGATTGCTGCTATGAACTGAATGTACCTTTTACTTTTTTCTTCAACACAAAAAGTTCTCCTGGTTCTGTGATTTTGTATCCAGCCTTTCTTAGACAGAATAATTTAGCAAGGAACTGCTACTTGTTTTTTTTTTTTCTTGCTTCATTTTCCCATATATAAATAAACTCCTGGCTCAGGGTTTCGGATGCTCATAGTTAGGCTGGTTCTGCTGGAAGTTTGTTTGAACCCTTTGTTTCGCAAATTGCCTTCATTGTAAATTGGGGAAACAAATAATACAAAACTATGAATGAAATATGAACTGGATTTATTTTAAAAAAATGTTTTATTTACGTTTGAATCATTTATAAAAATAACAACAATAATCTATGAAATATTCCTGTAAGAAATATGTTCCCTTTCAGCCTTTGTAAACACACTCACTGTATTGGTCATTTTGCGTTACTCTGCAGCCTGTATTACCTAAAACGTATAAAATCAGATTCATCATTCGACTCGTTCAGAGCTTAAGCGTTCCCTCTGCGATGGCGGTGAGAATCTCCTGGGTCATGGGTACGTAGCCTTTACCGTCCTCCAGGAAGAACAGCGGGTCTTGGATGACGGCGGGATCGAAACCCTCCGCAGCCAGTTTCGCCTTCAGATGCTTGAACGTCCCGGTCACCGCTACAGCATCCTGTCCCAGGAACAATTGGTGTCACTACGAGAATTTTCAAGTGTATTTTACAAACGTTTTGCATCTTCCTCTCCACAATGGGTTACCTGGATCCGTAAGAAACGTGGCCTGGCGTAGCTGGGCAGGTAGCTTTTGACGTGCTGATATATAGCGGTGCCATCAAAGTCCATGTTTTCTTTCAGCTTCAGCGCCGCCATTCCAATCCTTCCTTCGTGGCCTAATCAGTCCCAGTAAAAAATCAACTTTATTGAAGCAGAAACAACTTTTCCAACAATGGTAGAAAAGGTTATCCTCAGAAGTCGTATTCAATTTTTTCATTACTTTCTACCTGATGTGCCACAATGATAAAAAAATATATATATAAATAAATATATATATTTTATATATTCTTGCCCAGTTAAAAACAGAAATCTATATTTCTATTTGCAAATTTGTGAAACGGGTAGTAATGACGTAAAAGTTACCTGGAACCTTCACACCGTAAACATTAGCCTCCTCAATAAAATCCACTGTCAGTAAATGATCAGCCACCTCTGTGGTTGCCACGTTTTCTCCTTTCCACCTGCACAAAACGACAGCAAACAGAGCACATGCAAAGGCTAGCTGCAGGTTGGTATAATAATAATAATAATAACAATAAAAAAACAATATTGTAAAAACTGTTACACCTGGAGAGTAATCAATAAAGCAAAAAGTCAAATATTTAAATTTCTCAACAGCTAATGTCTCACGTAGAAAAAACTTACGATTTCAACGTTGATATATTCTACCTCGGGCCTTGGAAAATAGTAGTATTTTAAGAGAAAGCTGGCTTACAAACATTTATACCAGCTGATACCACTTTTACATTAGACCTTTTTGTGCCTTAAACGTCTTCAGATCTGGAAAAATAATGACGAATGATGACCTTATGTGTCCACTGTGGAATTTTCACCCTGTCTACTATAAGTATAAGTCAGGCTAGGAGGCAAAATATTTTAAACCTCGCCTACAAGCTGCAGACAAGAAGTCCTGATACACAAACACAACAAAAAACTAACACAAGATATACGTCAGAAATCTCTGTATCAAGATCATTAGAATTACACATCTATATGTCCTGATTGAAATTATGGTACAAACAATATGTTACAAGAACTTTAAATATGATTTCTCCAAAAGGGGCAGCTGTTTTGGTGGTAAATGCTCTCAATTAATCAACTTTCATTCTGTCTTCAGAGGCTCATTGTCTTCTCCAAGCGTCCATCTGTATAGATTTTCCCATTTTGTCCGAGCCACTGACCTGAAAGTGTCTCCAATGCGGTCCTGAAAGTAGACAAATCCCTCCTCGTCTATCATTAAAAGGTCACCGCTGTTAAAGTAGAGGTCTCCCTGCACAAAGACGTCTCGCAGCTTCTTCTTCTCCGTCTGCTGTTTGTTCTTGGCATAGCCGTAGAAAGGGGTTTTCTGTCCTATCTTCCCCACCAGCAGACCAGTTTCACCTTTACATTAAAGGAAAAAAAAACAAAAAAAACACGGAAAGTTTTGAAAGAAGACAAGGAAGGATGTTATGATTTGGATCTGAACGAACTCACCTTTAAGGACTTCAATGCAAAATCCTCTGGAGTTTCTGACTGGCTCCTCTTTTTCTGTGTCATACCTTATAAGGGCGTATGGAGACGACATCTGAAAAGGAGTCGGGAGATTACGACAAATGAAAAAATAATCAATCATCTGAGAGCAATTTGGGCTGCACAGTGGCGCAGTGGGTAGCGCTGTTGCCTTGCAGCAAGAAGGTCCTGGGTTCGATTCCCGGCCCGGGGTCTTTTTGCACAGAGTTTGCATGTTCTCCCTGTGCATGCGTGGGTTCTCTCCGGGTTCTCCGGCTTCCTCCCACAGTCCAAAAACATGACTGTCAGGTTAATTGGTCTTCCCAAATTCTCCCTAGGTGTGAGTGTGTGTGTGGTTGTTTGTCCTGTTTGTCTCTCTGTGTTGCCCTGCGACAGACTGGCGACCTGTCCAGGGTGAACCCCGCCTCTCGCCCGGAACGCAGCTGGAGATTGGCACCAGCAACTCCCGACCCCGTTAGGGAGAAGGGTGACGGAAAATGGATGGATGGATGGATGGATGGAGAGCAATTTGAATGTATGTGATGCTGCATCCTGTAAAGATAAGTTATGCTAATTACGATTCTCACCTTGTAGAGAAAATGCTCTCTGCCAATGGCTCCAACTTTTCCAACGTAGTTGACAAAGCCGACATTAGATTCTGTCGCTCCATAGCATTCGCAGATGCGAACGCTCCCGAACCGCTGCAGGAAGTCGACCCAGGTGTCCGACCGTATCCCATTCCCCAGAGCCAGTCTCACTTTATGATCCTTGTCATTGTCTTTCTGACGGGGGTTGAAGGAGAGGTCAGACACAAATAAAACGCCTTTACGAGCAATGCTGCACACTGATGCAAGAGCACAGTTAGGTGTCGTCATTTTAGTGGCTTATAAAATGTGTCGCCATTTGTTGGACAAATGAACATGAGAAATCGGACAGCAGGTGAACCAGAACGCAGTATTATAAACATAACATCTGGAATTTTAATAGCTTCTTTAAGTGAATATAGTAATTCAGTTCAGATTATTTAGATAAACTGGCCTGATTAGAAATAGAATACATGTTTTGAATAGAGAAAAAAAGGTGGATTTTATTTTGTTCTTACACTTTTGGCACGCAGGATTTGGTTCGAAAGTCACAAATGAAAAGTTGCGCATTTGCTACTCAGCTATTTAGTGCTGCTCGGTTTAAAAAGCTTATTTCTGCTTTTTTCCTGGAATTTTAATAAGACGTTTTGTGTTTCTTCAATATGGCTCTTCAATCCTCATGCATACAGGAAAAGCAGCGTGCATGAATTTCAGGTCTCTTACGATGCAGCGATGGAGTCAGATGTTTGTGAGGGTCAAAGTACCAACTTGTGCTGCTGTGCTTTGAAACATTATGTACAGATGTACGTGCAGGTTAACAGACTGTGATCAGCATCATTCACACTTTGACCGATCCTGATCAAAACTCAGGAATCACTGGGCCCTCAGTTTATATGTCTGTCTGTTTCTTGTTTTTATGGACCATAATTATGACAGAATAAATGGGATTGGTTGGCTGGTTGATTGGTTGATTGATTGTGTTACTGGTCGTAACATATGAAATAAAATGAAAGCAAATCTTTATTTCGAACGTGTAAATCGGCAGGGAAAAACATTGAGAAAAAGAAACATTATAATAATAAAACATAAAAAACAAAACTCTCACATATCAACAACTAACGGCTCAAAGGCTAAGAAATCATCAGCCATGTTTCTACATATTGAATCCGTCCTGGGCTACAGCTGCATTGCTACACTGTAAGGAAAAGGAAAAGAGAAAACAGAGAGTGGAATCAACAGGAAAGCAGCCGACCTCATAAACAACACGACCCGCCCCCGTCTGGCCTCCTGGTCTCTGTCACCATGTGGCTCCACCAGGCTGAGGACAAGCTTCTCACACCAGGCTGTTACAGTCACAAACTCTCCCTGCTTTTCACATCCCTCCCAATATATCAGCGTAAACAAGCCCCTTCCACTGGGACCGCAACCACACGGTGCTCCTGTATGTGTGGACCAGCTCCTTTCATATTTCCACAGGTTTTTAAATGTAGCTTAAATGTTTTCAGGCTGTCAAAACAAATCTTAATTTCACACAAACATGAGTAAATGGTTAAAGCTAAAGCTAACTTGCTGGAGAGCTGGAGGTTTTTAAATTCTGATCTCGTTTATTAAGGGAAAACGAAACGTCCAAACCGTCCGGTGAAAAAGTAACTAATAAATGTAATACTAAAGTATCAAACCTAACAGCTGCTGGTGACTCAGCTTTGTTTCTCGTCTGTTCTTGCCATTCAAACTGTGTTGCTTTTTTGAATGTTTTTAGCCTCCTTCATGTCAGACAGGTTTAGTTTTTTATTTTTATTTCATTTAATGAGTCTTCCAATAATCAGACCTGGGTTTAGCTAAAATAAGTGACAACCTCCTTTTCTAAAAAGGGGGTTAATCACATTGTTATGATATTCTAAGAGAAAAATATAACCTTTTCTTTATCTTTTTAGGTTATCTAGCATGCAAATTCACATGATTGACTGAAGCATTTAATTTGAGAAATGGCAAATATCTTTAACATAATGTTAAAAGAGAGTCATTCTTCCTCTCTGTTAGAGAGACGATTAAATTATCCAAGTTCTTGGATGTTTAAGCAACGACTAAACTTTTTACAGAAGGTTGAATATGCTGCTTCATCAAAATGTGCTGCAAATGCAGCAGAATTAATAAAGGTCTTTTGGGATCATATGACATCAAACTCATGTTTACCTTCGGCGTGTTGCACAGGTAACGCATGATCTCTCCTATGTACTGAACGACGGTCACATTGTGCTTCCTGCAGTCGTTCCAGAAGCTGGAAACCGAGAATTTCCGTCTCAAAACCACAGTGATGCCTGAAAAAGGAAGACGCACATATAGCAGCAGAAAAGGAGACACGGGGCTCAGTAGTGTCTACAAGTTTGCAAACTGAGCTTTCAAACACAAACACTGGAAACCAGAAGCAGATTGCGCGTTACTTGAGGTCATGTATATTGGTTTAACCTTTCATGACCATCACTGACACAAAGCAGCGGACAGTCAACGACTAAATAGCCACTGGACATCGTCACATTTTTAAGCTATTGATTTAAGATAATTAACTTTCTTTTCGGTTCCTCTCCACATTCCTCCTGACACTCGCCATCGCTCCAGCTACTCATGGTTCACTCACAGACTCTCTCGTTGTCGTAGAGACGACATGTCGGATTTAAGCCCCTCGTGGATTACCTCGCTCTATGGCTCCGCAGAGTCCCATCAGAAAACCAGAGGTGTGATAGAGAGGCAGGTACAAGTAGAGCACATCGCTGGCGTGCACGCCGACCATGGCCTGGAGAAAAGATGCCATCCATACCTTCTCGTGGTTAATGACAGCTGCCTTGGGAAGTCCTAAAAAGATAACATTGCCATTAAAAGCCTTTTTATGTGCAGTTCAAGGCCACAACCAGCGAGAACGGGTCAAGGTCAGAGGAGGACGGCTGATTACCCGTGGTCCCCGACGTGTAGATGTAGAGGGCAGGAGTTTTGAGGTTGATGTTCGCCCTCAGCTGCGGAGACAGAGGCTCGTCACAGGCCTCCTCCAGCTTATCGGAGAGGCTTTCGATGCCTTCGACGTCACTGCGGTCGCTGAGGATGAACACCCGGACGCCCCGCTCCCTCAGAGCTGGCAGGACCTCTTCTACGGCTTCTCGCAAGTCTGAGAGGAAGACAAGGAAAAGTGGCATCGGAGGTCTGTGCAAATATGAAGAAAGTTGCGAGTCAATCCAGATATTGCAGGTGTAGTTTCGTGTAAAGTTATTTGATTTATTGTCTGTGACACAAAGGTGGCGTGACATTTATGCCAGTATGAGCCATTTAATAACACTTTTCAGAGTGACACATGCTGCTGTACAGTGTCCAGTTTTATCTGCTTGCACTGCTAATAGTTCACCCCTAAGCTGTAGGAAGTGGTCAGTTTGGATGTTATGGATTCATTTTTCAACTTCTGAAAAAAAAAAAAAAAAAAAGGGGTGGAAATGACCTCTCTGCAACCCGTGTGTCTCTATATGGCAACAGAAACACAAAAAAGCCTTCAAATTCTGTTCTGGTTTGAATCGTGTTTATTGCCATTGCATATTTGCTTGAACAATGCAGTTAAACTATGCATCCCATTGTATTTCTGAGCAAGACACGTGACAGTAAAATGGTCTCGGGAAAAACACACACACACACACACACACACAAAAAAAAAACTTTCAAAACTTCTACAAATGGACCCCTCTGAAAAGTGGCCCCAGCTTACCGGCCCCGGCGATGAGGACCTTGGCTTCGCAGCAGGAGAAGCAGTGCACCAGAGACTTGGACCTGATGTTGGAGTTGAGGAGCGACGCCACGCAGCCCAGCTTTGCCAGACCCAGCCAGAGCCACACGAACTGCGGCTCGTTGCCCAGGAACAGCGCGGCCGCGTCCCCCTCCTTCAGCCCGGCGTGCGCCGCCAGAGCCCTGGCGACCTTGTTGCTCTCCCTGTCGGCCTGGCTGTACGAGTAGGAGCTTCCCTCGAAGATCAGGAACGTCTTCTGCGGATGCGTCTTCGCTCGCTCCAAGAAGCAGTCCAGCATGCTGGAAAAGCTCCTCTTGATTTTGCGCATTCGCATGCCGATGCGAATCGCAGCGACCGCGTACCTCAGGTCTCCCAGAAAATAGGGGTTTCGCAGATAAACGAACAAGGGCAGGATTGTCAGAACGGCGATCAGGATGTGAGCGATCATTGTGCTGCGGAGTGCGGACTCGGTCCTGAAGGGTTCAGAGAGCCTCAACCACTGCAGTGAAAACATCCAGACTCGTTTACGCCTCCTGAACTTTGCCCAACTTCTCCCTCTTCTGGTTGTATAAAAAAAAAAAAAAAAAAAATACAAGGGCCCACATAAGTTTTTCATTTACAAAACACTGCTGAAAGGGAAAGCATGTGTCCCCAGGGTCCTATGTTCCAAGGGTTCTGCACAATCATTTGGGTAAATACAAAAAAAAAAGAAAAGAAAAAAGGGGGTTTGTTGAAGTACCCAGTGGGATGATGTGCATGTTTCCCATTTATACTTATTATCACTGATTGAGATCAGTCATCAGAGTTTTATTAGATATTTCGCATCGAAATCATCACATGGTAACCTAGTCAGTGTGGTTTAAAGCATCAGTCTGCGTTGTGTGATAAGTCAGACCAATCTTATTCCTGCTTTAGATCAGATGTCATTAACAACATACTGTAGCTCCATACCCGCTAAAACCACTGCTGAGTAACAGCAGTGGTTCTGCTGACGTTTTTATTCCATATTTTAATGCTTTCGCACATTTCTGAGTTCAAATTCTCACACAGATTCAGGGCTTTTTGAGGGCTTCCTCCAAAACATTGTCATTGTCTGAAGTTACACTGTGCATCTGGAAGCATTTGCAAACATGCTGAGTCGGTTTTAAAATACCAAGCCGAGTTGCTGTTTCAGGCCCACATCGATGCAGGACTTGTCTTCTGCTTCCATCCTGGATTTGGTCCTCGCATTTCGCTCGAAAACATTGGCACAGCGCCGAAATACAGAAAATGTCTCCTTTCCACAGACTCACACGCCTAAAGAACGGATGAGCTCGTTCGTTTCAGGCTTCTGGAAATGAATTTACAAAATTCATTTGTTGATATCCACAATTTGCTTCTGCAGAATGGGCCAATTTCTTTGAATTTTTCCCAATGTTTGACCAAAAAGCTGTGCTGTCCAAACGTACAATGATAGAAACTCAGAGGTTTCTTTTCATTTCACTTTTTCATCCAGCCACCTATGCAACCATCTGGTGTGGCAGCTACATTCAAAGTAACCTCAGGTTTCTGAAACACTGCTCTCTGTAGCATTTTTATAGAAAAGAAGCTTTAAAAACAACAACTGAAATATTTTTAAAGTGTCTGCAATATAGACAATTCATTACATATGGTGCAAACACATTCAAATCTTCATGTGTGCATTGTTATAGCAACCAGTGCCTTTATTACTGGTTGCTATAACCAGTAATAAATGTATGCATCAAATGTATGCTTTTTTATTTTCAAATAGAAAACTAAACTAAACTAAACTAAACTAAACTAATTATTTTGTTCTTGGTTTTGTATGGCCGTATTTTCTCTTGTCCTACTGACTATTTGTGTTCTCTGTTGTTTTGTTTTTTTTGTAACAGTTTGAAATAAATGAATAAGAGAAATAAAACTGTAGTTGAGATTGGCGATGAAAAAGATTTTCAAGAATCCAAATAATCTGTTGAGTCATCCAACATTTAGGGGAAAATAAAAACAAAGATTAACTTTCATTGCTCTCTCTATTCCTTATCTAACTAAGTGAACTACCCATAAAGGAATAACAAAAAAGAAACGAGGAATGATTTGCTTCCTTAAAAGGAGTCCAGCTGGTTTAAATGGTAGGCTGTGGCACTCAGGAAATTTATGCATTGTTGTTTTGTTTGTGTTATCGCATGATGATTTACAGCTTAGGACTTCAAGTCAAGGCCTGATCCTTCAACATAAATGCTGGACTTTACTAACATTAGTAAACCGGTATCCTGACTCTAAAACCTTTCACGGTTCTGATTATGTTCTTAGACAAGACAGAAGTTTCGATTTTATCTCCCGTCTCTTTCCAGGACAAAGTCCGAGACTTTTGCTCTCACCCCAAATATGGAACTGGACTCCACTGTTTGGGTTTATTTTAGATTTCTGGTCATTATTTAGACCTGTTTGTCTTTAGAAACACCAAAAATCAGACATTTGTATGAATTGACCCTTTATGAATAAAATGAATAACTACCTGGTCCCTTAGACTCTTCAACAACATTATAGTCACTACAGAGAAATATGCAAATCTCTTCCACTACTTCTTTGAAAAGCATTTAAATATTTTAATTAAATCTAAATTTCTCAACCAGCAATGTTTGTACACATCCCCAAAATACTGTTTTTGCAGTGCACATCGTATTAATAACACACATGATATAAAAGTAGGAAGTGATACAAATTGCTAAGCAAAATATCTTCATTACCACTGTTTAAATTAAAAGTCCAAGTAAATATATATTTTTTAAAAAACAAACAGCACTTGACTTTCTTTCAACATATAATATTTTCAGACTCTCTGGTTGTGAAGGAATATTTTCAGAAGTTCAAATCAAATAATAAAGGTTTGATTAGATTTAGTTTTTGTTAGCAGTTGTGCCTTTATTGTCAGTCAACTAAATGCTTTTAAAAATATTCCTTGGTCTCTTTCGCCATTAAAAAAATAAAAAATAAAAAATAAAAAAATAAAATAAAATAAAATGTCAGCAGTAAGAGAAAAGTCAAAGCATGGCGCCACCTTGTGTTCTCCTTCTCTTCTGACATCTGGACTCCTAACGTTGAGCTCCTGCAGGACAAAAATATTGAAAACCTGCACAATTTACTGTAACAGCAACTTTAGGTTTCGGCAGATTGGCTTATTTTCACAGACGTTAGTCGATAACATCACTTTCAAACATGGATGCTGTCTATATGTTTTTATAGCTTCCAAATTATTACTTCAACTGAGCCTTTAAAGGCATGTAAAAGAAATGCTTATGAAAAAAGGTCACATTGTAAAATACTGTCCATGTTGTGTTGTAGCTGTAACAGGATTCACCACATTCTGTCTATGAAAAGATCAATCTAAGCACAGATATGACACTGAGTTAAAAAAAAAAAAAACATTCTAAGTAGTTAATACAGCATGGTAAGCAGTTATTATGCTATTTACAACAATGTAGTTTTATGATTACCTTGTGATTGTCCTTTCCGAAATACTACACTGATTATTATGTATGTTTTAAAAAAAAACATACACATAAAGGATATTTAAAATAACATTTGTCTCCCTGAGCTGGAAATCATTAAAAAACATAAAATAAGATAAATCAGACGCTATGAAAGTCTCTTTCACGGCCAGTGGAGCTGGTTACAGCTTGACGCTTCCGGACAGGATGGAGCGGTAGGTCTCAGCCATCAGCGGCACGTAGCTTTTCGCTCTGTCGTCGAGGATGTAAAGAGGCTCCTGGATGTTCTCCGGATCGAACCCCTGATTCACCAGCTTCACTTTCATCTGCTTGAAAGTAGTCGTGACTTCCACTGCACTCTGGAACGAGAGAAACGAGCGCCCACACGTCACTGGGACCGAACACAGTCACGCGTTCGCAGCAGAACACAGCAGCCCGTCTGTTTGCGCCTGCGTCCCCTCACCCCCCGACGTCAAGGCAAGATGAAGCTCGTTTCGACTGAATTACCTGCAGCCTTATAAAGCGGGGCCGTGCGTATGAGGGCAGGTAGCTGACAACGTGGTCGTAAAGTCTACTCCCGTCAAACCGTGCACCGTTCTTCAGCGTGGCAGCTGCCATCCCCACGCGGCCCTCGTGCCCTGAATGACAATAAAACGACACGAGTTCAAACAAAGTTCAGCTGTAAGTAAATTACGCCAAACGATATTTGCTGAGTGAGCGTTACCTGGCACTTGGACTCCATAAACATTGGCCTCTTGCAGACAGTCGCTCATCGAAAGGATGTCGGAGACCTCAGTTGTCGCAACGTTCTCACCTTTCCACCTATGTCCTCAAAATAACTTACAGTCAGTTGAAGTCTTTTTATTCATTCATTTTTTTTTCTGGTTTTCTAGTAAAACATAAAACAGAAGTTGATTAACGATTTGGTAAAAAGAAATTCTGGTTCGTTCATAAATGTGTCCCCTCCCCGGAAAAAAAAAAAAAAGAAAAAGCAAAAGCAGAATTAAAAGAAAAGCGTGTCCTCTCTGCTATTTCCTCTAAACGAGGACAAAATCCACTGTGAGGAGAAGGGCAGTACCTGAAGGTGTCCCCGACACGATCCTGAAAGTAAATGAAATTGTCTTTATCGATCCTCATCAGGTCACCGGTGTTGAAGTACAGGTCTCCTTTTTTGAGGACGTTGCGCAGCTTTTTCCTCTCCATCTGCTCTTCGTTTTGAGCGTATCCGACAAAAGGTGTGAGGTCTGTGATCTTCGACACCAGCAGTCCTGTGTTACCTGAGGAAAAAAAACAATACCAAGTTCAGAATAAAAAGACCAAAAAAATTTGAAAAAAAAAGAAAAAAACAAATGCCTGTAATTATTCTTCACCTTTCGAGGTCTCAATGCAGAGACCGTTAGCGTCTCGCACCGGTTCGTCGCGCTCTGTGTCGTACTTCACGAGTGTGTAGGGAAACAATCTCTGCAAAGAGTATTGAAATTAGTGCCCCGTTAAAACAATTGCTTTTAATACGCAGCCTTTATAAACCTTTATCCATCCCACCTCCACGTTCAACTGGGTAAACAAGGTCAAACCAAGTGAGTAAAGAACTTTTAGTAAGACCTGTGTTTGATGGACTTAACACTTCAAACGTGGCTTTATGCTCGTGTGCACAGTTCAGGTATGCTCTGCATACTCTCATCCTTACCTTGTGCAAAAAGTGAACTCGTCCAACTGCTCCTATTTTCCCTGTGTAGTTGAGGAATCCTATATTTCCCTCTGTGGAGGCATAAAACTCGAAAATCTGGATGTTTCCGAAGCGATTCAGGAACTCTTTCCAGACTTCTGCTCGGACACCGTTGCCGATGGCCAGTCTTACTTTATGGTCTTTGTCATTGTCCCTCTACAGATTCATGCAAAATAAATAAAGAGACATTAAGCAGTTTGTGAAATGTAAATGCAACATCAGTGTACAGGCTCCGAGTATTTAGTCTCTGTTGACATTTTTATGAAATGTTCGCCAAGAACCACTGAAATAGTCATTTTATCTGCAGGTTTGACGAACACAAAACAGCAGAATGCTGAAACAGGCTTTTGATTTCTAAACTATTTTGCAGATTTTTTAGTATCTGGACTAACACAAACTAACTCTAATACAAAATCTTTTTTTTTTTTTCCTTTGCCTGACAGGGAATGGAGTTACAGCTGCGCTACATCAGGAAAATGTTTGATGCACAATAACGCCGGTGAATGTTGTGATAATAACATGACTTCAAATTAATAATAAGTCACTCAAATGTCTGTCTGGTTGGAGTCATAGCAAACATAGAGTCCAGATAATGAGTGGTCTACACAACTAAAGAAAGAAGTGAAATTTATTATCTCCATCTCAACAAGATTTTATTAAAATATTTGTTTCAGGCTGACATCTGATTTTTTTTTTTTTTTTTTTTGCTTGTCAGACAATTTAGTTGGAGTTTCCCAAAAAGAATTGACCTTTTTACACTGGACTTAATAAGTTTCACCAACATTGTGAAGCTTCTCTTGTGTTTCAAATATATTACAAGCATTGCCTAAAAGCTGTGCTTACGGTTAAAATAATTAACTAATATTTATTGCAGTCACTTTTATTTTTAAAAATGAAAAGAGTCAATTTTAGTGTGGTTTAGCATTTTAATTTATCCTACTTTATATCCAGTTAAACCACAACTTGAAGATGAGAAAAGTCCAAAATGTTGCAAACTGGAACCTTTTTCCATTACATGTGCATTTAGTGAGTAAAGCCAGCAGCAAAAACAATGTTTTTGTGAATACAAATTAATGTAAAAAAAAAAAAAAAATTATCTGCATTTATTAAGGATTGTTTGAAATTCTTTGATACTGTTACTTTTGAAAATTGAGAAGATACTAAAAAAACAAAAGTCTGGAAAACCTTTTTAATACTCGGTTTGATATTTTTCCTCACACTTATCTGGATCTGAAACCTTGAAGCTTTTCTACGCTTCCTGACGCTGCATGGGAGCGTGACTGCGACAGGAAATCCGATTTCAGACAGGATCCAACACGGGCTCGCTTTTCTGCAAAACTGCAGGAAATCTTGACTTTTTGCCAATCGAAGTGATCAACTTTAGCTAAAATTGATACCTTTTTTAGGACATGTTCTTACTCCTCGAACGTAAGAATCAAAACTAATTGAAACAAGTGAAAATATGCGCATTCCTTGACCTTTGTCCCATGTGGCTCAGATGGAATGACCATCGACCTGAACCGTAAACTGGCACAGGAAGACGTGGCCGCTGAGCAACTTGATATGTCTTCCAAAGTAAAGGCCAGCATCTATTCTGAGAGATGACCAGATAAAGAAATCTGGTGACTCCTGCGACTCGTGCGCGCCGCAAACTTGACACTGAGCTCCATGTGATGTAACACGATGCTCTGAATGGCATTACACGCAGAAACTACGTATACAGTACTACCAAATGCAAATAAGCGTTTGTGACATGTAACTACGATGATGTCAGTTCTGATATGTAAATAGATAAATGTATTTTTTTTTTTTTTTTAAATAGGTCTTATTTTCATGCTGTCTCAAACGAGGCAGCATGAAGTGGGTGAAGACTGGAACACGATAGTGAAGATTTAATGATTTCTATTTTGGAGAGCCAGCTGTGCTCTGCGTTGGGAATGTACAGATTTGGAAAGTTCCCTCTGACAAGACCTGCCTCTGTCGCAACTTGTTGCTCTGCCTCTGCAGCTGTCTTTGCCTGATTTATTTATATTTTTTACAGTAATTAAAGTTGCCAAGAGGGGTGGAGTGTCTAGAATATCCTGCCAAAAGCTCCTGGGTAATCTTGTTGTTGTTTTGTTGCAGCTGCACCACTAAGTGAGTGTTAAAGCCATTAAAAAGGAAAGGTTTGGTCAAAATGAAAAAAGAAAAATGTTGCTTTTGAGTTCCACAAAGAGTTTCAGTGAAAAATAATTAAAAATATATATATATTACAGCGGTGGGCTTTAGAATGAAATCTGAAAACAAACTCGGGGGGTGGGGGTATGTAGTGCAAGCCAAGAACAATCTGGAAAACAATAACGTCAGCCTGGTACTTTAAGATTTTTGTTAGTTTCCCTAGATTTAACTAAAAACTTGGGGAAAAGTTGTGTCTTTGAGACTGGATCCTGATAGAAAATAGCCCAGAGATTGAGTGGTTATTCACCAATCAATCATCCAATTTTTTTTTTTTCTGAATTTGCTCTGACTTGGGATCCACAAGTTAAATTCTGAGAAATTATTATTCTGCCCCAGCATCTAAAGTCAGAAACTAGCATCAGCCAATAAAAGCCTGAGGGTTGCATCTCTGATCCAAATGAAAATGTTTGACAAATGTCAACACAAGACTTGGTTAGGAGCCTTTTCATGCTATGAGTCATTCAGCCCATGAAGCAAAAATAATGTCCTGAACCTGGTCAGGTACTAAACTCAAACTAAATGAAAAACAAACATTAAACACTTTAAAAATCTCCAGAAAGCCTGAAGAAATCCTGCCTTGTATCCCTTTAAAGCACGTGTCAAACTCAAGGCCTGCGGGCCAAAATCTGGCCCGCCAAAGCTTTTTTATGTGGCCCTCCTGACTCTAAATTACATGAATAAGTCTTTCCAGTTTTTCACAAATCTGCAAAATTCAGACATAATCAACAGATCGCCAAGTTTCTTTCAGATTTTACTGACATTTTTTCTTAAAATTGGCCAAAAACATTGGGTTTAAGTGACTGCTGCCTCAGGATTAGTTGATGTCAAGCTATAGTCCATGCAGTGATTAATAAAAAGTCACATTTAACGTCATACATTGTTGCATATATTGTAAAAACAAAAGAAATTAAAAAAATCTTACAAATATTTCTAAATTAGCGCCACAAAATCTGTAATAGAAAATCCTGGATGGGCTGGCCAGTGTGAAGAAATGTTCAATATCATTTAAATTTAAGAAACGCTTCCTGATCGCTGAAACAAACAGGTGTATTGATATTTGAACAATCTAATGGTTTTATTAATACTTTCTGGCACAACCGGCCCTTTAAGAACATTCAGACGTTTGATTTGGCCCAAAATGAAAATGTCCCACACTTCCTGCTTTACAGTAAGCAAATCAGCAGTGGACTACATTGTGAATATTAATGTTATCATTTCAATTTTACCTTTGGTGTGCAGCAGAGGTAGCGCATCACTTCTCCGATATACTGAATGACAGTCACATTGTATTTCCTGCAGTCATCCCAGAACTGAGAGGCAGAAAACTTTCTTTTCAGAACTAGAGTTGACCCTTCAAAATAAAACATCACAGAACACAAATATTACAACCTGATGAATGAAAAGTTCATTCACCTAAAATGTGCATCCCCGAACAAATTCTTTCATGCGGCTTAGAAAATTCACCTGCGACAATAACGGCTGTACTTTTTGAAAAATCTGATATTTTATTCAACTCACTCCAGTTTTTAGTTGAAATATTCCTCTTCCGTTAATTTAGTAGATGAACTATCACTTTGCACAGCCATTTGAAGGTTTTCCTCGATCCTCACTCAAATATTGGATAGTAGCAAGAATGAATAGTTTTAAGCTGTGTGGCAAATAAATAAACACATCAGACAACAAATCTACGATAATTCTGCAGAGCACCAAACTTCCTCAATCGCACACAGTGCCTGCACACACACAAGCACTCGCTGCGTAACCTTTCGCCTATTTATGGAAAGCGCAGCCAGAGAAGGATCAGTACAGATTATTGGCTCCTTGTGACAAAAGACTCTTTCACTGGGACTGAATAGGAGCAGGATAATCAGGTTCTGTGCAGTGTGCAAAGAAACAGAATCCATCTGCAGTTTGCAGACTTATAGCAATAACTGGAGCTTAAAGAAGATTTTAGAAGATCTCGAATCGCTTTGGTCATAAAGAATCACAAATCTGATTGTTTATTGAGGCTAATGAGTGATTATATCCTGGTTTATGCAACTGTAGCTTTAAATCACATGTGAAAAAGCTCATCTTTGTGTGACAGAGAAGATTTTACAGGTTTACCTGGCTTAACTGTGTAAGTTTAAGACACTGCACAAATTGCAGAGGAATAACTGATATGAGTCTTAGGTTTTGGTAAATGCCTGTATTTGCAAATTGAATGGGTAGATTTTTTTATACAATATTTTGAAGACTGTGAAAGCCAGAACCATCAATCTGTGTCCTACTGCCAGGTCAGTGTGCGCTGGGCCACACGTCAGAAAGGCTAAACAGGGCCAACAGCCGGGCCCAAATATTTGTGTTTCTTTTTACTGAATGTGTGTTCAGCAAACATTGCACTTTAGAACTGATAGGTCCAAATTAGGTGAGTTGCATTAATATTTTTGGGATTTTTATGGACACAAACGACAGTCAAGTATTTTAAATTTATGAAGTTCTAGTCGATTTCTTTGATTAGTTGTGGGACACATTAAGCCTTCCATGCTTCAGTTCATACCTGCTGATGTAAAGCACTATCTGCTACTATACTATTTTTTGCATTAGTAGAAGAATTTCTCCTTAGTGGATAGGGCACCAAAAACGGCTTCAGCTCAGGGGCCCAGGTCCTTGTATTTCCGGCCTTGAGCGTACAGGTTAAAAAAAAAAAGACAAAAAAGATTACGGTGGGTGGGCTAAAAATATATATATAAATAAAATTTTTAAAACTTATTTGTGAAAAGTAGAAACAAGTCTGCAGAGCAAAAACACAGAAAAAGATAAAAACCATCAATTTCTGAGAATTTTTTTGTTTTTCTTAGTATACTTGTCGAAAGCTTAGAAGCAGTTTCCAAGATTTTAAAATGTCTAACTCTGCGTTTGAATTCGGATTGTCAACAGAGGAAGTTTGGGCAGCTTTATTCAAATTTATCAACATCTCATACATTTATTTCCCTGCAATTTAGACGCAGTGTAAAAGTGTCCACACTGCTTCCATTGAGTCAAATAAACATCCTGCACTGCATCACTGACCGTCACATGAGTGATCAAATCCCACATGACCAGATAGATAGATAGATAGATAGATAGATAGATAGATAGATAGATAGATAGATAGATAGATAGACAGACAGACAGACAGACAGACAGACAGACAGACAGACAGATAGATAGATAGATAGAAAGCAAATAAAATACAAGCCATATTAATAACTTTTTTGTGTTCCCACCTGTTTCAATGCAGCCAAGAAATCCAACGAGAAACCCCGCTGTGTGGTAGAGCGGCAGGTTGACGTACACGACATCCTTGGATTTCACACCGTATGCAGATATAATAGCCAGAGCTGACAGGAGGCGATTCTGATCAACCAAAGCTGCCTTCGGAAGACCTGAAATACAGCAACTCACACATAAAAGCTGTTTGAAAACGAAAGGATTCACTCCATGCCTTTTAGGAACAGATTCCCACAATTCATTGAAAAAAAAGTGCTGAAATACCGGTCGTGCCAGAGGTGTAGATGTAGACGGCGGGACTTTTGAATGTGACGTGTGACCTGATGGATCGAGGCAGCGGCGTGTCCGCGGCTTCTTCCACTTTATCAGAGAAGCTCACGATTCCTGGAGTGTCGCAGGATTTGACCAAGAGGAGGACCGTGACGCCCTGCTCCATCAGGGAGGGCAGCACATCCTCCACTGCCTCTTTCAGCTCTGCAACAAAATAAATAAATAATAATAATAATACATTTGCATTAGTATTCATCAAGGCAGGCACAGACAAATTACTAAACATTTATTTGAACGATCTTTAGTTACAAATATTAGTTGCCAGCTGCAATCTATTTTAACAGCAGTCTATAAATTTATTGAAAGAAATACCTAAAACTGCTTTATTCAATTGTTTCATACCAAAATTATTAATAACTCAGAGCCTCTGGTAGCTTTCGATTATTAATCAATGACTTCTTGGTTTCATTAAGTGAAAAACATGCAATTTTAGTAAAAGACAATAATTTAATAATACAAAATTTAAAAAAAAAGGAAAAAAAAAAAGTTGCATTGTTTGTTTGACGCCATTTCAAACCCTCAGCTCCAAAAAAGATGAATAACATGGTTTGATGATTTCTCCAGCAAAGGTTGTGTTTGTGCATAGCACATTTTTAGCAGATTGCAAGTGAGAATTTTGCTGTAATTTTGTTTTTTTGTTGTTGTTGTTTTGTTTTTTTTTACTTTACGGATCCCCACAAGTAGCTACTGAACATACAAAACACTGAAAAAACACACAAGTCAAAGAACTTGTGTGCAGATGCAAAACCACAACAATTTCACAACAACAGAAAAGAAAAGAAACAGGTCGAGATCATGAATCTCCTCAAAGGGCCAGTTGAGGCAGTTTTAATAACACTAACTGTTAAAGTATTGCAGTATTTTTCTTAAACTATATGTAACATCTTGTCACATTAATGCAATCCGAATAAAACCCAATTTCACTGACAGGCGTGAACAATAACACTGTTATCTACAAATAGCTATTGTGATTGGTGCGACTTCTTCCTTTTCCTCTTTCTTTCTTCCTTTTTTAACTTGACCGTGATTTTCATTTCCAGTTCCGTAATCCCGACCGAAAGCCACTTCCTCCAGCAGAACCTCCTTACCTGCGGCTGCAACCAGCACCTTGGCCTTGCAGCAGTTGAAGCAGTGCAGCAGAGACTTGCTCCGGATGTTGTAGTTGAGCAGAGCGACGGGAGAGCCGAGCTTGGCCAGAGCCAGCCAAGTAAACAAAAACCTGGGCTCGTTCCCCATGAGGAGCGCGGCGGTGGCGCCAGCCTCGTACCCGCGCTGCGCCCGGAGCGCGTTGGCGATCCTGTTGCTCTCCCGGTCCGCGTCCGCGTACGTGTGGCTCTCGTCCCCGAACGCGATGAAGGGCTTGTCCGGCCGCGCGGCGGCTTGCTCCAAGAAGCGCTCCAGCACGTAGGACGGAGGTCTCCGCCTTCGGTTCGCTGCGTAGCGGACCAGGACCCGCACCAGGACGCCGGCGTACCGGAGGTCCTTCCATAAATAGGGGAAAAGGATTCCCAGCGCGAAGGGCGCGATGACGGCGCCCGCTAAAATGGTAGAAATGAGGAACAGCTCCATGGGCCAACTTTTCCCCCCACGAGTTCTAAAGGACGGTCCCGACCCGACTGGGCAAAACGTTCAAAAAACCGAGGCGGAAAAAAAAAAAAGCGGACAAGTCGGGGCGGAGCGTTTCATAGAATTTTCTGAGATGTGCGGAATGAAATGGAAATGTATTTCTGGACACAACCATTTTGGATACGCGCAACAGATCCACAGATTTTTCAACCGAGAATAGTCAGTTTTATTTATAAACCTCCGAATCCCCCCCGGAGTGAGGCGTTTAAGGGCACTCAGAAGAAAACAGGTCAATCTACTTAAGTTGATGCTCCAGACTGCAGCTTGTCAGGGATCAGCTGACTTGACTGGACATTTTAACTTCAACATGTCTTTTTTTTTTTTTGGAAAGAAAAAACAACATTTTGGTGATCAGTGTTATTAAGAGAGTGTTGATGGTGAATGAGATCTGCATTATGAATTAGGGTGTGTGTTTGTGGCTGATTTTTGATTTGTAATTTTTTTTCGTGGGTGAGGGGGCTGGTAGAGGGTCCAGGTGTTTGGACCCCTTTCCTTTCACATCACAGTCTCTGTCCAACATTTTTATTAAATTAATAACGAAACAGGGCAGCCTTTACTTTATAATGTAATTGCGTCACAGGGATTCTTAGTTTGATCCATAGATTCACTTTTAAAGGGATACAATGAGAGAAAAAAAAAAAAAAAAAGCATAATTGTTTTAGCCCAAAGATTGAAACAGAGGTTTTTTGAAAAATGTAGACGTATGAAAGGAAATTAAAACAGCAGAGTCTAGAAGAGGTACATTCATATCCCCAGCGTTGTCATCTGTCATTTTAAACCCTTAGACAACAAGTACATCAAGATATACTTTGATCATTTCAACTTTTGGTTTTTAAGGAGTGATCATGGTGCTGGACGCAGAGTGTGGTAGGTTTTAATGTTCCACCTTTAAATGCGATTTCAGCTGCTCTCCAGTTGAGGGCCTCCTTCATTGTGTTTTTACTGTTTCGCCATTGAGTCAGGTAAAAAAAACTTTTTTTAAAAATCAGACAGTTTTAAGCAGCCTGCATGTTTTTCTAGAGTACATCTCCATATGGCTTGTTCTAATTGTTTGGTGGGACTTAAATGCAAGCAGACCAACAGGAATAGTTTTCATAATGAAAACAGACTTACAGACAAATCGATCAAACGTTTCTTAGATTAGAATTGAAATTCTCAAAACGATTTGTTCAATCTTCAGTCTGTCGCTTGAGTCACGTGTTAAAAGGTACATCCACAATTTTATGTTTCTTATCAATTTCTTGTGTCATGTTGATTAAATGTATTACATGGGTCTCTGCTGAATAACCCCAAAGCATTTAAGTGTAAGTTTGTTGCACAAGTTCTGCAAAGTGGATAAACAAGTTATTATAACATGTATTAGACTTGGGGGTTTTTTCCAAGTCTGTCCTAAATCGGTTAAATTGTTCCAAAATGAATCCTGACTTTTGTCAATGAACGCTGATGTGTGAAACATTGGATCAATCAATAATCAAACAGGTTTCCTGAAATAGCTCAAAGGTACATCTCATGAATTATCAACTGGGAGGTGTGAAACGTAACATTTCTGACAACGGACGAACAGGGAATTCGATTGGGTCGACACTGGCGCAAATAAAGTATTATATGTGACACACAGGGGCTGGACGGCGCACCAAAGCAACGGTGGAAAAATTATTTCCCGTCAGCAATTTTTAATTTTTTTTTACAGCTGTTTGTGCCTGTGTAAATAATATTATCAATAACAGAGGCACAATACTGATTAGGCACCCTTTTATCAGTCTGCGTCAAGTTTTTTGAGTCCAGCTCAGGCTGGTGGGTAGTCGGTGCCGTTAGGTTCATTCAGCTTCGCTCAACTAAAGGGGTGAAGATGCTTCTCTTGTGGTACATTTTGTGGGACAGTAATAACTCTTGGTCACCTCAGTTCACCTGGCTTACAACCAAATATGCTTTTAAAAGAGCCTATCAGTTATATATGTGGTACAAATGGTGCATTTATGCAGCTAATTATCCAGGCAGGATAATGCAGGGAGGCAGTCTTGGGACTGAGCTTCCATTTTACACACACAAATGGGACATTCTCCTTCTCTTGTTTTATTAATAGCACTTTATTGCTGCATTGTATAACAGACCACTATTATAAAATGCTTATTTAATATCTACACATTACCTGCCACATTTCCTCCTCCAGTTCCTTCATCCTGTCTCTTATCAGCACCAAGGTTATCTCAGACAGTTCCTACCTTTCTTTAATTTTCCTAAAGTTATATATATATATATATATATATAAAAAAAAGTACATTCCAGTTGCATAAATGGTGACATGTGGTAAATACATAAGCTTAATGTAACACGTTCACACAGCGAGGCATGTTGGTCTCCAATGTTATTCTCATCAAAAACATTAAATAATGGCATGTATGAATTAAGCAACGAATTCAACAACCCGCAACAATTACAAAGAGACTGTCCTGTTTGAGGTCTTGCTCTTGATCTAAGAAATCTTTCAGTGGCTTGGTATCTAAACTTGTGCTGTGTTAGATGAGAAGAAAAGTTGAACTCATGAAAGTTGAGGGGGAAAAAAAAACATGCATTATTCTGAGACAACTGGAAAGTTTCCGCCTCTTTCTGTGGATGTGGCATTACCCTTCTTGTTGTCCCTGAAACGCCCCTGGGATGAATCACGTACACCCCGGCAGATGCTGATGTACCCAAAAACCTGCAAACTATAACACCTGCATAAGTCACTATACTGTTTACATAAGCTACATGCTTATCTGCTTCATATGTTACTTGTTGTGCCCGGGAATTTCTGTTATGCAATTCCACTTGACTCTCTTCTTACTTCAGGGCTCTGTCTGGGATTTCTCCTAGTGACCTTGATTTCTCAGGTAGAAATTCAACTGGGCCAATCAGGACACAGAAGGAGAAGTCGTGCAAATCATCAATTTTATGCACTGTTTCATCGTGGCAGTGTGCCTGTAGTTTGGCAGCAGTGGTCGGAGGAGGTGAACAAAGACGTACAGTCTATGTTGGTCACGCTTCCAAATATTAAATCAACATCAGCGGCCGCCTCATTCAGCTCAGCACGTCTCTTGTCACAGTGGGACGTAGTTGTTTACAGCAGACAGAAAAATAATGAGGCTTTCCAACATTATTGTTTGGTTGCTGTTCAGCATTGTTGTGGCATTTCTGTTATTTCTAGCATAATAGAAATGTTACAAATCCTAAAAGTTCACTGGAAGATAAAAATCTATCTTGTTCATGATGTATCCCGTGAAGCACAGGAATCAGTCAAAGATTTCTTTTGAGGCCAGGGACATATCAGAAGTCACTGAGGTCTGCCGGCGGGAGGGGGTGGTTGTGAAACTCATGTGAGCACAGTCCAGTGAAGCATGTGCTGTGGGAGCCTGTGCAAAGCTCTCTATCTCCAATTGTGTCAGCTCTGCTCAAACCTTTCTGACTTCCACACTGCTCCCAAGAGCCCGTTTAAAGAATGTCACGAAGCCGCGTTCATACAAAACATACAACAAAGAATACAGGACGTCGTCAGTCCTAAAGGAACACAAAGAGACCATCTTAAACCAGCTGCTGCGCGTTAGATTAAATATAATATGCAAAATATGTATTATGTTTTATTGATTTTTTATCATTTCTCAAGCTCATTCATTTGGGATTTGTGCTTTTTTCGCATTATTCATAGTCTGATATATGAAGCCCTGGAGCCAACCCTTTCAAGTTGAAATCAAAGACTGCTATTAAACTTACAAAAACTTTGTTGCTTGCAAAACATCCCTGAGCGCTCCGCGGGCGCATCCAGAAACATCCAGCCGAACCGAACCGGTTCTTCATCCCTTTTCAGATTTCTTTGAAGCTTTGGACGCCAAAAGCCCAGTTGATAAGAATTTGCTGGCGTAAGGGATTGTGTTTCAGAAATGCTTTTTCTCAAGTCACGTTGCCTCACAACATGAAAAGTGACCAATGACCTCAGAGACACGTAGTCTCTGCTCCTATAAAGTTGCTGAAGCTAAAGTGTCTCCTTTCAATAGCGAACAGAGAGAGAGAAAGTTGGATCCGGTGCTGCCCTTTGGTTTCGCTCATCATTTCTGTGGACAATGCTGCGAGTCAGATGTCTGAGAGGAGGTAGCAGGGGGGCCGAGGCTGCCCATCTGATCGGAGCCATGGTTTGTATTCTGGTGGTTTTATGTTTTTTTTCTTTTCTTTTTGTTGTTGTTCTTGTTGTTTTTATTTTTTTCAGCAAAGAAAGAGAAATCATTTCGTCTCACTGATCTTTTGTTTCAATGAAAACACAAGTCTTTAAAGATGAATAAAGACATTTTGTTCGACTTTTTCTTCATTGAATCTGAGCTGATTGGGTTAAAGTCAGGTTAATTGATTTATGGATGTGTTGGCTGTCTGCTCAGCCATTTAGCTGTCTGGAAATGCAAAACTAAAATAAGAAATGCATTGCTCACTTCAAAGAAGGTAAACCAAAAAAAAAGATTGGATTTTTCCTAACAGTGCAGGGTGTTTTCTTCCATTTATTTTGTTTAGTCCCTGAGCGACAGCGAACAGCTGTTTCACAGCAGATGGCTCTCAAACTCTGTGACTCCAGAGCTGGTCTGGAGCCAGCGGGGCCAATACTGTAACCTCTATCTTTAAGAGATAAGGCTTCTTCATAACACGTGTACTTTGGCACCCAACCAATCTATCCAACTGAGGTCAGTTTTATTCTTGGAGCAGTTTCATCTTTGCTGTATTACTTTGATCCTCTTTTCTTTTTTGCTTTTTTCTTTAAGCCATGTTTTTTTTTTTTTTTTTTCTTACAAATGTTTTCATTTTTCTTGCACCAAAATAAAACCAAATTCATTGATAAATATGCTAATTTTGAAACAGCTTCCTGCTCAGCACTAATGTCCAACAACTGTATTTTAAAATCAATTAGTGGATGCATTTTCCCCACACACACACACACACACACGCACGCACGCACGCACACACACACACACACACACACACACACACACACACAAAAAGACAATTTTTGTGCAAATATTTTCTCACAAATTCTTTAAACCAAAGCCTGAGCCCCGAGCTTATCCGTTTTCTTCTCGCTCAGCTTGGCCGGTCGGTTGCAGGTTGGGTGCAGAGGACCTTCCAGAGCACTTCAAGTGCAGCAGCTGCTGCTCAACGCCAAGCAGCTGAAGAGGAACCTCTTCCTGAGCCCATTCAACAGGAGTGCCCCGTCTGCAGCTACAATGAATGGGACACTCTGGAGGAGGTGATCGTGGGCCGAGCCGAAAACGCCCACGTGCCTCCGTTTACTGTGGAAGTGAAAGTAAGCGTCTCCTCTGACCCGTTGGCAAAGTGCAAATTGTAAAAAAAAAAAAGTGTGACAGCGATGTTAACTGTGCGTAAACCCTGTCGTGACCGTCTGACCAGGCCAACACATACGAGAAGTACTGGCCCTTCTACCAGAAGCATGGGGGCCAGTCTTTTCCTGCGGACCACTTGAACAAAGCTGTTGCTGAGATTGAAGAAATGTGCAATATCCTGCGTCACGAGGGCGTCTTCGTCAAGAGGCCAGATCCCATCGACTGGTCTCTGGAATACAAAACTCCAGACTTCACGTCCACAGGTGAAAAGCGTTGTGTAACGTTGACTGGTGCTACCGTCATAATCTGACTGTTGTTATCTGATAACGAGTGTGCATCATTGGACATGTTGCAGGAATGTATGCTGCCATGCCGAGAGACATCCTCATGGTTGTCGGAAATGAAATTATAGAAGCTCCCATGGCCTGGAGGGCTCGGTTCTTTGAGTACCGTGCCTATAGGCCTCTGATCAAGGAGTACTTTAGAAAAGGTGCAAAGTGGACCACAGCTCCCAAGCCAACCATGGCTGATGAGCTGTATGATCAGGTGAGGCACTCAAACAGCAGCAGCAAGGCTGTTGTATCTAGTTCATCGTATCGCCTCTGAACTCTTTGCCCCGTGCCGTTTATTGTTGTCGTACGTGGAGAGAGACCATACCACACAGTTTAATTGCTCTGGTGTAAATCATTATTTTCTCCTGTCAACCAGGACTACCCCATCCGCACCGTGGAGGACAGACACAAGCTGGCTGCCCAGGGGAAGTTTGTGACCACGGAGCATGAGCCCTGCTTTGATGCTGCTGACTTCATTCGAGCCGGGAGGGACCTTTTCGTCCAGAGGAGTCAGGTACGAAGCATTGCTCTCAAACCAAGCACCACTGATTCAATTCACAGGGACTCAGAACTGAATGCGTGGTTGGGGTAGGTGATGAGGCTGTTTCTCTGCATACTGCCCCGACGCAGGTTACAAATTACATGGGAATCGAGTGGATGAGGCGCCATCTGGCCCCAGATTACAAGGTGCACATCATCTCATTCAAGGATCCCAACCCCATGCACATTGATGCCACTTTTAACATCATCGGCCCTGGATTGGTGTTGTCAAACCCTGATCGCCCATGTCGCCAGGTATATATCAGAGAGAATGCTCTGCTGCCCTCTAGTGGATGTGAAAATAAACTGTTCATGACAGTTCTCGACAATGACCAATGCTGTGTTTTGGGGTTTTTTTTAATCTGTAACTCAGATTGACATGTTCAAGAAAGCCGGTTGGACTGTTGTGAAACCTCCAACACCTTTGATTCCTGATGGTGTGTACTTCAGCTAAAGCTTGGTTTGAATTTCAAAAAAATATGTTTTTTTTTTGTTGTTTTGTTTTTTATTATTAATTTTTTTGTTTGTTTTTTTACTGAAAAAAAATAAATAAATAACTTTTCTGCAGACCATCCACTGTGGATGTCCTCCAAATGGCTGTCCATGAATGTGCTGATGCTGGATGAGAAGCGTGTCATGGTTGACGCCAATGAAGGCACAATTCATAAAATGTTTGAAAACCTCGGTGAGTGCAACACTTTAAAGTCTTTCTGGCGGGTTTTACTTAAAACACAGCAGAAAATTGAAAACACATTTATATATTGCTTTTGCTTCGAGCAGGTATCAAGACCATTAAGGTGAACATTCGCCATGCCAACTCACTTGGCGGTGGCTTCCACTGCTGGACAACCGATGTCCGCCGCCGCGGTAACCTGGAGTCCTACTTCCACTAGCCTCGCCAGAAAAAGGCAGTTTTTATTGAGCTTTAAAAACTAAAGCCTCAATCCGGAAGCTTCTTAGATACTTAAACATCACTAAAAAAGATTGAGCTTACATCTGATCAAATCTGCTGTGTGCAAATCTGAAATCCTAACTTGGGAAGTTTGTTTAAACTCACATAAAACAAATGTCAGTAGGGTGGGTTTTTTTGGGTGGGAGGTTTTGGTTCAATCAAAAGCTCCTCTCCAGATTGTGTCTTAATTGAACATTTATGAATGATTTTGATCTGCTGGACCTTGGAGTGCCTTTGCAAACAGCTTTGTTAAGAGATAAATAGCACACACATGCCGAATAGCAAGAATCTCTGGTTTATTTCAAATAGTAATCTCAATATTAACTGCATTTCTGGCCTGGCAGGCGTGAAGCTTACCCATCTAAAAGCCAATGCTTTGAGGACAAGGTACAATTTGGTATGCGAATGGGCACAGGAGGTTAGAAGCTACCTCTGTTTGAACACTCAGGGTGCTTTTTGTTATCCAGACCTTCTTTTCCTTGTATTCTCGCTACAACTACTTGTAGGTGCAGGTATCTGGAGCAAATGTCTCCTATGTCACATGTCTTTTTCCCCTGGCATCTGTGATAAGTTGAAGGAACATTTAAGAACCAAGGAAACTGCACAATGAAAAGCACCCTGAGAAATCACAACTCTACCTTTTCCCAATATCTTTTATAAAGAAACGTATAAACTGTTTAGGTGGTTCAAGACACCATATTAGTTTATCACCTTTGTAGAAACATTGATTAAACTGGAAAACCTCTGCTTTTATTTTTACAACTCTTTTTATTGGATTTCCCAGCAATAAGTGTTTTTATATATTTTCGTAAAAATCCATGAGGTCCATATCAGATTTTGTATACCTTTTTCCTCTGCTGTTTTCTCCTGTTGCATACAGTATTTGGGCCAGTTACAGTACATGCTGCCAGTCTTTTCCTGCTGAGCTACTTACTTGCTTTAACAAACTGAAAATGCATGACGGTATAGTTATTTCATTTTATGTGCTGCTTATACAATTGAATGTCTTAAACTGCTTAAAATCTTTTAGAGGAGATGAATTTGAGAGGAAATTTGGTTCAACACAGTGATGTTTTGTAGTACGTCATGACAGTAACATGTCATTAAAAAGTCTCAAGTTTCAT
Source organism: Poeciliopsis turneri (assembly GCA_922788865.1). Lineage (NCBI taxonomy): Eukaryota > Metazoa > Chordata > Actinopteri > Cyprinodontiformes > Poeciliidae > Poeciliopsis > Poeciliopsis turneri. The sequence goes on from CAKLNU010000700.1 coordinate 112,509, forward strand.
TGATTTGGCTCTGGATGTTTTTTGTAAGGTTTAATTTACTTGTGAATATTTATTACACTGTTTCGAGTGAGTTATGGCTGCAAAAATGAACATTGAGCCACATTTTAGAATTTGACGACGGGAAACAAAGTCTTTAAATATTTGTTTTTGCTTGTTTGTGTCATTTACTGCTTTAGGGATAATGGCTTCTTCCTCCCCGAGTGGCCATTGTAGGAAATGACTCATGTCACTGTGGATGACGTCACTTCCTTACTAGCTTCCGCCAGCATTTCCACAAAGTTTTTTAGATTTTGTTTTAGAGTTGATTGCACCTTTCAGACCAACATATCTTTCTGTCCCATGCAGTTTAGACCTACTTGTAAAAAATACCCAAAGAGATCATCTCTTCTCTCCCGGATGTCATGGCTGACTCATTTTCCATGATATCACTGAAAAAAGCTGTGGGTTCAATTTTGCCACCATTGAACATAAATGATATGATTGAACCTATCGGGAGCTTAGGAAGCAATGACATCATTATCGGGGCTTTCCCAAATCGTTTAAAGAAACAGTAAAGTTAGATTTTATTAAAGTAACAAGAATTATCAGTAAAAATATATAATTATTCAGGCATTTAGCAAATATAAATAGCTTTGGTGATCCTAGCAGACTTAATAATAGAAGCTGATTTAATGTTAGAAAGAAAACGATTTTATATAGCGTATTAATATGTAGTTTCACCCCTATTTTTTTTTTTTAAATCAAAAAAATACTCAGTTCCCTCCATATTTAGTGGCATGGCTAAAAATGTAACAGGTTTTCAATAATAGGAAAAATAAAATATTTAATAAATAATAAATATATATAGTAAATATTTTTATACCACAACCTCACACTGTGAGATTTAGAAAAATTTAACCGTCAGTTTCAATAAATACAGACTCTGGGGAAAATCCCCTCACCAATTTAGAAAGTTGATCATTTTTGATAACACTTTCCCTCCTGTAAGGGTAGCTGTGATAAGGGCTTAAAATTTCCCATTAAAACTTAGTAAAACGTTAACATGAAGAAGGGAAACTTTGAAACTTCATAAACGAGTAGTGAATGAGTGAGCTCACACCGAGTGGTGCTCTGTACAGCATCAAGCTGAGTATATGTTGCTTTGGTGATACATAGCTAGAGATTGTTCTAGCTGTTCTTTTATCCAGAGTACCAGAAAAGGAACCATCATAATCCCACAACTTTCATATTTGCTAAATATTATGACGTTCATTTATGCCACGGATTATGCTTTTCATTCAAGGTGAGCCAAATCTGACCAGGTCCGAGAGAAATCACCACCAGTTAGAGTCGATTGCACCTTTCACACTAACATATGTTTCTGTCCCATGCAGAAAGATATGTTCTACATGGGACAGTACATATCTGCCACATGCAGATATGTTGTTGTTACTAATGATGTGCTAAAGTAATAGAAATTAATTGTGATAAAAAAAGCACAAAGAATACCCTAAAAAATAAAATTTAAAAACTTTGGCTTACACAAAAAAAAAAAAAAAAAAATCCAAAGTGATGTTTTTTTGATTTTCAGCAACTAGAGAGTAATACATCTCTTCATGCCAACATTATGATGGAGGGCTGATGATGTGGAATTTATTGATATATTGGTTACCCAGTTAAGTAGGGTATGCAACAAATTACTGCAATTAAACTATATAACATGGTGTGCAATCAAGGCGGTTCGTAGCAAAGTGGAGTAGTTTTGAGAAAAATAAAAATGAAGAACAACAACAAGAAGAAACATAAAATCAACAAATGGAAGGGAGTGCAGCAGCAAAGTTAATCAGAAACAAAATACAGTTAAATTGTTAATGCAAAGAAGTAGAGCAGTGAAGTAAGATATTAAAGCAGATGCTATGAGGAGAACAGTCACAACTGAACCCAAAAGAAAGCACGGGTAACTTTGCTTACGGTGCACGAAGCAAAATCTGTGGACATCAGTGCTTGTTATGTTGAACACTTCTGTTCTAGGAACCAAAACACCTTTATCAGGATCATCATTCAGCACATACCACGACAAGATAAGAGGAGAGAGAAAACGTACAATGCAGCTTTCCTTAAAATGCTCTGCAGAGGGAACTTCAAATGTCCCCAAGCAGCACTGCTTCACCAGTTCCTGAATATAGCTGTCATCTAATTTATAAATTGTTGTTTTCGGCACACAGGAAAACATAAGGCTCCCCTGAGACGGTCCAGAAAAAAAGAAAAACCTTGGTATGAAACCATTTCACCTGACTGCAGCGTGTTTATTTAATTTACAGCTTCAGATAATGCCATAACGTCATAAAACGGTGCTGTATAAATAACCTGACAGTTGTATGGACGTCTACGTGATAAACATAAAGAGGAACAGTTAATGTACTTACAGTTATGGCACTAGATCAGCTACTTAAAGAGACTGTTCCCAGGAGGAACTCAGAGTTTAGCACAACTGCCTTTTTTATTCCCTCGAACTTCTATCTGTATGTTTGGAGTGAGGTTGAAAAACCATCGTCCTTTAGACGCGCCTACCTACTGACGCTTCTGACGGTCGTTGAGGAACTGCACTTCAGAGATCAACACACAAAATGTTTTGGATGTAACTTGCTTAACAACTGAAGCTTTTCTTTCTATGATGAAACTTTCAAATGTTTCAGATTTTAAGAGAAGCAGATGTTATGTCTCAGAGGGACCTTCTTGCTCAAATTAACCTAGGAGGTGAATCAGGCCGTCCATCTTAAAAAGCACCACTGACGTGCGATTCTGAGCAACAGCAGCACAGGAATCAGTCGGTGTTAATAAAAAAATGACAACCTTGAGTGTTTCAGACTTGCTAAACCCAGAATATTGACGTCTTCTGTCCTTGTATAGGAATTTTGATTAAAGATGCAAATATTTTCAGGAGGAATGTTTTCTACAATAGCACGGCGCAATAATATTGATTATAACAGACTGCAGAACATCTGGGGAAAAGTCCACATTTTTCCGCAATGTGGAAAGGTTGATTCAATACTAACAAAGAAAAAGATCATTTTCTAAAACAGTTCATCCGTCTGCCCAATCTGGCTCGTCTTTGCCTCAAATTAAGATTGGTTTGATGAGGTAGAAAATGTCAAAACACTAAAGACATGACGTGATGCCATGTTGAAATATATCTGAAATTACAGTCGTCAATTAACTCCTCCAAATAGACACAATTTTGAAAAAATATTTGTAAAGTTTTACAAATGCAGAGTTGGGAGGTCTTGAACTTTGGCGCCCCCTAGTGGGAGAGTCAAGTAACGAGCAGGGTGGGTCAAAATCAGATCCTAATTCCAGGAAAATAGATTTTAAAGGAAAGAAACGAAAAGAAAAGGAAAGAAAAACACCACTTGAAAACTATGCAATTCACAAATAACCAGCAAACTTTTTTCTCTATTTTTTTACTTTTCTTCTGTACATTTTTGTAACAATGACATTTTGAACAAACCTATGAAAGTAACACATTTTAAAACATTATGAAATTCATAGAGGGAGAAAATGCTCTACAGATTTCTACTAATACTGTAGACTGGAAGAATCTACAGTTAAAATGTGAAAGCTGATGGTACCTGCTTTAGGTATGAAAGGAGGAGCTGCCAAGGACTTTTTGGACAGCAGAGTGATAGTTTAGTTTACTTATATAAAGTTAAGCTATTTTCTTGCTCTGGCTTTTTACTCCTTGTTGGAAAAAGTCTATCTGACAGAATAAAAAGGGTTCAGACTCCTGAAACAATGTTTACTAGAGCCAATAAAACTATAAATATAACATGAAACATGCTCCTTTGTGCAAGTCCAAATATTTTTGTCATCCGCTTTCTGGCCAAGACTTATATCAGTGATCTGGATGTTCATGATGCAGAAAACATTAGCATTTTTTTTTTTTCTTTTATACTTTTGAAAAAATCTTTCACTAAAATTTCATAGTTTTTGGACTTTGCAGGGTTTTTTTTTTAAATCATACAAAACAAGATATTCAGCATATTTCCTACAATACAGCTGTAGAAAATATACTTTTCAAACTCCTCCTGCTCTGATTAACCTTTTACTTGTTTGTCCAAACAAGAGGCGTCACCTGTAGGTAAGATACTGCCTACCGTTAAACACACCAATCCATACTGAAAAAAAGCCATGCTTTGAAATGAGGTCAAAAAAGGGGAGATTAGAAAAAAACAAGCTGATCATTTTGTCTATTTGAAGGAGCCCAATGAAAAAGGGTCTCATAAGGGTCCCTTAATGAGATCCTTATTTATGGTCTCATTGAGGGTCTACCCTTAATGAGACCATAAATAAATAAATATGTGAGATCATTGTGTTGTCAGAGACCCATACTTCTTCAAAATGGTTCAAGTGATTACTATAAATCGTTGTGATTTAGTTGGAATTATTTCTGCTTCCTGTTCACAACGCAGCACAGAGGCTTTACAAGTTTACTTTAAAAGGTCAGCAGCTGTTTGGTGCCTCAGGAATGTGATTCAAATTCCCCAACCATTGAAAATGACCAGACAGACAATGAGCGAGCATGAGACTTTGGACACAAGCGACGCTTTGAGTGTTGCGCAGATAAAAGATGCCATCAGACGGACGGCAAACCAAAAAATGTCCTGCAGAGACCCTGCTGAAGAATGCGGCTGCACAAAGTGCGGCGATAATACCAGATAGCTAAGCACACGTAAGTGACAGAAAAGCAAAGACAACGGTAAACATGTCATCCCCTCATGAATAATGCAGCCAGCTTCACTGTAAGCTAAGAGGCAAAAAAAAAAAGAAAAAGAGCATGACCTGTCAGTGGATTCATTTATATCCCACCTGCCAACCCTTTATTTAACATTTATATTGTTTGTTTAAGCTGGGGTGTTTTCTGTTTTATAGATGTCGTAAATCACATGAGCCCGGGTATTTTTAGTGGCTTTAAAGCTGCTTGAAAGCTCGGTTTGTTCTAAAACCCTCGCTCTAATAGAGTCATGTGATGTGTTGCTATAAGCAGCAAAAAAAAAAAAAAAAGCCCCATCACTGCTGGAACAAATACTGAATGTTTTCAATAAATTACACTGAAGACTGGGAATACCGGGCACTTCTGCACAGCTCTGGGAGGCATTCAGCCTCCTGAAGCTCCTGCAGCTTGACACATAAAGGTCAGTTTACATGTCATGGGAGGAAACATGTGATGATGGTTAATCCCACTTTGACTTTGAAGGCTATAGGCTACAGAAGGGGGGGGAAAAAATGCATTATTAAAAGTCAAGGTTTTGAGTTTCAAAGATGGCTATTCAACAGAGTGGAGTAGTGTCTCTCATGAGAAGTTGTTATTGGTTGGTTCAGGTTTAAACGAGTTCTTTACTCAGTCAAATGTTGGCCTTAAAGAAATGCATAAATAAATGTTGCAGCATTTCTTTTATGGTTAATATATATATATATATATATCCTTTTTTTTCGTTCATATCTTTTTATCAGAATAGTATTTTTCACATCAGCAGCTTTATTCTCTGTAACCAAACCCTACACACAGATCTGCACGTTCTGTCAAGGTTGAGTTGGATGCTTATATTGTCTATCGCTTTTGTTTCACTTCAACAATAGCATCAAATAGCATGTATGTTCACAAGATCACGCATTCTTTGTTCGTCAACTTTCCTGAAGTTGCCATGGCCACGTTTATGGACATGTGGTCCAACTGAGTCATCTTAGTCACACTCCTCTTTTCAGCTTTTCTCTCAGATGTACTATATGGGACAGAGGACGAGGCTTTGCGATGGCCACTCCAAAACATTGACTTTGTTGTCTTTAACCTACTTTGCAAATAATTTAGTGGTCATTGTCCACAAATCAATGTGAAGACCATTAATACAGACAAATATTTTTTTTGTTTCATCCGGCCCATGTTTCAAAAAAGTCTGAGAACATTTGCAAGCTATCATCTGTTTTTTTATGTTGGGTTTTGAGCAAAGGTGTCTTCTTCTCTGAGTTTGACAGTAGGCAATCAAACTCTTCTTCAGTGAGGATCTTTAAAGACTTTCGCTGCTGATCTGGGAATATTAGGTGTATTTTTAACTAAAACAAAATGCAGAACCTGTCCTCATCCTGAAAAGCAGAATGACTGGAGAATCCATGCATCCATTTTCTGTACACCCTTGTCACTAGAGGGGTCGGGACGGTGCTGGTGCCCATCTCCAGAGGCTTTAGGCAGGGTACACCTGGACAGGTCGCCAGTCTGTCGCAGGACAACACAGAGACAAAAAGGACAAACAGCAATGCACCAATTTGTCATGTTTTTGAACTGTGGGAGGAAGTCAGAGTACCTGAAGAGAACCCACGCATGCACAGGGAGAACATGCAAACCCCATGCAGAAAGACCCCGGGCCAGGAACCGAACACAGAACCTTCTTGTTGCAAGGCAACAATGCTACCAACTGCGCCTCTTGGCTGGAGAATCCCTCACCAGTTATTTTGGCATATTCAGATTTAGATAAAGAACACATTCTCAAGGTCGTGAAGAAGCAGTCGCTACCGGTTGCAGATATTTAAGAATATTTATTTCTTGGGATGTTGGGATCCATCAATAAATGTTTCATCATAAAAACACAACAATACAAAGGTAATTATTAGAACTGGTGGCAGTGTTATTTTAAACACATAAAGACATAGATACTGCAGAAACGATTTATCATCTTAATATGCCTTTTTTTTTTTAACCATTTACAGCAAACGCAAAGGGCTCTTATTGTGAAAGTACGCAGGAAGTTTGCGTTTTTACTCTTGTAGCTAAAATGTATGGCTTCAACAGGGATTTTATTGCTAAAAAAGCATCGACGACATAAGGGTGCAACCAATTAGATTAAAATTGTAACCCAGTTATAATTTTAATCCGTTGAATTCAGCTACAGTGTGGTCTAACATTTTCTACATCGCAATTAAAACAGTAAAAATTAAAACAGTATATAAATATACTACTCTTTGTGTTCGTCTCTCTCTCTCTCTCTCTCATTTTTTTTTTTTTATCTAATTTTATGAAACAACAATAGGTTCGTAGTCCGTTTGCTGACCGAACACCACACCAGAAATCCCTTTTTACGGCAAACGAACGGACGTAAAGCTAACTGGAGGAGCACGTCCACGGTTCAGGAAGAAGCGACTCACAGAAACATGTAAACAGCGTACCTGCAGCCAGCTGGGGGACGGCGGGTGAGAGCGCTCTTCCTGCTTTCAAAGTTCCCACGGCACTCCGGGGACCACCCAGCGGCGCCGAGCGCGCCTCCCATTGGCTGCCCGCTCCTCATTTGCATTAACGTCAGTAAAGGCTGTAGGTCAATCCTTGCGGGTGCTTTTATTGGATGTGCCGCTGTCAAGCAGTGCTGAAGAATTGGAAGGGCAAACGCCAGAAAAGGCAGAGACAAGACAAACATTAAAATCAGCATTATGGAGCCTGAACCCGCCTCATGTCCGCTCGCGTCCAACTGAGATAATCCTGCCGTCACCGATTTTTAACATCTGAAACTTGTGGACAACGGAGCGGGGATTTTTTTTTTCTCTCCTTTCTTTTTTTTTTAAGATTTTTTTTTTTCTCTTTGAGTGTCTCTCTCTCTCTCTCTCTCTGTCTCTCTCTCTCTCTCTCAAGCGACTACATTCTCCAGAGGTGGTACCTCTTCACATTACAATCAAACAGCCTCTACATCTGTTTTTGTCAAGCTCCAGAATGAGAGGAAAAACCGCGGAGCCTGTCGCGAACTGCAGCCGGGCTTGGAGCTCTTGAATCAGGCGGTGGATCATCCTCCACCGGGGGGGCGGCGGTGGTGGTGAGGAGGGGTGAGGGGTGAGGGGGGGAGGGCGGATGCCTGAATGGAGACTGCGAGCCATCCACCAGGATCTCCCCGCTTCCTAAATTGGTGAATTTTGCGCGCTTGACAAACGGAGCGTTCCGTCGGGCTGCATGGCCTTGTGTTTCACCGACGGCGTGTTTGACATGGGAGCGACCGGCCAGAATAACACTCCGCAGTGTGAATATTTCAGCCTGTTGATGATGAGCCGCTCAGGACTGGAGCAAAGTGTCGTGAGAATTGCTTTTTTTCTGGCCCGCGTGCTGAGCTGAAGTGGGCAGCCAGACTGTTGAAGAAGACCAAAAAAAAAAAAAAAGAGAGGGGCAATATTTTTTTTATTTTTTTTTTTTGATGGCTCCGAGGTGGGGGAGGACGGACACACGTGAAACCTTGGACATCAAAAATGGATAAAACTCATGCGTAAAGCTGATGAGGGAGGGGGGGGGTCTCAGGCCTACTTGATAGCAGTGGTGAAGTTGATGTGCGGGGGGGCGTGGGGGGGGGGAGTGAGAAAATGATGATGTGGTACGAATTGAAGGCGAGAAGAAGAGCTGGAGTGAGGGATAAAATCCGTGGGGAGCTTGGTAGCTGAAGGAGAACGGAAACCCCAAGTTTCTCCAGGACAAGACAGCTGCTTTCATTGAGGCTCTCCAATTAACTTCATGTGAAAAACAGGGAGAGGAAATCGGCTTCCTGGTTGAGGGGTGGGTGGGTGGGGGGGGGGCGTAGGGGGGTTAGATAGATATTTTATTCATGCCTTATGTTGGAGCAACTGGAGAACCGGCTTTCCTGTGGCCTAGATGTTATACACACACATACACACGCACACACACATATGCATTTGTAGAGGGACACGTATTTTTGGAGAGAATTTGAACCTTTCGGAGGAAGAGTGGACCTTCAGAAACGCACAGAAAGGACGAATGACACTCTTGTAGCCTCAAAAGTAACACACTTGGAAAGAAAAGAAGAAGAAGAAAAAAAAAAAAAAAGAGGCTGAAGTGGGTTTGAAGCATGGGCTGTGCTTCAAGTATTCATATCTCTGATAGGGTGGTCTACCACAGTGGAAAAGAGTCTGAGGATTCTCACTCACCCCAGCAGACTAATACAACTCAGCATCAAGGAAATCCTGCCTCCGGACTACCCCTAAAACCCCCTAGCTGCAAGGTGAGAGAACCTACATTCATTACGTTCACAGAGACAGGAGAGCGAGTGTGTGTGAGAGGGATCGAGTCAGAAGAAGTTTGCTTTTGTGTGTGTGTGTGCGTGTGTGTGTGTGTGTTATAGACAGTTGAGTTCACTCTTTATTCTGGAAAGGCAAAAAAGAGTTTCTGTGCCGAAGGGACAAAAACAACCATGTCTGCAAACCACAGGAAGGACATTCTAGGAAAAAAAAAAAAAAAAATGGATCCAGGTGGTTACTCAGCTTGCACATGACTGAATCAACTTTACTTCACTTTATTTTGACTCTTTTCAAACTTGAAAACACAGTTTGGGATCTCAGAGGAAACAGGCCTTCATGCAATCTCTATTGACGTTGTGGGCTCGTTTTTCTCTGACCCAACTATTGTTTTCTTTGTAGTTTCGGGAGGATGCAAACCATTGTTGCTGGGTTTTTGTTTTTTTTTTTCCTTTTTGTAGACGATCTAAGCATACCTGACATGTGTGATCCCAACATGGGAGTAGAGCAGGGGTATCAAACTCCAGTCCTCTATGGCCACTACCCTGCAGCTTTTAGTTGTGCCACAGGTACAAAACACTGCAATGAAATGACTTAATTACCTCCTTCTTGTGTAAATAAGTTCTCCAGAGCCTTGCTAATGACCTAATTATTTTATTCAGGTGTGGTGCAGCAGAGGCACATCTAAAAGTTGCAGGGCAGTGGCCCCTCCAGGACTAGAGTTTGACACCTGTGGAGTAGAGCATGGCCTGTTCCGGGCAGAAAGCATCAACATCTCTGCCCTTTGTGCTCTGTTTTAATAGGCCTTTCTCCTCCGCTCTGAAAAAGAACGGATTCAAAAAGTTTCAAGACTTGATAGCAAAATGTGTGCGCCTGCTTGTGTACGTCGACAAAATACTTTGTGTAGAGAAGATTTGAAGGTTCCTAGACATTTTCTTGTTGCCGTTTTCATGCTGAACATATCCGTCAAAATAGTGGAATATTTATTTTGGATAATGAGAAACGAGTTTAATTTTTTCTGGGAACTACAAGTACAGGTAAACTGCGTGCATTGCGATGAAGGAAAGCATCATCCCTCCGAAAAGAAACTGGGTAATTAGCCGTTACAAGACTGAGAGCCGTCAATGTGTCTGTGGAAGAAAAGCAGTGATGTTTCCTGGACAAAGTCAAATCTAGCTTTTAATAATTACACTTTTGTGACCACAGGGATCTCTCTAACACAAAACGCCTGTTTTGGGGCCAAAAAAGTGTGACTTTGTGAAATTAGTTGCGCATTAAGGGGTCCTCTGACGAACTTCAGACTTCTCAAAAGGCCGCATTTTGTGGCCAAGCGTCACCGTAGGACACAGCGAGAAAGAAGTCTGTGTAACAGATGCCCCTACGTCAGGACAGCCCTCTGTGTGCCTTTGATTGAATTAGTTCCCTGATTGAGTTAGACTAATGGTATACACATCTCCACCAGCTGGAAATGGTTAATCCCTGTGCTGTAAGGTGTCGTTTTTAACATCCTTTCAGTTTTTTAGCTGCCCCTGCACCCCCCACGCAGACCCTTTATGAAGAGAGATTCATATGCACCATAATACATGCAGAAAATCACATTACCGTTGCTCTCGTTACGAAAACCATGCGTCCATCGGCACTCCGTGGCGACCAGGGTTTCGTGCCGTCTGCTTTAGTTCGTTTGATTCCCTCTCTTAAATGTGATCAATAGCAGCCATTGATTGTTGTGGAATTGCTCGGCCGTGCCACATTTCCACATAAATTTAATAAGGCCTTTTGCAACACAATGTTGCTGGAAAAGAACTTGGTGAGGTTATTGGACAGCTCAACAGATGGCGCAGCTTTTATATGGAGATGCTACGAGGTGACGGCAGAGAACGCGTCTGAACTCTAGGCCAGGTTAGCGGAATCGTTGAAAGGTACATTCGATCGTTTCTGTTTTTCGTTTTTAAAAGTTTTTATCAAACTGCTCGAATGGCTAGTCAGCAGATTTGTCAGTAATGAGGACAATTAGTGCCTCAACTGGGGGGTATCTCACGTTCATGTGTTAATTTCTATCGGTGGCGTTTTTAGCACCAGTGTGCATCTCTGGGGTTGTAATAATAATTCACATTCACAAAGCTGGCAGGATCAGCAATAAGGTGCATAAATGTAGCGTGAATTCACCAGAGTTGTGCTGATTCTTGGCACACACGTATTTATTTATTTTATTCTGGGAGAGAAGGCAACAGGGAGATGACATGTGCAGGCACCTGCAGTGTGACAAAGATTCAATAGAAGTTTGGGAGTGTGATGTGAGTCTTTGTCAAGGGTACGTTACCATCTGTGCTGCTCTGGTGATGATAAGGCTCAAGTACAAGGTCCTGTGATAGTGTGCTTTTTTTCTTCCCCTTGGTGTGCGTGCATGCGCGTGTGTGCGTGTGTGTTGGGCTGAACAGTCAGACAGAGAAAGACCTCAGCCAAACACAACACCATTTATCTGGCCTTGACTTTTCCAGTCGGATTGCCCCCACTCAAGGAAAGTTGGTCTCCTGCCTGAACAACAAATGTAGAATCAGCTTTACCGCTACCCCTAGTGTAAATGAGAGGGGTCAATGAAAGGTGTAGAGTTTACAAGTATCTCAGCTGTAGGGCCTTCTCGCTTGATGCTTAATGTCTGACTTAGTCTTGTAGTCTTGCCAGTTAAATAAAATACTTTTGGTTAAAGTGACACAAGTTCTCTCAGAGTGACAGTAAATTTGTTACACACTTCATCGTCAGACATGTCGTGCATTATATCTTTTTATTCTTATTTTGGTAATGAAAACCAAATTTCTATTCAGTATGATACTTGACCTTAACTTTAACCTGAAAACACACCTCCACCAACAGGGTACGGAGTGTCCCACACTGATTTTCAGCATGAACACAAAAAAGAATGGGTCACATTGAAGTTTGTTGAGGCAACACAGATCACTGGACTCAAACAAAGGGTGTGATTTTTTTTTTTTTTTTTTTTTTGCCTTCTTTCAAAAGTAGAAATGGAAAGAGAACAAAAGTGAGAAAAGATTGCAGGGCAATGTGCCGTCAAGTGTTAAACTGGGTCCAGATGGCTCAGGCGTGGGTTGATATTACTGAAAATGCCAAATTATTATTATTATTATTGTTATTTTTGACGCATTCCATTCACTACCAAATGCTCTTCCTAAATCTTCCTTTTATCCTGACTACACCTTTAGCACCTGTTGCAAAAAAAAAAAAAAGAGAGAAAAGCAGGTTGACATTATTGTATTTAACTGTAGGGTCGGTATTTATCAGGGTGATCACTTTCTTCTCAACCAGCATGATCTTGAAACAACATCATAAAATAGAAATAGATGAGGCTGTTAAAAAAAAAAAAAAAAAAAAAAAAAAAAAAAAAGTCATGGTTTGGTACATGAATCAGATATGGGTTTTTTGTTTTGGTCTGTACAGATACAGACCAATAGAAAAGCAAACAAATGTAAATAGTGGTGGTCAGAGGGGCACGGTGGTGCCGGTTCATGGCTACCTCACCTTTTGTCAGACTGCCCCGGGTTTAGGCGCCTGTGGCTATGTTGTAGTAGCTTCCCATGAACGTGTGCATAATAGGGTTAGGGTGAATGAATGAATGTAGTGTGGAATACAAATATTAGATTTTGCTTAACTTGTTTTGGCCAGGAAATAATTCACAAAGAAACTGTATGTATGACATAATTGTAGCATGATATGACCAATTGACATTTTCCACTTTTAACGGAAACCTATCTTCTGTAAACTGCTGATTATAGACAAGCAACTTGGTCTTTACCTGCCCTGGTGCCATTATTCCCAATCGTTCTTGCATTTGTTTGGTGTAGAGTGCTTGAAATAGTGTTTTAATAATTATATGATATATGACTTGGCTGAAAGGATTAGATATTTGTACAAGCCTTTCTGGATGAGAGTGACGTATTCTTTGAAAATGACCTCTACCTATAACGGTTCTGTAAGGATGCATTTGCCGCTACGCACCAATTAATCCAGATCAGACATTTAAGGTAACACATCATCCGTTTCAGCCATTGTTCAGCGAAGCTAAAAACCTTGACTAATGTTTAAGTTTCGCTATATCTGAGCCATAATTCTGAGTTCAACCCCATAAGTGCCAAGGAACTCAAAAGTTTTGAGTTATTCTTTATTAGTGGGAAATCCTAAAATACTGCTTACTCAATATCCCAAAACAGTGTAATTTGATCCATCTCACTTTTTAAAAGGGCATGTAGCAGGTTATGATAATCCTTTGACCTGGGCAGCCTGACTGCATTTGTCAGGCTTTCTCTCCCTCTGTGTCTGCATGCTTTCTCTGGCCAGTTGTGTGTGTGTGTGTGTGTGTGTGTGTGTGTGTGTGTGTGTGTGTGTGTGTGTGTGTGTGTGTGTGTGTGTGTGTGTGTGTGTGTGTGTGTGTTTAGTCTAATTTGAGAGTCGTTGGGTAATTTATTCCAGACGAGGCCAAAGGCTTTGCATGGTGATGAATTAATCCACTGTGCTTTTTCTGCTGCCCGAGAAGACGCAGACTGATATTGGTTCTTTTCTTTCCCGCCTTATACAACTTTTTAAACATCTGCCTTGATTTCATACTTGCATTGTATTCATTCTGCTTTTTGGATTTACTTTTTTAAGGTTAACTCATAAATGTACACTTAAGCTACAGCTGTTCTTAAAGTCTGACTTTTGTAGGTGGGTAGTTTTTTTGTTTTTTTTTTTGTCACTACCGGAACAGCTTCTCTTCGTGCACACATGCATGTTCAACTTTCTTCGCAGATCTTGTTTTTGCAGTTGCTGAATGGATCAAATGATGAGCTGTGCTCCTCTGTTTTTTGAAGATCTCACCAGTATAAAGTATGCATCAAGTTGTTTATGGCACTAACGCCTGGTACACTTCCGCTGCTGGCGTTTCCAGTCCTACTTGGACCAATTTCTAAAAGGTTAAATACATGAAATAATAATAGAAATAAAGCTTAACTGGTTGGCTGTAAAGTAGCTGGAGGTTGTCTTTATTTATCAGCACCTGGCTAGATATTCTTAAAAAAAGCTATTACCACCCTGGCATGTGACCTGGTGCCAAGTAAGGTTAATAATTTTATGTTCAAAACCATGTTGCATTTACTGTCACTGAGAAATTGCAGTTACTCATTCATTTTCTTTTTTTGTGTTACACTGACTCACAAAAAAATTTATGTGAACATTTAAAAAGTGACGTATTATTGGTTCTATAGTTTCATGTTCTCAAAATCTAAATTTATTTTTGTCTTTTGTTATTTTAAAATTTCCCCATTCTCATCTCTAAACCTTTGTAAATGTTTGATTAAAAATCTGGTCAAATGTGGAGTTCAGGTGGGGCAGTGTGGGTCTGTTGGTACGGCACCAGATCTTTATCTTCCTGAGATGGCAGAGGGCATCATTGGACTTTTGTTGACTGGTGTTTCATGGATCTCGAGGAGGCTGAAATAAAGCTTGGTGGCCTGTCAGGCTTATAGTAGGCTGGGGGAAACCCTGGTATTTGGTGTTCTCATCTCAGTTGAGATTGGAGTTTACCAATCCTTTTCTCAGATCTGTTTTGTGGTGTTTAAGGTTTAGTTGTGGAGAAAAAGGAATCTGACTTAGGAACCTCAAAACCAGATAGTTGCTTTTTTTTTTTTTTTTTTTTTTTTTCTGCAGATAATATGGTTCCATTGGTTTCACCAGGCCATATCTTTCAGCATGCACAGCTAACTGTGTAATGGCTGGGATGAAAGTCAGACCCTTTAACTCTGAGACAATGGGTCTTAACTGCAGAAAGGTAGACTACTCCCTGTAGTTAAAGTCTCTTCTTGTCATGTTCTCAGATGATTGGGACCTCCTCTGCAGAAATATGAGCACTGCTCCGGTCTGTCATTGTGAAGAAAGAGCTGATCTAACGTTCTGCCGGTGTTCCAGCTGGGCATGTTTCATTTGGAGGGGACTCTAGGTTAGACCCAGAACACACCGGAGAGGTCATATATCCCTTCTAGCCTCAGAATGCTTATCGATCCCCCATCCATGTGCTTATTTTGGGATAAGAATTTGTTGGTTTGCCTGGTTTTCCTCCTGATCCTGTTAAACCTGCAACCTGATTTTGGATGAACTAGAGGATAGAAATAGACTGAAACATTATCAGCATTATGTAGTCTGCCAGTGTTTTGATAAATAAAATGGTCCCCTGCCTTCAAAAGCAAATTATGTTGATGAAGTTCAACTGTTGCTGACCATATGTGCAGCTGCTCCGGTGTGAGCAATTCTGAGCAATTCTCACTCCACTTATTTAAATCGGCTGCAAAGAAGGACTCAACAGTAGTCCTGTGGTACCATAATAACTGACTTCATGTTATACAACTTCATATGATGAGAGTTGTATAATAGTGCTGGTTACAGTAAAACCATTTTTACCATAATTTTACTTTATCGTTCTAAGACATGATGGATTCATTTTACAAGGATATGGCCAACTTTCATTTCACTGTTATGAAAATAAACTCTGCAAATTGCTTGAATAGTGCTTTTGAAAACATGTCCGTTGTAACGGGCTTCATTTGGACAAGTGTCTCTGTATTTGCTTTCTCTGTTAGTGTGACTGCAAGGGCAATAAGTGGGGCGGAAAAGGGGTAATTTTTTCTGCCTTGTCATCTATCTCCACTGGCACATGAGCAGAAGGAGTTGAGAGGAAGCAAGATGGGGCCCTGGGAGTGCCCACACTCCACTGATTGATGTAAAGGAGCTTATCTCGCTTGTTTGTACATGAGACGTCCAAGAGTTCACAGTTGAATGTTTCACGCTAGCATTAATACGTTTTCTTTCCCAGAGCCCGGTCTACTCGATAGGCTGTCTCCATTGACAGAGCGAGTCGTCTTCGTATAACATGATAAGTGCCTTTTGTCACCCTGAGTCCAGATAAAGTGGGTCTCTTTATCTCAAAGCCCTTGTTCACTTGTTGGGTACCAACTAGTTGAATGTACTTACAAAACAGACCCTCCCATTGTTTCCTGAACGGGTCTTAACAAATATTGCCTCATTCAAAGCTTCTGCTCCCCCCTCTAGGTTAAGAATTTAGTATCATAAGGTCAGCATGTGATAGATTCATGAGATTACTGAAATGGTATTCTTCCAAAACAAGACACTCAAAGTGTTTACTTTGTACCAGCACTATCTGATCGAGCTCACAGGATCAGCCACAGCATTAAAACCAAACAGGTTACACATTGTACGGCTACTAAAGAAAAGCTAAGACAGTTTGAATCAGGGAGGGACTCCTGTGTTTAAGCATTGTCAGATCAACATCATCGTAAGATAATCATCACAATGGAACTTTTTGGGTTTTCTTGGAGTCACTGGACTGACTAAAAATCTTTCATTTCTTTCAGTGTAAATATATATATATATATATATATATATATATATGATATATATATATATATATATATATATAATAAATGTAGAATTTTTTAATGTTGCCTAATGTTTGGGGATTATTCTCCTCCTGTCTTTTGGCTAAATAAGATAACAAACAAAGCTGATTTGTGTATTTCAGGCAAAGTATTCCCTTCTTCTACTATCCAAATCGCACAAAACCAAATATGCAAATTAGACAATGACGTCATCTAGCAACTTTAACCAATGAGCTAGTTTTCTTGGCGAGGACTTGGCAACAGTGAAGCAGGTCAGGAGAATATTTCTGAACAATGGATATTCGAAAGATTTTCAAGAAAGTAAGTATTAATCATGACTGCTGGCAGCAACAATACGTTAGT
This sequence comes from Poeciliopsis turneri, assembly GCA_922788865.1. Classification (NCBI taxonomy): domain Eukaryota; kingdom Metazoa; phylum Chordata; class Actinopteri; order Cyprinodontiformes; family Poeciliidae; genus Poeciliopsis; species Poeciliopsis turneri. The sequence goes on from CAKLNU010000700.1 coordinate 129,341, forward strand.
TTCAGTCCCCCGCAAACGGCATAAAGGACCATGTAGTAAACGAGCCAGTTCCCGGTTTGACAAATAAAAGCTTTACACTCTCCGTACGAGAGAAAGTTAGTTCCCGCTCTAAAAGATCGTTGCTACTTCGCCAACTGGTTCGTCTATTGAAGGACTTGGTTGTGGAAAATCATGTATTTCCTCCCCCCCCCCCCCCCTGTGCACATGCGTGCTTCCACCCCCTGAAACGGGGCCTGAGCTCTTTCAGGCTTGCCCCCCCCACCTCCCCGTCCTGTTCAATATGGATTCGTCCTTCTTTCATTTGGCAGTTAAATGTTGCGTTCAGTGTAGAACAGGTGGTATTTGTTCCGTATTTGGCATATGTTCAATAGACGATGAAAAAAAACACACACACATTGAATATTAAAGCCGACAAAATTGTCGTGGCGGGACGTACGAAGGGTCCACGGGCCGACACGGACCGGTGCTGCGTGGTTTCGCTGCTGTGGTGACGGTTGCCTAGTAACCGATGTGACGCAGCCGAATTGAGCTGCCCTTAGCGCCTACGTTTTTAATGGCCACCCCATACCTCTCCACGTCTTTGGAAGCGAAAACTCTTGTAAAGATACAGACGTAGGAGGGAATATGGGCTGAACAGTGGTGGTGAGGTATGAATACATGACTATATCATGCGAATAGATTGAAAATAAAGAGATAAATATTACGAAGGAAAAAATGTTTCTTGTTTAAATGTTGACAGTTTCTAGATGCGATTGGGCTTTCTGTGTTTCTGTTTCATTTCGAAAGGCAGTGGGAGCAGTTCTTCTGCAACACACTGTGTTCGTTCACTTGAGTACAATTTTTGATTACTCTGATTATCACTGTGTAACTTCACTGAATGTGAAAAATAAAAATAAAAAATGCTTTCCTCAAAAAAATGGACCAGACAGTCCATGGACATCTCTAGACACAGACCAGTACCAAAATACTTGATGCATTTTTAATGTTGGTATTCACTGGCGACAAATCCACAGCTCGCTGTTCTCTTAGATCAATTCAATCTTTTGCCTTCACAGTTTTACTTTCGCCATGAATCCAAAATGAAGGTGGCAAAGCTAGCCCACTTGGCATAAATATGGCCTTGAACCGGCTTTCCACTAATTTTGTTTGCATGTACTGCTATTTGAAATTAGACTTTAAATACCAGAATTTCCACATTACTTTATATTTTTGATTGTCCGATGACATGGATTTAAAGTATTAAATCGGATCAGCTGTTCAGTACTTGAGTACCCATTTTACCAAACGTGTTTTAGGCTCGTTTAATTGCTTGGTCAGTTACTTTCTACTTCTGTTTGAGTAAAAACACGTTGAAGTTGTACTACTCTTACCGGAGGAGCGAACGAGTGCTTTCTTGACCACTCTTTTACAAGATAAACATTAAAAAGAAAAAGCAGACCCCTGCTGAGGGCACCCCACCCCATGACAGGCGGGTAACTCAGGCCCTGAGGGTCATGGCCTTGAGGATCTGTAGTGAGCTTCTGTTATTTTCATTTCTGAAAGGTGGCAACTCTAGCTCCTTCACGTCTCCTTATGGCCACTTGATTATAACAATAATAATAATATGTAATAATGATGATAATAATAACAATAACGACTTGACCATCCCTACTGACCTGTAGGAGTCAGGAGAGAAGAAATCAAAGAGGGAGTCACCACAAAAGAGATTAGAGGAGAGTCCAGAAACCACATCTGGAAAGGTGAGTGGAAGTCTAGAAGTCTATTGCTGGGATAGGGTTAGACTAGCCTCTAAGTACCTGATGGCAGGTGGTATGGTCTAAATATAGTGACAATACTCACTAAAGTTGCTTCAAAAATTAGTTTGGGGTTTTTAAAACCAATACATTATTTGGCCTTGACTTTTAATACTGTTAAAAAGAAACAATATTAAAATAAATATAGAATTGCCATTGTCGTATGGACGGCGAAATGTAAAAAACTGCCATTATTTTCTCAATAAAATAGCTAAAATATGCTTGAAAAACCTTAATTCATGTCAGGCATTGTTTTTGACTGCATTAAGTCTGTTGTGTTTCTTGTTTGTTTGGTTGTTGTGTTTTTGCTGTGGAGGCTTTAAACAATTACAAAAACAATTTGATCAGCAAAAAAAAAAAATTAAACCTACCCTTCTCTCTTCAAATCTAAAGAAATTTTAATAACTAGGACTTCGCCTGTAAAAACTTTACAACTGATAAGCAGGCGCCTCTGCTACCAATATTAGCTTCCTTTTACTTCTCTTTCATGTGTTTACTACTGTAAACAGAGTGAAAGCCACTTGAATATTTGAAGAAAATCCACATTTATTGGATTGAATTCACATAATAAATTCCACAGTGATGGTATTCCACATTTCTGAGCAAATGGGCTCCTTGCTTAGTTTTTGAGAACAAACAGCAGCTGATTGGCTCTAACATCATCCGCTTCGCATACAATAACCCATTGTTTGTGCTTTTCATTTACGCAACGTTCATAAGAATCATACAAAGCAATGTTCTTCATACTCTTAAGGTCATAAATTTTATCGTGGAAAGAACAAACATTTTCACTCACACCTCAGATCAGGTTTTGGCCTTGTAGCTAAACAATAAGTGCGTTCAGACGAGTTTCTCTTCTTTCAAAACAAGTTTGTCTTCTTTTTCACATTTTCCGACTTGTTCGTTTTGACTCCTGCTTCAGTTAAGCGCGTCACTAAAACGGCATCGAGATTCTTGACCGTAAACAGAACTGCAGTTACCCAGCACATTTCACCACAATATCCAAACAGAGAGACATAGGACTAAACCCTCAATTTATAAGATTGATTAAAATTATTGGTTTTAACTCAATTTCTATATATATATATATATATATATATATATATATATAAGCTGACTGGATAGCTCAATAGATAAGGCATCAGTATATCACCCGAGAGGGCGGGGTTCGAATCCAGTCTTGAATCCAGAGCACCTTGATGACAAATGGGCTACTGGAACAAGACGGAAATGGGCGAGAGATGAAAATGTGGATCTGTTGGAATGCTACTACTCAAGTAACCCTAGTCAGAGAGGTTACATGCAAAGACTGGGGAAGGAATGGTTACTTCGACATCCCCAGTCAACACTAAGTGCTAAACAACTAGTAGCTCAGTGTTCCAACATCCGCAAACGGCAACTGCTATCACAACTTGAGATTGACGAGATACAACACAAATGCTACGGCAAAAGGGAGGAACCCGGATGTCAGAACTGTGGGGACTTAACTACAAGAAAGCATATGACTCAATGCTGCATACTTGGATCATTGAATGCTTAGAGATGTATAACATCAACAGCACTCTGAGAGCCTTCATTGCAAACTCAATGAGGCTGTGGAAAACCACCCTTGAAGCCAACTGCAAACCACTTGCACAAGTGTCCATCAAATGTGGCATATACCAAGGAGATGCTCTGTCCCCGCTACTGTTCTGCATAGGCCTGAACCCCCTCAGCCAAATTATCAACAAGACTGGCTACGGATACCGACTCAAAAATGGGGCCAACATCAGTCACCTTCTCTACATGGATGACATCAAGCTGTACGCCAAGAGTGAGCGAGACATCGACTCACTGATCCACACCACCAGGATCTACAGCACAGACATTGGGATGTCATTCGGACTAGAGAAGTGTGGTCGGCTGATTACAAAGAGGGTTACAAGTACCTAGGTATACCACAAGCAAATGGCAACCTCGATGAGGCCACAAGGAAAGGAGCCACAGCTAAATACCTCCAACGAATAAGGCAAATCCTGAGAAGCCAGCTCAATGGCAAGAACAAAATCCGTGCGATAAACAGCTATGCCCTGCCAGTAATCAGATACCCTGCTGGAATAATTAGCTGGCCAAAGGAGGAGATAAAAGCCACAGATATTAAGACTAGAAAGCTACTAACAATGCATGGAGGGTTCCATCCCAAATCCAGCACCCTGAGACTGTACACGAGCCGCAAGGAAGGAGGCAGAGGACTAGTGAGTGTGAGAACCACTGTCCAGGACGAAACAACTAAGATCCATAAATACATCAGGGACAAAGCCTCAACAGACAATGTGCTCAGTGAATGTCTCAGACAACAGGGAACAGAGGTTGAAGTGCCAGAGATACCATCATGGGAGGACAAGCCCCTACATGGGATGTACCACCAGCAAATAACCGAAGTGGCTGATATCAGTAAATCCTACTAATGGCTGGAAAAAGCTGGGCTCAAGGACAGCACAGAGGCCCTCATCATGGCCGCCCAGGAACAGGCCCTAAACACCAGAGCAATAGAGGCCCAGATCTACCACACCAGACAAGACCCAAGGTGTAGGTTGTGTAAGGAGGCCCCTGAGACAGTCCAGCACATAACAGCAGGGTGCAAGATACTGGCAGGGAAAGCATACATGGAACGACATAACCAAGTGGCAGGCATAGTGTACAGAAACATCTGTGCAGAATATGGACTGGAAACCCCGAGATCAAAGTGGGAAACACCCCCAAAGGTGGTGGAGAATGCCAGAGCTAAGATCCTGTGGGACTTCCAGATCCAGACAGACAGAATGGTAATGGCGAACCAACCAGACATTGTCATAGTGGATAAACAACAGAGGAAAGCCGTTGTGGTAGATGTAGCAATACCAAGCGATTGCAACATCAGGAAAAAGGAGCACGAGAAACTGGAGAAATACCAGGGCCTTAGGGAGGAACTGGAGAGGGCCTGGAAGGTGAAGACCACAGTGGTGCCTGTGGTCATCGGGGCCCTCGGGGCAGTCACCCCCAAACTGGAGCAGTTTGGGGGTGACAGCCAAGATACTGCTCAGGACCCTCAAGCTCCCAGGCCTCTGGTAGAGGACCCGAGCTCAGAGGATAAGAACCACCCGCGGTGGGTGAGAAGGAAATTTTTTTTTTATATATATATATAAATGCCAGAAGACATGTCCAAAGCATAACACATCCCCGTAACTTGATCGAGAAAGTCTGTTGGAAGGGAGATCCAGGTGAGCAGCAAACATTTTAGTGGAAACTAAGAGACGACTACATGCCCCATTAAGAATGATGACATGGAAGGGAGATGCAATGAAAGACAGAAGACTGCTTTTATGCGTTCGTTACAGTGTTGAAGTCTGAAGCATTCCTGCCTGACTATGAGAAGCACCTGTTGCACCAGATGGATTACATTCCTCACAGGTCACTCATTTGGACTGTATGCCGTTGAGCCAGTAAAGCTGCTTGTAGCCATATGAAATATATCTTAGCATATTTTCCTCACCTTTGTTCAGATTTATCGACATCTGTTGGCAATTATGTTCCCACCAAACGCAGCTGTGTCCCGTCGTCTCTCTTCTAAATAAATACATTCAAAGAAACAAAACATGAATTGAAGGATCTTTGCATCCGTTTTTGAGGGTTTCCCCCAAAAGCTGTTTTATATCTGTAATTATTTAGACCTTGTATCGTGTTCAGACAATAAGCAATCAGTAAATCAATTAATTGCATGATCAATTAAAACGAGCTCAATAATTTGCAGGAGAATGATTTAAAAGTTTTTCCTCTTATCTCTCTCTCTAAAGAAAACTAGATGTCAAAAGTCATCAGTGTGGTGCTTGGTCTTCTGTTCTTTTATTTATTTTTGATATTTAAAGTGTCTTCCAGTTCCAGTGTTCAACGTTCATTAGAATTTAAAGTTATTGATCTTTGAGAGTGTGTTCTCACCATTATATTACTTTAAAATGGCCTCAAAAGAACAATATTATTGTTTATAGCAATAACTCTTGGGACAATTTCTCGTATGGCAGACTTTATCGTCATGTGTATTTGATTAAACGTTATGGTAGCGGTGAGGACACAATTGTAACGATGCTCTGACTGTAAGTAAATAACTTCAGCAGGTTTACTCACTGGCGGAAGAGCTAAAGTAAATTCGCTTTTAATGCATCATATTATTAATTTTTTTTCTTTTTTTACATTACTTGGCTTCACACACTTTGAACTTTTCCACACTAGAAATTTCAAGGTTTTCGTGCCAGTTGATGCGATAGCCCAACATGAAATGATGTATAATTATTTAGTGGAATGAAAATGATACATGATTTTAACTTCATTTAGCCCATCATCTCACTATGAAAATAGCATGGCTCAACTGTAAACTTACCAAGACCTGGCCGTCTGCCTGAACTGACAGGCTGAGCAAAGGGAGCGTTAATCAGAGACGTAGCCATGGTAACTCTGGCGGACTGCAGAGGTCCAAAGCACCGGTTCGAGTTTGACAGGACAGGCATCAGTCATGTGTTCTGCAAAGCTGCGTTTTTTTTTGTTTTTTTTTGAAGCGCGGCAAAAAGAAAACCATTTTTAAAAATAACATACAACTCGCATTGTCTTATAATGGCCCAGTCAAAGTCCAGACCTAAATTCAATTGCGAATTTCTGACACAACTTAGAAACTGCTGTTCACTAACAATTGACACCTAATCCAAGTGTAGCCTGTATGGTTAAGGAGACTGCAAAAATTAAACCTGTCGACAATACTGTTAGCAACAGACCCCAAGTCATTTAATTGCAGGGAACATTGATTTGGTCAACTTGATACTTATGCCACACTTTTCCTCCCAGTCCATAAACATGATTTTTGGTTTGACTGGTGTGTGCTCGTGGTTGAGATAGTCACTGGCCTCTCTGCAACCTTGCAAGGATAAACGGTGTAGTGGATGGATGGATGGATGGATTTAGTGTTGGTCTGCAATGTAATTTTCCAATAACTGCTCAGCATTACGGTTTGCACTTTAACATAACTAAATGTTAAGAAGTTCAAAATGTATCCTGCAGGCAAGTATTGCCATCTTCAGACTTGAAAGGTTGGTATCTAGTTAATAAGCCGTGCTATTTGTGTGACCAGAGGATCTACGCTTGGCTATCTTTGTTAACTTTTGGTTTGGCTTGTTTAAGAAAATTGAGAAAGATTAGGTGGCGCACTTGGTAACGCTACTCGTTCTGACCGTAGAAAGTCCTGCATTGTCTCCGGCGTCTTAATCAAAGAATTATAAACCACAGGCAGTGTAAGATTTAGATTTTTATTTTCGTTTTACGGCTCATGAAACGATTAATTTGGACTCCAGAAATAGGCCCGGGGCGTGTAGAGATTATCAGTTGTCAAAAGTTGATTTATCTGGAATTCAGAGAAGGTGATAACTCGGATGATGCAGTGTGAATTACAACCTGAATGAGGAAGCATTGCACATGCAAAACAAATATAAAACAACAGGCAACGTTGTAAATCTTGAGATCCCCTCTTAGCAATAAACATGAAGTGAAGATTAACAGATATTTGTTCAATATGGCTTGCCGTTCACATTATGACAGTTTTTTTTTTTTTTTTGTATTTCTCTCAAACAGTATGTATGGATTTGCTGAAAAGGGTCGCCCTCACGGTACTTGAAGTGCAATTAGTTCACACTTATCATGTCTGTCTTATATTTGGCCATTTGGATGGCCTCTAAAATGCTTTTGGCAACCACAGTTGGTGTTTGAGAAGCAGAAGCTTAGAAAAGGTAAAACTGGTGAAAAAAAGAGGGGAAAGAAAAATGTAGTTTCATCACAATGCTCCGTATTCAGCATTTTGATATAAACCAGTTTGTTTTTAATCAAATTTCAATCAAATTTGTTTTACTTTCTTACAAGCTCAAACAAAAGAGGGTTATAAAATCCTAAAACGGACATTTTATTCCTCCTAAATATGTTATAGATAACTGAATACATGTATTATTTAGCTTTTCCAACAATGCCTCCATTAATTGTATTGAAGTTGAGTTGTGTTTAAATTTGCCTAGGTGATCATTTGGTTTCATAAAAAAAAAAAAAAAAAAAAAATCAAAGTATTTTTATTGGAAAATAGAATGGTTTTTAAAGCTTCACGGTCATGCGTGTTTGTGTATGCACAAAGTTCCTGAGCCAACTCTGCCGTGCAGTCACACTCAGACTTGCATTTGTCTGAGTGTGTGTATCAAGTATGGTTGGTGTGCCAAGCTGCAGCTCCTGTCCCTCACTAATCCCTCTTGCAACAGTGACATCAGTGCTCCTGTTTTAGCTGGGAGGGGCAGGCGGGTGGGGGTCTGTTGATTATCTAAAGCAACCCCCCCCCGGCCGTCTGAAGAGGACAGAAGATCCAATTGTGATATTTGATAAAAACAAATGAGCTGTGGTCAGAACACAGATCCACGGCAGAGTCGCAGCGAGTCGGATGGTCACGTATTCTGGTCCTGTTGTTTGGCGGAACGGCGTTGAAGTTGCTTTGTTTACATAACATTTCTTCCAAGAACAGTAGATTAGTAAACCTTTCTTTTTTTTGTTTTTGTTTTTTTTTTGTCCTGCATGTTCTCCTCTTTCCTTGACATACTCGAGGAGGAGGAGTTGACCGCAACTGAAGGTTAAGATTACTGTCATGTCACTGGAACAAGCGTCGCTCCACTTAGATTTCACTGCCTTCTTTAGCTTGTCCCTTTGCTTGAGTGGCCTTTGACCTTACCTGGATGGATTTAATGGAGGAAGTGCACTGAAAGAAACCCACACCAGATTTATGTGAATGTGGCTCTCTGTGTAAGTGACGCACTGGTGGGAGTGACAGGAAGATCTGGAACAATATCAGGGAATCTGGACACTGGGAAAGGTTTTCCTTTGGTTTGTTCTTACCAAATGAAGGCCTAAGTCAAAGTGAAAAGAAGTGCGAATAAAAGTGAAAGTGAAACAGCTGAAGGAGAGAACTGCAGTGAAGGAAGGAGGAGAGTTTTGGTATGGGGTTGCCCTAGATAGCTTAGGATTGTCTAGGTCTTATGGGGATTTCTGTGTAATCTGGATAAAGACAAAAATACCTTGAAGGTGAAAGTGCTCTGCTTTCTTTGAGATCTATCCCTTGTGTCTGATTAATTTAGACTGATTGGTGGGGACTGGAATGAGAAGCGTCTCCACCATCAGTTTTACACTCTTTACGCTCAGTTTATTCTCCATGATTCTTTTACATACACTTCTGTATTTTGTCTGCATTGTGTGAAACATTTAGGCTAAAATCTACAAAATAAGGGAAAGGTACATTTAAAAAGAAAAAAAAAACAGAAAGAGAGAACATTGCAGAGTGAAGTTTCATGCATAGTTATTTAGAAACTGAATTAAAATGTTTGTTTGAGGTTTTGTGACTGTAGAGGGTATAATTATTATTTTGCTAATTGTGCAGTCTTCCCCAGGGAGAACAAAGATACTGTTTGCCCACACATGACTAGTGGTGGAAACATTTTAGGTGACTCTTTGTAATATAGCTAATTCCATAATACTTCAGTTTATTTATGGCTATGTAGAAAAACAAATAGTTTTTGCTAATCCACATATTCTACATTAGTAGATGGTATTTTAAATATACATAATGCAAACTATCTTTACATTTTGAGATTGCATCTCATTGATACTCCATTGTATAAATTTTTTAGACTTTTGACTATTTTTGGAATGTGTTGAATATGCATCAACAGGCATTAGTTCTATAAATATGCCACCTTGAATAAATGCTGTTTTCAGTCGAATTTGTGACAATTTGACTGATTGTTTCTATGTCTCCCACAACCTCTAAATGTGTGAGAATCGATGGTCAAGAGGCTATTCACAGAAATTGCTCTGAGACAATCTATCTGTTTGAACTCATTGCTCATTAAGCACAAATGGATTGACGGTGCGACCTCTGCCTGTCCTTTAATATGTTGACCTACCTTTGATCTGGCCTTTCAGGCACAACCATATGCTAGTCAGTCAAAAGGACTAGCTGAGACAAATTTGAAAGACTGAACGGTTGAAAAATTGAGAAATTTTCCAGGAAAATTTAAATCTAAAAATTAAATTCTTCTCCAAACACTTTACAAGACAAACATGTCCAAATCATATTCAATTAAAATGAATCCCATTCAGTTCATACCGTTGTCCGAAAGAGTCCCAGGCAAACACTTGATCAGTGAGCCACGTATTTATTTCAAAATACTGCCTAAATGGGAGGAAAATAAAACTTATAGGGTCAGTAATCCTGCTGCCATTAGCTCCAACTTACATTTTGATGCAGATGCACAAAAAGTATAAGCATAGATGCCCACACCTGCAGTGGTCAGTTACCTAGGCTCCCTTTTGGGCTCCATGTTGCTCTGACATTGATGCATAACCCAAATATCCCTCTGACTACATTGCCTGTTTAGAGTGCAAACCATTAAGTGAAGCAAATTGATTTGAAATGTGAACTGGTTGTCTGTGAACTTCGAGGCCTTCCCTCAAGGCCAAGCTTTCTTCATGCTGTCACCCAACTGGCCTGGGCCCTCGGCTCCTCGGGACCTGTTGGTGGACTTTATTGGTGCTGGCTGTCGGGCTGAGGCCCTTACTGGTAACTGCATTTTAATGGATTATTCTCAGTGGTAGTGGTAATTCCAGTTCAGCTACAGTGAAGCAAAATCCCTGTTTATGGCAAGCATGGTAGCTTCTTACGGCGTTGGAGACATCTCTAGATATCTGCAATAACAAATAGAAAGGAAAGGGCAGCAAAACTTTACACACTTATAAACCTAAATCTGTACACACAGATTCAGTGTTGTAAGACTGGCGGAGTGAATTCCACACACACAACAGGCCAACACAGAGCGCGAGTGTTAGCGAGTGACACACACAAGGCTTACCGCAGCAGACGTCAGCCATCGCCAATGAAATAGTGACGACCGCTCGGCAGGGAACAACCGCTCAGCTGACCCTCAGCATCAAGCTCGCATTGTTTTGAACCGTTTCAGCTGGAAGGTTAGTTGTAAAAATGACCACACGTAAAATTTAGCAGCCAGCTGCCACTCAAGTGTGTAATCGGCTGTTTTGCAAACAGCTGGCGCTCTGGATGCTCCAGCAGTTTAAGCATGTGAACACAGGAAATGCTGACGAATTATGATAGAAATGTCCTGGAGAAACTCGGTTTTGATTCAAATACAAACTAATCTCTCAGATTTAAAAAAACAACCAAAAAAACCCAAATCTCACTCTTTAAGAGCAGACAGCCGTATGTTGAACATTTTTGTTGTCCAGGCTCGTCACGTGACCTGGAGAAATTCCAGCTACTTTCTTTAGTGACAATCAGACACACAAATGCGTCACGTTGGACATGCATGTTTGCAGACAGAACAATGGGGCATTATCTGCTCAGGGGAAAACTCAGCTGGAACACATGTAGTCATGATTTGAATGATTCAAATCCTCATAAGAATGGGCGGTCCAAATGAAATTCTTTTGAGACATTAAAGTAGCGAGAAATATCTCAAAACTTTCTTCTGGCCAGTACTGAATGATTTTCTTTTTTTTTTTTTAATGGAAAGGATTGTTATTTTTGACCTGAGGTGTTAGAATTTTTTTTTTCTGTAACTGTGACTAAATGTAAAAATATTAACAAACAAACCCCGCTCCCCAAAGGGTTTATTATATTTAGCAGCTCTCAATCGAATAAAAACCAGTGAGAAATTGGGACAGGTCACCAAGGATGGGGGAACAGCCTTTTTGCGAATTCTGTATTTTTAAACCATGGACATCATTTGGGACCGATTTCCAGGACAAGTTCAGTCTCCTGTGGCCTGTGTGTTTGTGTGTGCATGCGTGTGCATGCGTGCACATGCGTGCACATGTCATGTTTTCTGCTCGTCAGGTAGGACAGGTGTGTCTGCCATTGGAATAAGGATCAGTGCGTTTTCTGCTTGTGCTGCATGATGAAAAGTATGTGCACGTCTGCACAATCTGAATACTTTGTGTTCTAGATAAGTCGAGTAAGGGAGACTTTAAAATGTCATGAAACGTGAAGCAAACAACATTTAAAGAAAGCGATTGAATCAGAATTTTTGGAATATTTTTGAGATGATTTTGCAGATCCACCAAGCTGACTTCTGGCCTGCTGTTACCGATTATAGCCTGTTTTTCTTGGAGAATTACAGCGTTCAAAATGTTTTCATATGTTCTGGATGAATTAAAAAATTGAACTGTCCTCACCAAGCAATGTTTACAGTAAAATAAAACGGGGATTTTCCACTAAACCTGATCAGGTTGCAGAGCTGTCTCTTTCTGCATGATTGGAAAGATCCTACAATGAAATACTCCCAAGGTGTGGGACAGTGTTATATATCTAGTCACAAAATGGAAAATAATTAGAGAATACCTCCCTTTAAAAGATTTTAGTCTTCTAACGTTTTTTTTTCTCAACTCAAAATATCAAAAGCCCACCATTTCACAATATCTAAATTTTGCTCATGCAACACTGATCTGGATCTCCCTCTGTTTAGAAAAAATAGAGCAGTGGTGTTTGGAGTTAGCATGGCCTGCTAGCCCTTTGCTTTGTTCAATAAAAAAAGATGTTATTTCTGAGTTTTCAACTGGCCAGTGACAAGTCGAACAAACCAATCTGAAAATTGCATTTACGTACAAAATTTACTTGGAAGAATTTTCTAAGGAAAATTTTGTGCCATACAAATAAAGCTGGTATGGTGGCAGTTATATTATGGCCAAGCTTACATGTCACCCATTTAAGTAACTCATAACTTACTTCTGGTCTTGACATATCTGCTTCGAACTGTTTTCTTCTGCGATCCTCCACTGCAGGTGTGAACAGCAGATGAGGACTTCTCAGGTTTTCTGCCCCCGAGTTCTTATGAAGCATGACATTTCCTTAAAAGAAACACATTTCCAACCCTTGTCCTCAAGGGAGAGAATGTATTTACTTTAAATCAGCGGCTGCTGATGTTTTGATATATTTGAGCGAAACACTTGAGACGATGTATTGTTGTGATGTGACTCATAAATTAGGAGAATACAAGAGTTTGGAACAAAATTACATCAGGCCCTATGCTTTGAGTAGGACATTAAGCCATCTCTCAGTATTAAGGAATGAATTGTACTCTTTACCTTGTCTTCATTCTGTTTATATATGGCGGAATCTTGTGTTGCATCAATATAAAATGTAAAATCTTTGACGATCTGAACAATCAGATTTGAGTTATACCACTAACCAGTCCTGAAAAAGCTGGAATTTCAAAAATGGCTGTTCCCTTTTCGGTCAGTCAAACATGCAACTGAGGAAAAGAAACAATCAAAACATCCCATTGTGTCAATTGATTTATTTATCAACACTTAATCTCATGCATAGATTTGCGATTTTTGAGGTGTGCCAAAAAAACAACAAATGCATTCATTTGTTCACCAAACAAAATATTGCACAACATAATTTTTTTACTTGTAGCATGTTTAAATTAATCAAATGACTGCGCTGTCCTCTAAGTCTATTGTCTTGCAACTTTGATATGTGTCCCTCCTCCAATTCCCTTGTAAGTTTGATAAATTAGCATGCCATCGTCTTTAGCAAAAATATTCCATTTATATCCCAGTCAGTGTTTCCAAGCAGGGAAGCATCTAAAACCTCCAGGCCCCTCGAGGTCTGAAACGGGGGCTGCTGTCCTCTACTAGTGACCTTGCTTTTGTTGCGTCAAGTAGTGGATGCACCTGGTACTGGTGGAGTATTGCAACATGACGCTTAGTCTGATGAAAGCACATTTTTCTTCACCTCTGAAGTTAGGTTTGCTTCCAGATCTTAGTCCACTCCACATTGTAGTGTTGAATCCAGGAGGCCTGGTGTTTCCTCTGTAGTGTATTCTGTCAGGCATCAGGAGAGAGAGCACGATTGAGATCCAGAGAAAGCATGTAGGGATGTTCTGGGACAAACAGATCTGCAGTGGCCTAGTTTCCCTCAGCCGTGCCAGTGACTCAACTAAAGTCTTCTGCGTGGCTGACTGTGGGATGGGTCACTACGGATGAGACATTTGGGCAGAGTCAGAATACACATGCTTGGAAATATTCTTCCTTGCAGTGAAACAGCAAAAATATCACCTTCTTTGATTTTGTTTCATTTTTTATTTTTGACTGAACATGTACGTTTGTGACTTTGCACTGGAAATCAGTTGGATCTAAGTGGACAGAAGGTGATATTTTTATAAGAAAGTCAGCAGTGAAGTTGACTTTTTTTATTTTTTTCTTCACTGCTTTCATAATTTAAATGAAGTTAGAAATTATTGTTTACATCATAAGTATTTGGATTTGTTTTGGTTGCATATTCTAGACTTTCAAAAAAGATGCATTCTAATTTGTCCAAGGGTGCGCTTCTGCTTTCACTTAGTTTCACTTTAAAGGCGTGAATTGATTTTAATGCCTCACTGACCCAAATCATCATGAAGCTTACCTGTTGGGTTGAAGTTCTTTCCATAAAATTCTATAAAAAAAAAAAAAGACATCTTCAATTATTGCTTCTCTCTGTGTGTGTGTGTGCGTGTGTGTGTGTGTGTGTGTGTGTGTGAGAGAGAGAGATGCATGTTTTTTTTTGTTTTTTTTTCGACTTCGCACAATTTTCTTTTGCTAACACCTTGCAATGATTATGACTATATTTATGCCTGTGCAAAAGCAGAATAGAGGAGCAAACCACAGAGTTTGTTGAAATCTGTTGAAGATCTTTCTGTCAATGAAGTGAATATTTTGGATTTCTATTTCTAGCTACCCTCGAAGTCGGTTAAGGGCTGTCAGTCTTCCTGACCTGAATCTGACCTCACTAGTTCATGTTAATTGCCATTTTCAAATATCAAAATAAGGTAACAGTTCTGAAACGTATCAGTTGTCTTCATTCTGGGTTTGTGGTTCAATATTTTCAAATTATAAATAGGACTGACAGTGGGATATTTAAGTATTTGAATCATGCTCTAACTTATGAACTTTGCTGGGACAGTTCAAGTTTTATAGTCTTTCCATGATCTTGTAGTAATTTTTTTTTCTTTTAGTGGTCTGCTGCAGCCTTGTTATTAAGCAAAACTGCATCAGACAATAACATTTACATTGAATTGTAAATTTTACTTTCACTGAAAATGCAAGAGATTGAAGCCTCTTAGTTCTGGCACACTTTAGATTATTTCCATTTGAAGTTCAAAGATCTGTTACAAGGGTTGTTGCATATTTTCCATGTCAAAATGTTTAAGTGGAAGAATATTCTTTTCCATGATATGAATTATCTGCAGTCATTGATTTAATTCTAATGAACATTTTAGACTTCTTTTCGTGCAACAGCTTGTACGAATTTTAAACGTAGAAGATCAAAGCAATTTCTATAGATAACATATTTGTATTCAAGTTAATGTCTAAGATAAAAAAAACACTATTTCTAACTAGTTCATTGCTTCTTATGTTAATTCTTTTTAGCTTATCTAAATTGGTTGAAAACAAAAAACGAATGTATGACCAGAGGTCTAATAAGTTATTTATCAAAAAGAAAAAAAAATTAACATATGAATGTTAAGACACATGTAGTTATGGTGGGAAAAGAACAACTCTCAAATCCTGCACTTTAATGTATTTTGTACATATTAATTTTGGCCAAACATATGTATAAATTTGTCCAATTTGGCTGTATCTTTAAATGGATGACTCTGTTGTTCACCGGTTTCCTTACAGTAAACTGATGCACAGTAAAGAAACACAAAGTAAAAGTGCTTTGTAAAATATATATTTTCTAATTTATTATTAAGTTGTTTAACTGAGTTGTCTTTGTTAAATCTATATTTTTATTTTTATTTTTTTTGTTCTTGAATATTTTATGACGATTATTTTATCCATATTTGTAAGGGGGAGGATGATAATTTAGTCACACCTTTAATAATGATTGTAGCATGATTTTAAGTTAATTTGGGATACTTGAAGAAAAAACTGGATCTCTTCTCCTCTGAGATTGGAGTGTCGAACCAATCTCAAACCTAAAAGTCCCACCCATTCACTAGATCCAATACGTTTAATAGCAGAATAAAAACAATACTTTCCGAGACTGTTTTGACTTGAGCCATACTAAGATCATCATTCCAAGCACTTCCCATTTCACTTTTTGTGTGCTTGTAAAGTTCACCACAGAGCTGTGGGCAGCAAATTCGAGTGGCGACACATGAAAGTGAATTATTCCCTTTGAGGTAACACACACAGCATGGGAAGCTCGCAGTGATATCTGAGTGGCTCAGCGTGTGACGGGGCCGATGCGTTGCTCGGTGCCATTTAGCTCATCACTTAGCCCAGTGTGTGTGAGAGCCACTGTCTGCCTGCCTGTCTGGGACACAGTGTGCATCCACACCTGCGGCTGGGACTGCTGGCCTTAATCAAAACTAATCAAGAACATTGATTCATCTCCATTTGATTCACATTTTTAGCCCGTAAAGCACACCACACAAAGAGGCCAAACACACATGCAAGCTACCCCTGATTCTAGCTGGCAGAGACGCGCTTTGCATGACGAGAAAATCACTTTGCGCTGCATGTCCCGAGCTTGAGGTGTTCTTGACATCCCCATGTGTTGGAAGTTTGAAAGGAGGACTCGGTCCCGAACCCAAAGAGGGGCCTGAGATCCGGAGAAAAGCTGCGTCACAGGGTGGGATCCGGAGATTGTCAGAAAACATAAAGAGCACGCAGTTCCTACGAACTACGTGCTCTTGCGTCGCAGGCATCCCAAGATTCCCTGCATCCGCATCCCAGCACTTGGGTGGAGGAAGCTGTTTACTCTTTCTATCTCTCACTGCTGACGTCGGCGCACCGAACAATGTCATCCAATTTCCTGTTTTTCACTTTAGTGGAAAGCCGCTCTCCCACTGTGTGTGGTGTAGCCTGGTGTGTGTATGTGGGTCTAGAAGCATGAGACCGAGGAGCTGACAGGCTGGAGGAGAGCAGCAAGAGGAGGAGATGTATAGGGCCGGATACATGGGGAGCAGGATATAGGGTCAGAGGCAACTTCACTAAGTAAATACATTAGATGTGTTGAATGAGGGCAGCAGGAGACTGAAGACTCTTCTGATTGCTGCGGAATCACTCTACTGTACCTGCTCCAAAACAGGCAGAGCGGTCCAAAGAAGCAAGAAAACCGTAATGCCTCATGACACGAAGGGTTCAGTGAACCTCGCTGATTTATTACGAGACAGTAAAGCTTTGTGAGTTTTCTTTGTTGGAACAATTGTGGCGGAAACGATGAAAACCCGGTCACCATCAGTTCACCTAAGTAAGGACGCTTATACATGGTCATCGTCCATATTTTTTTTGAAACAGTGCTTCTTTGTAAAAAGTTTTTCTGCTGTTGTAAAACTTATTTCCGTTTTAATTGGTTCTGCATTTGTAAGGAAATGGATTTGTGGTTCAAGCAAAGCAGAGTATGTTGGTCCACAGCTTTTGGTGGAAGAAGTGTGACCAAATGGTAACCAGCTGAAGGACAAGGTTCCAAGCTGTTGTGGTTGAATATGGATCTTGTATGACAGTAGGGCCTCTGTTGGTTCAATAGGTCAATGCCTAAATTGTCAAAATGCCTTGTTTGTTCATCAATCTAAGCAAACAGCCATAAGGAAGAGTTAACAGCAGAGTCGGCTGTTTGGTGTTGGTAGAGAAGATTTGACAGGGTTTTTTATGGGCACAACCTACAATCTTAACTCTGCTGCTCAACCCACAATTGCCTTTTCCGTACAAAAGTGGCCCCACCTATTGGGAAATTTTAAAAAAGCTTTCCAGCAGTACAAGATTTCTTGCTAAGAGCCATTGTTAGAGCAATGCAATTATTAACCAAACACAGATGTCCTTGTTTTTTTTTAATGCTAAGTACATTCATGTGTAAATCCTCACTAGTATTTTAATAAATGTCCTATAGCAAACTAAATTTTTTAACAACTCCTCCAGAACAAATTGGTGAGCCCCATTTGAACTGGTTAGTTTCCTGGAACAGACAGCTTTAAAGCTTACCCATACATTTTTAATAGGTCTGAGGTCAGAGCCATTCCAAAGGCTCACTTTTAGCCCACTTTATCCATTACAAAACCACTTAATGGCGTGTGTTTGGGATCGTTGTCCTGTTTGAAAACCCAACTGTTTCACTCTTTCAAAATGAACAGCTGTCTGGTTGTTCATTTTGGTGAATGAACAACCAGAATGATCAACCAAATGTGAAGAATTTGGGGATAGTCTTCCCTCATTATGTGATCCCCTTTGTAGAATTTGCTAGTTCCCCTTTGGAGTGAAACAGGCCTGCAGCACGATGTTACTACAGCCATGCTTGACATGTGGTGAAATGCTCCTAAAATTGAAAGTCTTTCCTAGATTCCCCCAAACATTCTGCCAGGGGCTTTTCTTTTATTGAAATGGAAGACCATTTTATTATTAACGGTCTTCCGGTTGTTTTCTTATTCAAAATTTGTTGATCATGGTTTGTCCTTGAACATCCTTTATTCATGTTCGTTTTTGTGAACGTGACTAAGTTAAGAGGCTTGAAGCTTGGATTCAATTAAGTCTTCCACCAGGAGTAAGGTCCCAAAACAGACATAAATCTGACTTTGGAATAAATAAAGCAGGCGGACATTAAGCCTCTAGAATGGCTCCAATATGAACCCCAATGAAAACTTTTCCAATGTGCTCAAAAACCGATATGATGCTAGGAAACCATTCAATTTAAATTACAGAATTACTAACTTTTGGAAGTAATTTCATATATATATATATTTGTGTTTAATCAAGCCTTAATTCAGTGCTGCCATCTACTAATGCCATGCCTCAATGCATTGATTTATTAACAGCAAAAGGACTCCAGATTGATTTTGAATATACCATGCAGCACATAAATATACTTTTCAGTAATCTATGTTAAATAAAAAAAAATTTTCTTCTCTATGTACAATACCTTTTTGAGACAGAATTTTGGGTTTGCGTTTGCAAACAACAACAACAACAACAACAAAAAAGTTTCCTTTTGTTAATTGTTCAAAAAAAATTAACTATTCCCCTGTATTCAGAAATAACTGAGATAAATATAACATCCACCCAAGTCAGAGTAGGCCACAGCAACTTACTTCAAAAGTTAAAGCCTCAAACCTTTTGGTATTCTTCCAGTGAGTCTAGCATTTGCCAAGATTTGCCAGTTTATGCCTGCTTTACTGTAGGTACGAAGCTTGATTTTAATATATCGCAGCCTTGCCAGAGTATGATTGCTGCTTGTTTTAACAGCTCTGCTGCTACTTTTAGCATACTCTATTGGCCCATTATTTCTGAATATCAAAAGTTTGAAAGCGTGAAAGTATTATTTGTGCAACATTTACATTGTGCTATGTTTTAAAGTCGCTTTGTTGCACAGAACCAAAATATGTCTTGTGTTAAACAAACATATATTTAAAGGCTCATGCGCACGTACACTTTTAAACCAAAAACATCAAATTAAAGAACAGCTTTAAAGTTGTAATTTAAATGTAGACTTTATGTATATAGCAATGTATCATGTTTTTAAATAGAAATTTAACAGCACGAGACAAAACCTCTTTGTTTCAAGTAACTTTTGTCACTCACTGACCTCAGATGCAACAAGCCAGCATTTCCTGCTGCTCCTCAAACTTCTTGCCTTATTAACAAGTGGCCCTGTGCACACACAAACGGAGGATGGAACAGGGATTACGTAGGCATCCACACCATGTCCGTGCTTCTCGCCTCCATGGCCTACTTGCTCTCTCACTTTCCTTGCTTGGTTTTGCCTCTAGTTGAATGCTGGACAGCAAAAGCCTGGCTGAATGATTCATTGCAGTGTGTGTGTGTGTGTGTGTGTGTACTGTATGTTTCCTTACGACGACGGCAGAGTGCTTTAGCTCCGATTTTGTGCGAGCGAGATTGTGTGTGTCAAGCCTGCTGTACAAGTTACACAACCTCCGCTGCAGTTGGATTGGCTGTGTCTTTGTCAGTCAATGAGAGTAGTCTTCCTGCATGGAGACAGTAATGTGTTGTGCACTGCTCTTGCTAGCTAGGCTGAAGTTAGCTGGAGGCTTTGTGGCCAAACTCAATATGTCAAGGTCCTGTCCTCCACCGACATACAGCTTTTACATGATATTCTTTTGTGTGAGCACTGCTTGCAAAAGTTCCCTGGCTGCAATACAGTGTTTTGAGACCAGAAAGGTATTTGTTGAGTCTGAATAAATTAAGAAGGTCAGAACTTTTTGTTCACTTAAGAGATCAGCATAAGATCCCCAGTTTAGCTGACACTTGCAGGTAGCCACAACTTGGTTCGTAAAAAAAAAAAAAGATAAACAGACACAGAAATGATTAAATTTTTGTTTTTGTTTTGTTTTTTGTTTTTTTTTTTCAAATTACTGTTGCATAATTTTGCAGATTAGAAGTTGGTTTTCATCCTTCCTGTCATATGGGCCAACAGTGTCAGGTCAAAGTACTTTTTGTAGATGCTGTACAACAAACTTAGGTAATATTAAACAAAATAGTCAACTTTGTAGGAAAGGGGTGTTTATAAGTCATTGCAGATTCAAAACATATTCTGTCTTTATTAAGAGAAGGCATTCAGTTAGCAAATTCATCTGGGCTTGATTGAGAGAGAAAATAGGAAATAATTTACTGGTTCTCTCGAATAAAAAAAACGCTTTAGGGTCACTCTTTTTCTGAAAAAGCTTACTGTATTTGCTCAGGCGTAACAAATGAAACAAACTGAATGATTCAAAACGCATCTTTTGTTCCATCTTAAATGATGCCACATTTGAAAGGACCCTCATAAGTTTACTTATGTGGGTTGAAGGTCAAAACCTCTCTTCCAAGGCAAAACGGTTTATTCTGCTGCTAATTCTTGCTTTGTACAGTTTGACTTAGATGATTGACGTTAGTGGAGACCAAATATATCGGTAATTTAACAATTTATTCAGTTAGCAGATGGGTGTCTCTTTAGTGTGTTGAAGAACCATGCCATACACATCCACAACAGTCTGGTACTTCCTCTCATGCTCCACATTGGTTCCATTTCTTTCCCATCGTTGCCATTTTTTCTAACACTTGTAGCATCTCTTCCATAAACATGAGGCTATCATGCGACCAGGTCCTCGAGTCTGTTCGAACATCAGATGATCTCCGAGCACCAGCTTGTAGCCATGCTGATTCCATACTCCTTGTTTGAAGACAACTTCAACAAACAGCCCTGTGTCAGGATGACGTAAATTTGGCTACAACCGAGGGCTAATCTGCCCCGCCACCCCTGCTCCCTGCCCGCCCTTTCCCCCCCCCGCCTCTTTGTTGTTTCACAGAGCTTTCTAAAGGCTTACAATTTAGCAAGAACCGATTTGCTGCGGCCCTGGAACGCTCTGAAATTCCTCTCTGCGCTCCCCCTCACATGTGTAGATTGTTTACGGAGACGAGGAATTCTGGAGGGACGGTGGCCCGTGAGGGGCTTTGGTTGCGATGGTTACTAACCCCTGAGCCGGGCTCCATTTAGGAGGAAGGAAGCCAAATCATATGCTGACGGAGTAAAAGTGTTCTTATGAAGGGAAAGTCAAAGCAGTTAGAAATTTGTGTGCGTTTTCTTGATTTGTTAGTTGTCATTTGTGCAGTGAAAAGAAATCTGAATGCTGTTACTTTAAGAAATGGTGGCCACCAAGTCAGGGATGTGCTGATTGAGTGTCAGCATCACTTTAATGTCACCTTTGATAACAGCGATCCTTTGGCTTCACTATTAAAATATGCGGCATTTAAAAGCCAGAATTAAAAACAATATGTATTTTTCATAAAGTAATTTAATTTCATAAGGTTAAAAAAAAAAATTAAAGGCTTATTGTAGTGTTTTTATTTTGTATATAAATGCAGATTCAATATGAAATAATATATTATGTATAAGTGAAAAACACCCCTCTAAGAGTAATATTTACAATATTTCTTTTATTTTGTTATCTCAATCACAGAACTGTGAAGCACTCCGAAGTGAACTGTGATGGAGTTTTGAGTCCGGGTCGTAGATTTGGGCTCTTTGTTCTGCTCCTCAGTTTGATGTTGAATGTGTAACTCTGCTTCACTGCCGTCTGGGAGTGGAGTTGCCATGGGTGTGCGTCTGTGTCTCTGCTGGAAGGTTTCAGTGGGTAAAGCAACTCAAAGTCACTTTTCGAGGATGAATGCAAGGATCCAGCATTTCTTTGGGCTTCAGCAAGATTTCACCGCTGTTCACGTGGTTTACTTGTCAGTTTTCTTTCTTTTCTTTTTTTTTTATCAGCTGGATGGTGTAGAAAGCAGTGTGTGTGTTTGATACTGTGTGTTTGATAGAGAGCTCACAAAGTCACTGGATTTTCATAAAGCTTTTGTTTGTTTTTTAAGAGAATAAGAATGCAATAACTGAATAACTAAGTAGTTATTGCTAAATGAACCAATAACTACTATGTATTTATTCATAGCTATGCACTTCATATGAGTGAAGATTTCTAAAATATTCTTTAGTTCTAGTAAACTAGACATTCCTGTTATATTTTAATGTGTTGATTGTTTCTTCAAAATTTCAGATTTCTTTCACGTTTTGACTTTTGCTTCTCTTTATACTTGTTTTAATAGAAAAGATCAATGCTTTATTTTACTCAACCTTTATTTAAGTATGTTGAGGCCAAATTTCATTTTTGTCAACCTCCTCAGGAAACATTAGAATATCATACAGCAGAAAACACTGGACTATCATAAAACAAAGAAAACATTTTTTTGGTTGTCGTTTTTCACTTTTTGTGCCATTTGGGATTTGACTGTTTATTTTTTTTTTGTTTTTTTTTTCTCCTTCATTTTACATAAATTAGGAATTTAATATAATTTATTCATTCTGTTTTTTGCTAAGCTTGGGTTGTTTCCTGTAGTCGAATGCTTAAAAATAGAAACAATATGGTCGCTCTTTAATTTAACCATATTCTTGGAGAATATGGATCTTGGAAGGACATAAACAAGGACCAGGTTGGGTTTTGAGCTCTTGACAAATTATTTTCTTGGATGAAGAAGTTCACAATGCAAACTTGGCTGTTTGCATCGTAAAGACCCACATGTTGGATAATATCGTACCCAACTATAATTTCGTGTTTTTCAACTGCTTGAGAGATTAGCGTCTAAACAAAAATATACGCTCCTTTTCTTCCTTGAAAACTCTGTCTGTTTGCTCAGTGACTTAAGTTGAAATAACAGAACAGAAAAGAGACACAAGTTGAAATAACAGAACAGAAATTAGACACGACAAGCTGCTTATCATGGGTAAAAACATCAACCTGTGCATCATATCTCATCTGTACTTGATCTCATTGTTTAATTGGGTATCTATTTTGTTTGCATGTCTTGTGAAATTGGCAGTAATCATCTAAAATTCCATCTAAGTTGGATTTTTCTGACAGCCAAAAGAAAATTGAACTATATTTCCTGTTGGTGTGTGTTTTATGCAGTTTGCTTTCCTTCAGCTTTTCCAGATTTTATACAGGTCAAGTGAAAAGGAATGGTTTTTGTCCTTGTGATTCGTAAACTCCAGTCAACATCTTAACTCATACAAGAAGACATTTTCATGTGAAATTTCTCAGCTGTTTTGTTTCTAACCCTTCTATACTTCTTATTTTTCAGACCACATTAACAGAGGTGCAGTTTGGACCAATGAAGCTATTTAAAGACCCACTTCAGGTACCGTAAAACAATGCTCGACGTGTGTTTGAGTGATACTTTAATGCATACAAGCCCGAAGGCAACACCGGGAGTGCTTCAGTCGATGGTTTATGCCTGCATCCATCAGCAGCCGATCGCTGAGATTAGAGCTGAACTTGGTGTGGCTGTCAGTGCTTTGTTGTGTTGCTTAAAGGACAAGTATTGAAAACCAGCTTTTGTTTGAAGTTGCAATAAATCTCAAATATCTTCAAAATGCCATACCTCTCCACGGAACTTGCAAGCATTCGCCGAAGAGGAGGGAAGCTCAGCCGTTAATGGACATGTTGTGTGCTACGCAGCGTTGCCGCTGTCAAGGCAACGGGGCCAAATATTTGAGACTGGGAACATACCATAATGAACAATACACATTCTGGAGAACTGCAGAGCATCAACAGTTTCGTCACCGCGGCCTGGATCTTCTCTGACGTTCTCTCAAGATACAGTTTGTTCCAGCAGCATGTCCCGCTTCTGCTGTGTGTGAAAACGGGAAAAATCCAAATTCGTAGGAAATATTTCCCATTGATCCTTGATTCAAGAATGTATTAGACGTTTCTACCTAAAATTTCTGAGGTGGAAATGTAAAAATCTACTTGTCTTTGTCATGTGAATAAGGTTGTAAAAGGATTTTTTTTCTCCATTTTGGAACCTTCTTTTCTTTTTGATTGTTTGCCAGGGGAGATAAAACAGCTAGTTTTAAACTCTGTACATTGCCACTCCAACGCAGCTGAAGATATTTTTGAGAATGAAACCATCTGAATTAACGCTCCCTGCATTGTGAGTGCACAGACTCGGCCTCATTGTTTGATGCACTTGAGTTTGGCCACAGTAGGAAAACGAGGTAGAGAGATATCCCCTTCCTGTTTTTGTCACTCACAGCTGATCCTGTCATGCCCTCCTCCTCGTTTCTCTCGCCTCACAGGATCAGGCTGGCCCTTGTGCCTCTTTTCAGGCATAATGTTGTCTAAAGGGCATAATCGGGTGCTGCCAAATGCTTCTCTTTCTGTGACTTTCCTCGCTTTTGAGCACTTTTTTCCTTCATTGTCCCATCTGAACGTTAGAGATACATATATTTTCACGTTAAAACACGGTGAATCTGTCTGCTCTGATCTTGGCCTCAGTACCCAGGTCCACCACCTCTGGGGGAATGTTGACTCTCCTCCCAACATCCCAATGTGGAATTCTGATCTAATTCCCCCGTGCGTACCGAACATAGTTGCAGGAATCTGAGGTGATGTATTTACGATCGGTGCACTTATTGCTGCTTGTCGGGAAAATACTCCTACAGTATGTGGAATATGGTTTACATTTGCAACACCTCCGTCAGACGGACGCGTTCGCTGCTTCTGTCGACTTTGAGCTAAAATGCTACGCCAGTCCGGCTGAAATTGTCTGGTCCCCTTTCTGTCCTGACTCAACCTCACAGGTGCGACGCAAACTTAAAACGTGCAGAACAAGCTTCCTCTTCTTTACATTCACTCCGCTGCCTGCCAACAGTCGGAGATGACGTCTGTTTGAGAGAGTGAGTCATGAATCTACTCTTAGTGCAGCACCGCTCCGGGAGGCGGGCCTAAATCTCCTGTCCAGTATTTACGCAAGTGAAGGGAAGGCGGAGGGAGAGACGATGGGGGGGGCTTGGAAGCCTGGTGGCAGAGAGGGGCTCGCCCAATGGTTGGGTTGTGGTGTGAGACCTGTTGGGGGGGGTGGAGGAAGAGGGGCTGCAGCCAGTCAAGGCTGCCTTGACTAATTGTGCCATAGATCATCACAGCGAACTATAAAACTTGTGACGCACAGGAATAAGAGCTAAGCCCGATCAATCTGGGGCCGTTTGCTACGGGCCCGCGGGTCAAATCGTAGGCTGATTATAGAATGACGGGCGCGAACGAGCAGGAACGCAGCAGCTGGGAGCTGCACATAGTCATCTCAGCTAATCAAACCATGAGATCAGATTACCACATTCAGTAAGTGATTTAGACAAGTCATTTTACAAGTAAAAGTGACAGAAAATAAAATAAAATCTTCAAATCTGAGCAATAAACTTTGAAATAGAAGGATGACTGTGGTTTTCTATGTCTTTTGGTGATACAAATCTAAAAATGTGGCCGTTACTTCTATGCATTCTCCTGATTTGAGTAAGTTGAGGCATTTTTTTTTTTTCCTGCAATTTCAGCTGAGAGTCTTTTGGTGTACCTCTCTATAAACATTGGGCATCTGGAGATTGAAATATTTGCCAGTTTTTCTTCTCAAAATGGGTTAAGATCATACTTTGATTGGATGGTGAACATCTGTGATCAGCTCTTTACTTAGACTAAGGTTGAAGTCTTTCTAAGACCTGAAAACGCATCAGTCTAAACGTTCATTGTACCTCTGCCTCCTTGCTTCGTCTTTTACAGGTTCTTACAGATTTCATTACAGCTTTACCCTGTAATTTGCTCCATCCCGACAGCCTTCACTGTCCGGCTAAAGAAAATCATCCCCAATGATGCTCCCACCTCTGTGTCACTGTGATGATGGTGTTTATCGCATCAATTTTTCACGGACGTGTTCAGAATGTCTGGCCTCGCTCACAGTGTGTGCTTTGTAAAGATCATACAGGACTTTTAACATTTCAGACAGTGCCATCTATGCATCACACTGCAAAATGTCAGATTAAACAACGCAAATGAGAGGATTGAAAGTGTTCACGGTCAAGTCAAGGAGGAAGAAAATGGGGAATTGGTCCCAGCGGCAGCCATAATACTTGGAATCCCCAGAAAATACCTGACACGGCTTGACAATTTGTCACTGGTTGTCCTCCATTGTTTTCCGTGTCTCCTACATGCCTTGGAGGGAACTCCTCTGGCTTTCTTTCAACAATGCAACAAACTTGCCAGTCTTCCGCACAAGCCACATTCTACGCTTGAGGTATTTTGAAGTATGAAATATCCTTGGAGGAGGAACTTTGTTCTTTCTCCTGCT
Organism: Poeciliopsis turneri; assembly: GCA_922788865.1. NCBI lineage: Eukaryota > Metazoa > Chordata > Actinopteri > Cyprinodontiformes > Poeciliidae > Poeciliopsis > Poeciliopsis turneri. The sequence goes on from CAKLNU010000700.1 coordinate 155,872, forward strand.
ACCTTGAATGAAATAACTAACTTCTCTATTGTTGCAGATTGTGTGTTAATCTTAAGAGTTACTGTCAAATTAATGCTGTGTATATTGGTCAAAATCCTAGCTGCCTGGAGATAAAATGCATGTATACTAAATATAATTTTGAAGGAGTTTTTTTTTTTTTGGCTTCCTCTTTTTTTCTGGAGCTAACTTTTAGGAATACACTCGTCAACCAGCCAGTTTCTCTTGGATGTACAGGGATCCATACTAACACGGAGACGTTTTGGCTTTGGTTGTCCCAGAAATACAGAATAGCTCATGATGCCTTTGTCCTGTTGCTTGTGGGAAAACCACTGGGATTTAATTGTTGTGGTTCTAGCTGCCATTAAGAATATGAGCCAGTACCAACATATATTTATCTTCATTTTGTGGATTTAAACTCTTAAGGATCTTGCTCAGAAACAGAGGCTGTAAAGGTCTAATTTAGTGCTTTATTTTGTACGTGCGCATGCCGTACTGGTTATGAGTCTAAATTTTATTTTTATTACGTTTTTCTAACTTTGAAAAGTTTCATTTCTAATTCAAGTGGAAATAAAACTCGTTACCGTTTCTGCATTTCCCCACTGTTCTCCAAAGCGTCATTTCAGTGTGTTAAAGAGACATTACTATGTACTGTTATTTTCCCCAGCCATTATTGGGTATAATGCATAAATTTTGGTGTATTCAAAGAATGGTGAGCTGGCTACCTCCTACTGTTGATGAGAATCCCCAAACCATCACACTCTCACCTATGTCCTTCATAGTTTGCATGAAACTTGTTTTTGCAAGTTTTTTTTTGTTTTGTTTTTTTGTTTGTTTTAGGTTTATGCCAAACTTCTCTGTTCTGGTGTCCAAATAATCCAGTTCAAATTTCCAGGAACATTATTCCAGAAGTTCCTTGTCTTTGCTTTGACCTATTGCCATTTCCTGACTTAAGAAGAGGAAAGTAAATCTGACTTTGAATGTTCTCTTATTATTCCAAAATTAAAATATTTCAAGAAACTTTCAAGTTATATCCAGACTCTGCGTACACGTTTTGATTTTACATAAATTATTCGAAGGACCAGCAATTCTAACAAACTAATATAAACAACAACAACAACAAAAATAGAATAAATCAAATATATTTGTTATTTTTCCGCGTTCTGAAAAGACTGACTGACATTAAAAGGCTGGACCTTTCAGTATGAGATTTAGCTACTGCAGTTAAATAAATTATACACATTAGGACCTTTTTGCAAGGTGTTGCAATAAACGTGAAAGATGCATGTCTTTTGTGGATGCCTTTCTAACAGAAAATACAGGTCAGAACTTGCAGGAGATCCTATTTAAATAAATAAACTCATTTAATCCACATGTCCTCTGTCATTTCCTGTCTCCCAGGTACTTTTAGTTTTTGCCAAAGAGGACAGTCAAAGCAATGGCTTCTGCTGGGCGTGTGAGAAGGCCAACTACAGGTGCAGCATGGTGCGGACGCCTGAATTCGCTCTCGAATGCTTCTCAGAGAAGCATCACGACCTCGTCATCATTGACCACAGACATTCCAGACACTTTGACGCTGAAGCACTGTGCCGGTAAGGCAAGCTCTCTTTATCTCTGCTGTAATTAAGTATTCTTTAAAACCTGACACCTTTGACCTGCACGCCTCTGGTTTAATCAAATAAAAGCCGATATTGTCGAGAACATTTGTGTTTTCAAAGAGGATGTCGGAAAAATTCACTCAAGTTTACATTCAACCAAGTTGTTGTGATTACTGGTTTAATTTTTGTAACTATGACAGTATCATTCAGCTAATACAAGGGAAATATTGAAAAGAAAATTGAATTCGGGGAATTATTTCCTTTGGTTGTTTGTTTTTTATTTTTTATGAGCTTTAATGGTATCCTAAATAGAAGTGCACCAATCCGATACTAGCATATGTATCGATCTTGATAATGAAAATAATTCCAGATCGGGTATCTGTAACAATGGGAATCAATCGGTGTGTTTAAGTGTGCCGTACTGGTGTAGCGTTACCAAATACATTTGTGATTGAGTACATTTATGTTTGAGTTTGTAGAAGGAAAAAAATAAAAAAGGAAACTTTTTAAGTCAGTCCATCACTGTTTTTCAGTACTGGCTGATACTAAAGACACTAAACCTCTGTATCGATATCAGAAGTGAAAAAAGGAGTTTCGGTGCATCCCTACTCCAAACTCAACGTTACAACTCAACTGATTCAACTGATTCAGGGCCTGTGATCCAACACATGCCAGGTGACCCCGAAGGGACCAGCTGTAGCACAGCTTTTACGAGTTTCAGTCCACATGGCCGTGCCTCTCATTATCTGTGGTGAACGGCGGGCTGATTTTATTTTTCTTCGCTCTCTACCTTGTGGATTTATGTCGCGCAGTAACGAGCGGTGCCTGGCCCGTACCATCGTCTATCTTTAGCCTCGGCGCAAACCAAAAGTGCATTTACAAACATTCATTTGCTATGCCCGGACGGTATGTTAACCCTATTCATCTTTGGACGGTCCATATGTTCAGTGTACACGCTCAGGCTCTAGTTGGGGGCACTAAAGGGCCTTTATGACCACTGGCTGGGGGAAACCGCAGGCGGACGAGCGGCCCTGTACACTGCATTCTTTCAGAGGCCTCGGCACCGCTCGCAGAGCTCCACCTCTGGGCTCTGCCTGCCTGTGAGAATCGGAGCGTGAAAAACTGAAAATACATTGATTTGATGCCACAGGCTTTTCCAACCGCCTCGCTCGCTTGCTAAAAAGGCTCCCTCTGTTTACATTCAGGTCAATGAGAGCGGTCAACTCCTCAGAAAACACTGTGATAGTCGCCGTCGTGAAAAGGTACATGTTTGCTTTCTTCTTTTTTTTTTTTTTTATTGTCCATTTTGGTAGCTCGTGATTAGGGGGGAAATCTTGGGAAGAAAAAAAAAAGGATGAAAACATGGTGTGTATTCCTGCAGCCTGTCGTCTGTAGCAGCCCTCAGATGTTCTCTAAACAAACATTTATCATGTGCTGCTTTGCTTCTAACATGTGTTTTTCGTGTTTGCTTGTTTTTTTGTTTGTTTGTTGTTGTTTTTTTCTAAGGCCAGACAGAGAGGAAGCCTCTGTGATGCCGCTGATCAACGCTGGCTTTAATAGGGTAAGCTTAAAGGACACAGTGTCTTTTATTCTCCCTGAAAATATGGTTTTCCACTGATAAGAATCAGATTTGCAGCTGATGATTTTTTTGTTTTTTTAAAGTTATTGATGATACTCCCGCCCCTTTTGTTTGTTTTGAGAATGTGCCCGCTTGCCGATACGTGGATTAGCATTGCGTATCGCAGCTTTTATTTATCCACTTTTGCCCGGCCTGTGTTGCTCTGACCCGTAGAGGTATGTGGAAAATGTCAATTTGATGGCCTGCTACAACGAGCTGCTACAGCTGGAGCATGGAGAGGTGCGGGCACAGTTCAAACTGAGGTGAGTCATGCTTCCAATTACGCTACATTGTAGTTAAGCTCTATATCAGTGGTGAAGTTTGCTTATCACGTTTAAGCTTTCTACACCTCAATGCACACACACACACACACACACATGCGCACACACACCCCTCCTAACCCCACATCTTTGGACACACAGACAAATGAAAATAGTCTGCAGTTGCAAATATACTTATACTCTGTATTAAAAAAAATTATAATACTGCTGAATGAATCCCTTAAATTACAGTAAATATAACACAAATGCTGTGCATTTAATTTGACATATTTCTGATTGGTTCAATTGAAAAATACTCTAACATGAAGTGCTTCGACAAAAAAAACCCAACAACACAGAAACACCCCATATCATACAATATATAATGATAAAAAATTAAAAAAAAGTAAAGACAAAACCTATCTACTTATAACAATGTAGCGACATGCAGCTTGTCAAGTGTTTCTCTGATAAAAAGCTAGTGGAGAATGTTTTTCAGCTTAAAAGCTTTTTTTAAATGCATTTTCAACTTTCTACAGTTGAACACAAAATTATTCAGACTTGTAACAGATTTAGTTCTGTTATTAAATATTTAGTTTCTTATTAAATATTGTGAAGAACAGAAATATTTTACATGTTTTTTTTTTGTTTTTTTTTTTACAAAATTAATACACATGTGTAGACTTGTTGTTTCGCATCAGAAATAAACTATTTTGTTAAACTGAAGGGGAAAAAAAATGTGCCAGAGGAATTAATATTTCTATGGATCATGTCTTAAAATATGATCCAAAATTAATGTCTTGATGTTGTTTTTATTCCCTACCAGGGCTAGTAATGCCATTTTCACAGCTCTGGAACAAAGCCAAGACGCCATCGAGATCACTTCTGAAGATCAAGTAATTCAGGTGGGGATTAATTTCATTTGTTTCCCCCTCCAACCATGTGTGTGTGTGCGCGTGTGTGTGTTTCATTCTTTCCCTTTGTTCTCCTCAGACCCGTTTTATTTAGCTGCTGTTCGTGTCTTAGGATCTCATTCAGGAGTAATAGAAGACTGTGTCATTTAAATGCTCCCAAAACACTGCAGCTTGTGTGTTCAGGATGTTTTCTTCTTAATCTAATGAGCTGAAAATGTCTTTTTTTTTTTTTTGCTTCTTTTCTTGGGTTAATTAAGAAACAGTAGTTAACTGTGCCTGAACTCATCGCTTTTCTCTCCCTGCCTTTGCAGTATGTGAATCCTGCCTACGAGTCCATAATGGGCTACCAACAAGGCGAGCTACTAGGGAAGGAAATAATAGAAGTGCCTAAAAGCGAGAAGAATAAGCCTGATCTCCTTGAAACGATTAACTCCTGTATACGAAAAGGAAAGGTAACGTGTGCTCTTCACACTTCCACATCCTTTTATCAGCCCCCCTATACGTCCGTAACCGTCTCCGGTGCACGTTGCTTCGCATCCCTGCGTGCACGTGCTCCGTCGGCCTGCGCCGCTGGTCATCCAGCAGCTCCGTTTCATGTGCAGTAATCTGACCACACAGAGCGCAAAGGTCAATCCCGGACAGCCTTAACAGCAGGAAGGGTCTTTTTAATCTGCGGGTGGGAGGGGGTGGACATGAAACGAGCGCGCTGGACTCCAGTCGCGCTCGCTCCCTCCATTAAAAGCGAGTCGCCGTTCTCTGACCCGCTCCGTCTTCACCACCTGTCGCACGCAAACGGGACACTTTCAACTTTCCACTTTTCATTCCGTTTTCAATCGTTCGTTGCCAAGCCGACGAGTCCATCGGCCTGTTGTGTTGTGTTCCAGGAGTGGCAGGGGATTTATTATGCCAAAAAGAAGAATGGAGACAACATTCAGCAAAATGTGAAAATCACACCTGTGATTGGACAGGGAGGGTGAGTGAGCTGGAGAATAAATCCGTTGCTCACGCCGTTTTGTTTCAGCGGATGTAACGTTGTGCCTTTGTCCTCCACAGAAAAATCAGACACTATGTGTCTATCAACAGGCCTTTAAATGATAATAATAAGGTGAGATTGGCGGTTTTGCTAAGTAGTAAACAATGAGAAGGGTTTATTTTTGTTTGCACATGTCAATGTGTCTTTCTCATTTGTCCGTGCAGAGTGATAAATCCGCTGATCGTGTGCAGGCAGAGTCACAAACAGGTGAGATTCTTAAGTTAATATGTTTCTATAAATATCTGACTTTTAAGACCTCTCCTCAGCTCTTTGTGGTAGATGTTCATCTCCTTTTTACACAATGTAATAAAAATAATAAATGTCACAAAAACACCCAAAATAAACATAATAAATTAATATGTATCCCCTAAATATGTAATAAATAAGTACATGTAAAATAAATCAGTAAGTTATTTATATATTTTTGTATTTACAGAAACTTTGAAAGTGAATCTGAATTGTATGAGCTCACATAACAATTTCTTCTTGAAAATATTTCCATTTTTGCACAGCAGGATAAGATGATGACATATTTATTCTTTATTTTTGAAGATCCGAGCTCCATTTTTTTTATTATTATTATCATTTTACATTAAATAACTTAGGACACACTTGCGCTGGGTTTAAAACCATGTGAGAAATGACAGTCAGTGGTTCTGTCAGGTTCGGCTTGCTGAGAAATAGCCTTGAAATAACTTCAATCTTCCTTTTAGTGGACCTTGGAAAAAGTACCTTGACGATGTCTATTGTTCCCTGCTGCACTGTAGCATCAAATGCAAAAAGAAGCCGTAGCTGTGACTGATTCCAAAACTCAGCTGCTCGACGTCCGACAAGTAAACAGTAAACAGGGATGGTATCTCTCGGCGGTTTGCGTCAGAGGCTCTGTTCTGTTTGTTTCTGGAGCTTTAATGCATGTTGTCCCAGAGCATCAAAATCTCACGCCGTTTCTTCTGCGGCACCTTTTCACCTCGTGCCGTCTGATCGCAATTGGTGGATCGAAATTCAAGGCTCACCTGATAAAATCTCTATATCCTGCTGGTCATATTAATTCCTATTGTTTTTATGCCGTCCCCAGTTGGCATATGTTTTGCATCATTAAATGTAATTTGCACTTTTTTCTGTGCTTACGCTTTAATTATGCCTGTGTGCATAAACAAATCACAAAACTCAATTACTATTTGTTGTCTTTTTTTTTTTTTTTTATGAAAAGCCAGATGTCCATAAAAGGTTTGTCTGAATGCTCAAGAAAACAAAGTTTCATTTTCTGTAAAAAGGGTTGAGAGTAAAACTTCCATTGCAGCAGAACTGATTGTTCTGTCAAAAGTGTTAGAAATTCAAAATATAAAATACAGTTTACTCATCTGAATCAGTAATGCTGCATAAAGTTTTCAAAATACATATATTTTTTAATCATTTTCATTATACTTCATGGTAACTTCACATGCACCATTTACATTTATTTTATCAATGTTAGTGATTTTGTAGTGATAGGTTTTCTCTAAAAAAAACAAAAAAAAAAAAAACAAAAACCCGGTTACGTTCTGCTCAGATATGCAAAGACATGGTGATGTGCAAACAAAGCATGTGAACCAAAGGTGCTGATGTAAATAACGCAACGTGTTTTCCCTCCTCCAGATATACAATCCAGTAAGCACAAAGACCGGAGGAAAGGCTCTCTGGATGTCAAATCCATAACGTCTCGGGGGAGCGATGGTGAGAGTGAAGGGACACGGATGATGGAAACACTCTCCTTCTTGTCTGCTTACGAAACCTGCCCAGCTGGTTGTGTTTGTGTTGCGCGTTGTTTGGATACACGCAACACATTAATTAGGGCATGGCTGGAGAATATGCTCCTTACTTGGCCGTTGAAGATGTTCTCTCTTCGATCCCAACAGGTAGCTCACAGAGAAGACACTCCTCAATGGCCCGAATTCACTCCATGACGATAGAGGCTCCCATCACCAAGGTGGGTTCATCCCAGTCCCCTCCGTCCCTCCTGGCCTCCGTCATATGATCATCTCTCACCGTCTCATGACTACACACTTGTATTCTAAAAGTGCTGAAAAGGCCATGAGCGCTTCTTGTACCACCACCGAAATGGAGTGTAGAAGACACACACACACACGCCGATATACTGGCTGTTTCAAGTGGAGATGGGTTGATAAAATGCCACATTTCATGCACAAGACAAGTAGGAGCATGTTGGATCGGAATGACCCGCCGTTTTAAGTGGTTTGTGTAGCTTGGATGGTCTGACGCAGCACAAGTCCCCAGGGAGGGGGTCATATGACACACTGCGGTTCTTCTGCTGTATCATTTGACTGTGCAGTCCATCCCTGTGGGCGTCGTCCTCTGGAGATTAGAGCAGTGATACAACCGCTGGCTGCGCGTGTGTGTGCGCGCGCGTGTGTGTGTGTTGGGGGGAGAGAGGGCTGTGCACAAGCAAATTAGTTCAAATTTATGTTTTTGTACATGCTTTGATGACCTTGCCATTGGTGCCCATTGTTAGAGCCAGCGTTATTTTTCAGACATTTATTGAGAGAATGCAAAGGATTATAAAAGGATACACATCTTTACATGTTTTTTTGTTTTTTTGTGTTTTTTTAGTTAGCAATTTTATCTATTCAAGAGCTGGAAATAACCTTTTAGCTTATTTAAAAATTTGTGCTTCCCTGGACATTTTAAAGTTTTTTTTTATTATTTTTTTATTTCCAACACAACTGGCACCTGTACTTTAGATAACAAAAGGGATAGAAATCTGAAATTTGAATAAATCCAAAATAAGCAACATTTGGAAGAATATCTTGCAGGTGTGTGGTTGTTCTGAAAAGAAAAGCCTCGTTCAATCAGCTTCAAAAAGAGGCTGATCAGTATAACATGCAAGGAGATGTGAGTGATAACATTTAGAAAAACACTGCAGACTTTTGTTAGCCTGCCGTGGCCTTCAGGGGATTTTTACTTCTTTATTCTCAGCCAAATTTCTTGTGCTTATTTTTTCAAAATGAGGTTTTGTTGTTTTTGTTTCTCCCCCCCCCCCCATATATCTGTAGCTGCCATTTCTTTTCGCTTAATTCAGGCCACATATTTAGAAGCGTCAGCATTTTTCTGCTAATTAAAACCGAGACGTCCTCGTTTGCAGTCAGAATTAGCGGGGCCCCCTGTCTGTGCAGGAGGCGTGAAGCTTGTTCTGAAAGCTGTATCGATCATCTATATGTCAATAAGTGCCTGTTCCTTCCTGCCTCACGGGTTAGCAGTATCAGCTCTGAGGAGTCACAGGGACGTCCCGACATGTTTACTCAGCAACATGCAAAACAAAAACAACAAAAAAACAACATGTGGGATAAAAAAAAAAAAAAAATAGGAAAGTTACCAATAAAACACTGGAATCTTTTTGCTGCGGCGGTCGTGGTTTTTCCATGGGTGCTCAGCTGTACTTTATGACCCTTTTCTCCTTGCGTGAAACAGCAGAAACGGGCTGTTTGTAGCCAGAGTCCAAAGGCTTCAAATGACCCACATGCTATACAGTGGTGCTGGCTGAAGTGTGTTTTTTTTTTTGTTTGGCTTTGTTTTTGCCTTTTTTTTTTTTTTTTTTTTTTTCCCCCCCCAGTCCAGCCAGAAAATTAAACCATTCTCCCTTTTTCAGTCTGCTTTAGTATTTCTTGCACTGTTCCAACTAATATGGCTGTCTTTCTCTCCTTAATCAGGTTATAAACATCATAAACCAGGCCCAGGAAAGCAGCCCCATGCCTGTGGCAGAGGCCTTAGACCGGGTGCTGGAAATCCTGAGGACCACAGAGCTGTACTCCCCACAGCTGGGCACCAAGGATGAAGATCCACACACCAGCGACCTCGTCGGGGGGCTGATGACGGTGAGTGGCAAACACTTTAGTAGATTCTCAGTCATCGGCAGTACCGTTTTTCTGGGGCACGAACTGCGATCTGTAATAATAAAAAGATCAGGAGTGTGTGATTATTTTCTGGAATTATTATTTCCAAAGAGGAGGACGCAAAGAGAGATTACCAGACACTAGTGGTGAAGAACAAGAAGTAGTGCCAAGTTGGCAGTCTTGGCAACAAACCCAGAGGAAGTGTTAGATTGTCCTTTGTGCTCCTGTAGGCTGGAGAGGAAAGCCCACCCTGCCCTTTCTCTCTCCCTCTGTCTCTGCACACATACACCCAGCAACGCTCGTTTTCCTCTCCACGACCACAGGCCCAGAAACATCCTGTTCTTTGGACCAGATGAACACGCTTTACTTTTACAAGAACTCCTCTGTGACACAGCAATGGCACAGAGGTGCTGCTCGATCCCAAGGAAGATTTGTTCGGCAGAAGCGATAAAAGCCGGAGTTGCGCTGGGCGGTTTGTCCGAGCTCACGCGGTAGAATCAAGTCGATCAAATGAAGAGTGGGGGGGGGAAGGCAGCTGTCTCTCTCTCTCTTTTTTGGGAGAAAAAGTCCTAAAATAGTACTGAGGCAGCAGCACCACGAGACAATGCATGGGTCAAAGATGAGCCAGTCTCCTCTTCCTTTTGCACTTGTGAAGTAAACATTTCCCATTGTGACACACACCCATGCACTCACTAACACCCAGTGTGTACTGTAACCTGTGCTGTGAGGAACAAGTCTGACAGAAAACCAACATCAATGTTATAGCACACCAATCAACTTTATCAGAACCCAAATATCTAAATGAAAGTTGTTGGGGTTTTTTTAGTTCATATTTTCTTTAACTTTTTTTGTACATGTTTTATTGAATGGGAACTGATCAGTTGAGACCGTTTTCCCCTTTTCAAGTGCTTATGTCTGCAGGATAAACCACATTAATTGCACATGGAAACTTTGATTTTATTTAGTGGTTGTACTTTGGATTTTTCAATTAAGAATCCAATTTGGAAGACCTTTTCTGTAACAGTTCAAACATCTGGGAATGCTAACGTTAAAGTGCATTTTAAAAATTTCAGACACAACAAGCACTAGAAAGGTCGTGATCGTTTCTCTTGATGTCCAAATTCTTAACAAGCCATCTGTTACACACAGCTGGTATGAGTCACAGTCCTTAGAGAGTCTGATCATTACACTTCCCTCTGCTTGGTTGATTATTTGGGTGAGGCCCCATTTCCCCTCTGATAAGCCCCATTTGCTGTAACAACATACAGGAATCCCCAAAGGAAGAGAAACGAGCAAGTTAAATAATTTGCTGTAGATTGGTTAACATACAGTCATAAATAATCACGGTGTCATTCCTGACGCCACTGTCAGAGTTCATAAAACTGATGATTGTATCATTGGGCTGCATGAAGGGCTCTGTGTTATATCTGGTACGATTGCACTGAATGTCTCAGCCTGGGCGACGCTGGCTTCTGGACTGATCCTCCTTCCATGGTTTTGATCTTCCCTCTGAGCTGATCCCTAATCTAATGGTTACAAAAAGGCAAACTAAAGCTTCCCTCCTCGTTTCTCCTCTGAACAGGATGGTTTACGCAGACTGTCAGGAAACGAATACATCCTCGCCACAAAGCGTGAGTTTACATAAACGGTTGACCGCAACCGAAATTTTACCAGCTTGCCTTTCCCTCTGCTCTGTTTGCTAAGATTTTTTGTTTTGTTTTTGCTTTTCTCCTATTTTTATTTTTATTTTTTATTTCGCTCACAGAGCCCAACCATCTGCCAAGTCACCTGGCGACCCCTCTCTCATTAAACGACATCCCCCCTCGGATCGCTCAGACCATGGAAACTGAGGACTCGTGGGACTTTGACATCTTTAGCTTGGAGGCTGCGACCATGAAACGGTGAGACCTCCCAACCTTAGAGGATGAGCACAGGTGCTTTCCTGTTGTGGAAAGAGTTTTATCACCCATGGTTTGTGCTAACCCCACCGCCCTAAATCCTCCTGCAGGCCTTTGACCTTCTTGGGCCTCAAGATTTTCTCCCGCTTCGGAGTGTGCGAGTTTTTAAACTGCCCTGAAGCGACGTTGCGCTCCTGGCTGCAAGTGATTGAAGCCAACTACCACTCCAGCAACTCCTACCACAACTCCAGCCACGCGGCTGACGTCCTGCATGCTACAGCATATTTTCTCTCCAAGGAGAGGGTGAAGGTAAAATGGGAAATATAACATTTTGAATGCACATAATTATGATTTTTTTTTTTTTTTGTCTTAAATAATAATATGAAATCAAGAAAAGTTTATGCTTTTCTTGAAATGTAGTGAAGCGTTGTGTAGCTTTCATTTCAAGAGTCTGGCTTTCTGTTAATTGCTTAAAGTCACCTGGAGACATTTAGACTTTCTGAAAGTCTTGTGAAGATTTTTTTTTTGGACTTTGGCTGCTTACTCAACGTTTCAAATGGGATATTTATGCATTGTTTTTGCAAGTCATCTGTTTCCTATTCTGTAGTGGCACCTATGAAAAATACCAAAGATAACAGTTTTCCATAAAAGTTGTTTTTTTTTTGTTTTTTTTCTGCATCAACACAAGGATTCTCAGAGAATCAGGGAGAAAAAAAAACATTTCATAAGAGCTAATGCAATTCATTTCTCCTATGTTGTAAGTGTTCATTTAGGCCTGATGCGTCATTTTGGTTGCCATGTCTTTACTCTTTATAGTCTGCATAATATTCTGCATTTTGCAAGCCACTGCATGTACTTCACATGTTGTGTGTAACTAGTTTATACCTAAATGCTACATATTACTGGGGCTGCCAGAACAAGGTAATGTGGATATAACGGGTCCATCAGTTTCTTCTCAATCCTAGAGAGTCACAGTTTTGCCCAAGTGTGTCAGTGGTTCAGTAACGTGTTGACAGTTGGGACTCGTTAAGCCGATTACCCAAAGCATCTATTTCTGATCTCGGCCCAGTGATCTCTCGGGGCTTTAGCCGGTGAACTGTGAAGTTACATCACACGAGGTTAATGAGTCCCAGGAATTCCATAGGTCAACGTTTGTGTTGAAGGTCACTTCTGCGTTACGGACCACTTGCACTTTAAGAACTTAAATGCTGCTATTATTTTCGAATGGACAATTGTGCTCCAGTCAAATGTTCTTTGATACAGAAAAAGAAAAGCCACTGCCTTGTTTAGCGGAACCGCTGACCTGCACATAACCACCGCATGCAGCGTAACCGTTGAGTAAAAGTGATTCTGTCCTCGGTTTTGGCTTAAATCATCACCTTCAGTTTCAAAGACAGTCAGGTGTTTCGTTCTCAGCCTTCAATCTCCGTTTTTCAAAACTTGTTTGTCCTGACAGCAAAGTCTGGATCCCATTGATGAAGTGGCTGCTCTGATTGCCGCCACCGTGCACGATGTTGACCACCCGGGCCGCACCAACAGCTTCCTGTGCAACGCAGGAAGTGAGCTGGCCATTCTCTACAACGACACAGCTGTGCTAGAGAGCCACCACGCTGCCCTGGCCTTCCAGCTCACCACCAGAGACGATAAGTGCAACATCTTCAAACACATAGAAAGGTAATCAGAGAAGATTGTCTCAAAACTGCATTTTTTATTCATTTATTTTTGTAATTCTACAATCAAAAACGGCACAGATTTTCTGCTGAGATACTAATAAATAAAAGCCACACAACTCTTTAAAGAAAAAAAAAAAAATCTCCAGATTTTATTTTATTTTTTTCCACTCGTGCTAAATTTAAAAGGGTTAATCCACATCCTGTTGAGGGAGTATATTTGTATTTACCTCCTAATGATATCACAAAAAAGAAAATGCTTCAGTCCTTTTCTTCAAAAAATCACAAGTTCAGGTGTAATGTTGTTATGCCTTCCATGTTTCAGAGGTATAACAAGATTAAAATCAGATAAAGTATTGCAGGTTTTCTCATCTAGATCTTAAAATCTAGATCTGATGATGTATTTATTGCCACGTCTCACTGTAAAGCTGTACGAAGGCATTAAAGTAAATTTGTCATGAATTATTCTAAAACTCAAAAGTTTAGATGAATTCAACCTTTAATTTAACCACAGCTATTCAGTGGGGGGAATTGCATTAAGAGAGTATAAAGTTCAAGTTCTTATGGACTACTCACATTTTCTAATAAACTGAATGTTGAATTTTAATCAACAGTCATTAAAATTAACAGCACACAATGATTTAAAAGCAGACCACTCTGTGAATCTGGGATTTTTCTACATGGAACAGAATTACTGAAATAAGCTTTTTGATCATATTCTATTTATTATTGACACGCACGACGATAGTAGGAAGAAATTATTCTGCTTGGAAATCTTTTGTGATGTTTTTTTAAAAAATAATATTAGATCTTTACAAAAAAGCCTATCACACAAACTTTTACGTATAGTTTTAGAAAATATCATCTGAGTCAGTGGCTGCAACCTCATAATAACATTCTTACAGCAATGTTGCATAACTGTCTTAGCAAAAAAAAAAAAATGTCTCATTTGGCAGCTTTTGCGCTGAGACTCTGTTTTGCTCTGTGTTGCAAAAAGGTCCACATTCAGATTGTATTTGGTGTTATTTACTATTGATTCATTTAAATGGAGTGAGTTCATCATTATTCATAAATCTTTGGGAGCGACTTCTGGTCGGAAGGGCAACAGGCAGTAAAGCAAGTCTGAATTTCTGCTGATGAAAGATCACAGTGTGTTTTTGTGCGCATGTTTGTTTATTAGCACTGGCGGGACAGTAATGTGATTTGAGCCCCAAAACAGAATAGCTCACATGTGCTGGTCCCATTGGAGGAGTGGAGGGAGGGGGGGTCGGGGGGGGAGAGCGACGAACAAAGCAGCCATTCATCACCACCGTCACTGTCGTCAGAAGGAAAAAACTGTTTACACGGGTTTCCATGCTGCTCACCACGCCGTCCCAACCTCCTTCTGTTCCTCCTCCCATCGCTCCCTCTCCCCCTCACCGCCTTGTCATCATCTTCTCCTCCTCAGGAACGAGTATCGATCGTTGCGACAGGCCGTCATAGACATGGTCCTCGCAACGGAGATGACCAAACACTTTGAACACGTCAACAAGTTTGTGAACAGCATCAACAAGCCGCTGGCCGCTCTGGAGGAGAACGGGGTGAGCGTTAACGTGATATCGCTATAAAACACTGTAATCTTATTATAATAACAAACAATTGTTAAATAATTGTGTTTACAGAGGTAACATTACAAAATTTCCATTTTGATTTCTTTTGAAATAGAAAGAAACATGATGTCTGACTCTGTCTCTAGAGATCCATAAACCAGCAGCAGAGAGTCAACAAAGATTTTAGATTTTAAATGATGATGGGAACATATTAAGCGGCTGAACGACCTGTTGGTTCTTGTGTTGGAGAGCGGGAGAATTTAACAACCTGGTTCCATCTTTACCGTCTCTGTGCGGAATGCTCAACATGGATATTAAAACGTTTTCAGGCGTGGGTGTAAAGTGACGCGTGGGACATGTCCCCCTGTTCAAACGGTTGTGAAGATGTGGTAAGGCGATTGTCCGAGCCGTCTTTAAACACACCACGAGCTTGATGCCTGTTGCACCTGTGGATCTGATCACTGATCAGAACCTGATGCAGAGCAGAGCTTCATGGTTTGCCATGTGCAGCAACCAGCCAGACCCTAAAGGGAACAAAACTCAACTTTGCACTTTTCTTCTAAACAAACCAAGTGAAATGATTATGTTGACCACTTAATCCAGTATGTCTTATTAAATTAGTTAACAACACAAACTGTTATAACCTATTTTACATCCATTGCTAGTTAGTTAATACCAGGAATAAACCTAGCTGTCTTTTATTTATGTACAGAAGTTGTGCTGTTCCTTCCAAATCTTTATTTTGGAATAGAATGAGTCATGTCAGGGAACAGACATTAGTCCGGAGACCAGCAGCAGGGACAGAGATGCAGGATCTTCTGAGGTAAGGAGGGATTTTAACGTGATGACAAAACTAGATCTGTTACAGGAAGAAACCAGGCAGATATCTGAACAGGGTTTTCACAGATATTTCAGAATTACACTCATTCGCTCTCCACACTACTTTTTGACTGGATTATAGGAAGCACAGCGAGAAGGCAATATCTAGTTTATTTTTAGACTTTGCAAAAATTATTGTCAGCTATTATTTGTGTTCAAAAAGGCAGCAGATATAGGGCGTTAACTCTTTATTTGTCTTGATTAATTCGCACATCTGTGCTGTCACGTTTACCTCACATAGTGCCGTCAGTTTGTGTTCAAGTTAAATTATGTGGTTCCCGTGTTACCCGTCACTTTCACAACTTTCACTTCTTTTCGCCCCCTCACTTCTGAGATGATGATTACTCCCCAGTTTTTAGGCCTTTTTTTTTAAAGACAGGGTTAACACCAATAAACTATTTTTATCGCACTGCATTTGAGTCCGGTGTACTCAAATGAACAAGACAGGCTGACAAAGCAAAACAGTAAGTATGTACTCTGGACCTGTCAGAGTACACATTTTCATCTAAAAGGATCTGGAGCACTGGAGTTCTGTTCATCCGAACATCCTGCGTTGGTTTTGTTTAGGGAAACAGTGACGAGGAGGCCGTCAAAAGCGTCCTGACGTCCCCAGAGAACCGCATCCTCGTCAAGCGGATGCTGATCAAGTGTGCAGACATCTCTAATCCGTGCAGGCCCCTGGAGCTCTGCATAGAATGGGCCGGCCGCATCTCAGAGGAGTATTTTGCACAGGTAAATACGCTTATTAATTTCTAGAATTGGATGCAAAATGTTGTGAACAGACTTTTCAGTGTTGTCGGACGTGATGGTGACTCGTGCTCTTGACTTTACCGCAGACGGATGAGGAGAAGAGACAAGGTCTACCAGTGGTCATGCCTGTGTTCGACAGAAACACGTGTAGCATCCCAAAGTCCCAGATTTCCTTTATAGACTACTTCATCACAGACATGTTTGATGCATGGGATGGTGAGACAACACGGCATCACATAAACAGAACTGCTGTACAAACATGTTTTTCTTTGGGTTATTTTACTTCCTTACAATTCCTTGACTGTTTTCAAATGTAATTTGGAAAGCCAGTCTACGGTGGATTGAAAGAAATGAGAGGCATGACCGTAGAAAATTCATCTGAGTCAAAGTTAGAGGATTCTTCAACTAAGGATGCACCGATGAGACCTTTCTTGCCGACACCTGTTTATATTTTTTTATAAAGGTTGGAGCTGCTGGTTACTCCACCTCCACCCCACATGGTTTTTAATAGAGACGGTAGTTTTGAAATAAGTGGAAAATGGCAAAATTACATGGTTATCCACTTGCATTGTTAACAAATGTCCCTAGTCTTTATTTGAAACTCTAAAGCATTTGTCAAAGCACCTACTGTAGATCGAAGGATTTATAGACCAAATATGTTGCGACAGGAAAAGAAATCCTGCTTTATTTTCTTTTCTTTTTTTACATTTGACCTTCCAAACACCAATCAGACCATTAACGATTAATGCATCTAATTCTAAGATGTGCTTACAGGTGAAATTTATGTACTGAATACTTTTGCTGTCCAAAAATTAGCTCTGTCGTTTCATTATGCTTGGTGTCAAACTCGCTTTTTGCCATCATATGTAAGATAATTACATACAATTAGATATTTCAATTATAGCAACGTTGCAATTTTAATCTCTTAGCTGCCGCTATTTTCCAGAATTTTACTTGTCCCGTAGAGACGCATAAGAAAAGCTCTTAAACTTCCTAACAACCCTGTGGACTGAGTCCATTGTAGTAATTTTTGGTGTAAATGCAGCATTATATGCTACACAGCTGATCTGTCTGCCAGATTTTAATCAAACGTGTCTTAGATTGAAAGACATTTTCTCAGTTTCACTAAATTCTAAAAATGCAAACAGAAACGATTCCTTTTCCCCAGAAGCTTCGCTGCCACACACACGATCCGTTGCATGTAAACGCCGTGCAGTTAACGGCCTTTCTTATGAAGGTTTGATTTTTAGAACTGGATTACAACATTCCACTGAGATTTGTGTAAAAATAAGGATTTTGCTGCATGTCTCAGGAGCCAGCAGGTAAAGGTGATGTTTGTGGTTTTTCATCACACGCCTCACGCCGCCTCCTGTCTCTCCTCCCCAGCTTTTGCAGACCTCCCCAATCTTATGCAGCACTTGGACAACAACTTCAAGTACTGGAAAGGCCTTGACGATCGAAAGCTGCACACCCTGCGACCGCCTCCGGAGTAGCTGCTTTGTGGCTACTCGGCCCCGGAAAGCCGGGTGCAGAACCTTCTTCTCTCCTGCTGGGGCGTCTCTCCCCCCCCCCTGTCAGCCCAGCCCAGCTGCACAGGGGCCTCCTCGCCTTCACTCTCCTGCTTCTGTAGCACGCCGAGCGCCCCACATGTCCGTCCACAGCAGAAAAACGCACAGAGGGACTTCCCGACACTGCCGAAGTGCTGCTGGCTTTTCACTGTCGGATGGGAACTGTAACCGTCGGATATGGACGTCCAGCATCCTCATGAACTTCTTGTGCCTCATAGGCATTCGCAGTGTCACTGACTGAAAGGAGGACGGCGGGGGGGGGGGGCTTTGGGGGAGTGGGCCCTCACCGGTCTCTGTGGCAAAGCATCCATCGTCTGACTACCGCGTAGGCACTCCCGTCTGCCTGTGAAGTTGCTGTTAGCATCTAAAAAACTGTGTCTAGTCCATTTAAGGCCATGTAATCACTTTTTCAGCCTCTAGCTCCTGCGCTGGCAGCGAGGCAGAGCCGCTCCTAGAAACCATTGGAGTACACTCCATCGCTTTGTTTTTTGTTTTGTTTTGTTGTTTTTGTCTGTTCGTTCGTTTGTTTTGTTTTTCAGGCAATATTTCCACGTGTCCTTCAGAAACACAAAGTTGATACACGGCTGTCATAACAGAAATGAGAGCGGATGCTTCCTTCATGGGTCAGGGGTGGACCTTTGTCCCAGGCCACCGCTGAGAGACGGCAAAAAAGAAGAAGAAAAAAAAACAAAAAAAACCCTCAAATTACAGGTTATTTAGTGTGCTAATATTTTCTAAATTTCCATGTTTTCTATAATAAAATTCACAAACAAATTAGTCAATGAGTAAGAGCAGAATGAATTTTAGAATAAGAAAAAAAGCCAAAGCTATTAAAGACGAGTACTACTACTACTACGCTCAAAAATTTACAATTATTCGTGCGACCCTATTATTAAGCATTTTATGTTTTCTTATCAAGAGTACAGTACCAGTTTGAATAAACGAATGAACCCTTTTGTATTGCACTGTATACAACATTAGAAGCATCTACGTCTCAGTGATTTGTCCAGGAATGGGATGTTGTGTTGGAGAATAAGCTGTTTTTCTGTTGATCATCAGGAGATCGTCTGCATGTGTGAACGCGTGTGGGAGTTTGGTTTTCCTTCTTTTTTTTTTCTTCTTCTTTTTGGTTGTTGGTGTGTGAGTGTGCAGGTGTGTTCATTGTTGCAGCAATCCCATACTCCTGGTTTGATGCTGTAAAACCGCTTGACATTTGACAACAGCAGCAGAAATATGTGAAAATCGTTTTGGACTTGAACAATCTTTTTTTTTTTTTTTTTCTTTTTTTTTTTGTCCTCCCAGAATTTTTTTGTATCTGGTTTGTCCTACTGAAGAAGAAGAAGAAGAAGAAAAAGACTGCCTTATTTTGTACAATATTTATACAGTACATCCCACTGTGCAACTGCAATGGACATCTGGAGTTTTTCTTATAACACAGTCAGAAAGTTACACTCAAGTAAATCTCAATATTTTTATAGACAATGAATTTTACACTGGATTTGCAGCAGATGAGATCAACCATAATAGCTATCTGAACACCTGTGAAGGAGAAAGCCACACAGAGTGTGCGTATAGAGAGCTGAATGGTAAAGCAGAATGTGGATCGCAGAGTTGTCTATCACTGTCTTTAAAGCAAGTCTCCTGGAGGCCAGCTTGCATTGATTTTTTTTTTTTTTTTTTTTTTCTTTTGATCAAAACATCACTCTATATTTGGCCAATCGTCCAACACCCTTATGCACAGACCCAGGTAACATCTTTTTTTTTGTTTTGTTTTGTTTGTTCAAAGTTGGATTCAGATTAGGATACTAATTTCTACGGTAAAAGATTGATGCTTCTTAAGAAGGTTTCCTCTTTAAACAGTATATAAATGCCATAACAGCTAAGCAACTACTGGTTAATGAGATGCATTAACCACAATTAATTTTGTTATGACAGAATTGTACACTTAATCAGGGGATTTGTTTGTTCCTTCTGATTCACGTTTTGGTCTGAAGGCACGGGGGGAAAATAGAACCTATTCAATGAAAAATAAAATGTCAACTATATCCTTGCAGTGTTTTTCCTGCAACAGTTTTGTCTCTGGCATCTGTTCTTTCTCACGTATTGCATAAAATGACACGTACTGTCCCTTGTGAACGGTTTCATAGCCTTTAAGGGTGTTAATCTTTTGTCATGTTACAAACTTGAGCTTTAATGTATTTCGCTGTGGCTTTATGTGACAGGCCAACACAAATTAACATAAGAATTTTTGGAGAAAAAAAATTAGGTTAAGTAACATTGGTGTTCATAATTACTGCTGAAGGCAATTTTCTGCAAAATTCCACGATTAGACCCAACAGTGACATCCAGGCTGGAAAGAAAATGTTTCTTTTCAATAGGGAGAAAGCTTTGACGTGACTGCTCAGAGGGGACAGTCATCTGCCTCAACCAGTTGGAGGTGAGGCGACATGAGGAGAGACGCACCAACAAAGACAGACGGGATGATGTTTGTCTGTTGCTGGTCAACCACAACGTTGGCTGTTGGCACAAGATGGGGAAAAGAAAATACTATCCACTCCGAAATTATCTTTTGAGTCATATTACAACTAGAACCAGCTTACTTGATTGCTTTTGCAATAATTCAACGACAGTATTTTAATAAAGGTATGAAGGAGTCTCACCAACGCTAAGTTACACTTACCAATTCCTCAGTTTATATCTCACATAACCGGCTTTTTCATCTCGGCTCACAGGAGGTGGCTCCTATTGGTCAACGTATTTATATGAGCATCGGACAGAATTGAAAAAGAATGACTGCGTCCTAATCTTTCATACTTCTCCGCGGCCTAGCTAGCAGATCATGTGACCCTGATACTCAACAGCGATTGGCTGTGTTGTCTCACGAGAACTCCTGGCATTATATTAAAATAATCGCGATATCCATCCGATATGGCGATGTCCATCCGATATGGCGATGTCCATCCGATATGGCGATAGTCTGGCTTATAGTGAAAATATCTTAGCACGCTTGAAATAGAACAAAACTTAGAAGTAACTTTACAGCAAGATACAGGCGCTTGTTTTGAGTTAGTTAATTCTTAATATTGATGAAAAAGTACCAGTTCCATTGGCAGATTATTTCTCTTATAACAAGACATTTTCCAATGTTATAAGTGAAATAATTTGACAATAGGACAAGTACTCTCTCCTCAAAATTAAGGAATTAACTACTCAAAACAAGCTCCTGTGTCTTGCTGAAAAGGTGTTTTTATCATCAGGGTGTTTGTTTTCAGCACACATCACAGATATCTGTAAAGATGGACCTTTATGCACATATTTTTGTGCCTACGTGTGTGTGTGTTGTACAAAGAAGGTCAAAACTGGTGTGCATTATTTTATTTTGTCTGATTTCTCTGGTATTTCATAATCTAAAGATGCAACAGAATCATAACAATATTGGACATGGCCATGCATAATCCATAATGAAATAATTATTGATATTGCTGCTCGAAAAGGATATAGCTATATCAAAATGCATTAGTAGGCAGACTACAGATATATGTGAGCAAGACTATCTACAGTTTGTCAGTGCGTAGCAAAGAATGATCCTATTACCTGTACGATTGCCATTAGACATGCCAGTCTACTTTTAAAAGTTTTTCGTGTCCCTGCACTAAATTCTTAACATTTCTGCTTTCGACAAACAAAATCATTTGCAAAATTCAGACCGCTTCTCTTCTCTCTGCCAGGAGCCAGTTGCTCAAAGTTACATTCTGAACGTTTTGTTCTTCTTGCAAGTCCAGAAATGAAACCACATAGAACACTTCCTTCTATATTACAGTGTTGTAGTTTTTCCTGGATTAACCTAAAAATGCTTCTCCTTTTTTTTTTTTTTTGAATGTACCAAAAACAAACAAAAAAAATCCCTTTTTGGTTATAATTGTCTTTATTGAAATGGTAAATGGTAAAGAGAAGCTTGTTAAAACCATTTTGCAGTCAAAGGCGGTTGTGCGACTCTGGCTAACAAGATGAGGATTCAAATGCTAATGGCGGTTTCACACCCAACACGTTAAAAACGCTCCGAGTTCCGACGCGTGTGCACTTTTGGCGCGTTCCTACCAAACGTGTTTTGAGTGGCGCATCTGGTTTACATTCAAAGTCTGGTTTGCTTTTTTAAAGTGAAGTTCCTCCCAGTAATGGAGGAACAATATAAACACCTCGGTGTTCAACTGGACCGAGACGCAGCAGTTAAGAAGTGACTGGAGGAAGCTAAGATCTTTCAACGTGGCAACAAGACGCTACCGCAGCACTAAATTGTAAAATGGCGTCGGTTAACATATGGTACAACACTCATCTTCATTAGTAGCTCGAAGTTTTCTTTTGAGGTCCTCCTCATAGCAAACATAGCAGCCCGGCCGTTGGTGTTTGTACGGCACTGGCAGTTCAGCGAAGTGGACTGACTTCTTTTTCTCGGCGGTTTTTGAGCTAGTTGAGTGGTCCGGGCACTCTTTGCTAACTTCCCCAGCCGGGGAAGTTCCTACTTTCGGACGAAAGGAATCATTTTGTGATTCCTTTTTTGTTGGAGAGGAAGCAGTCTCACCGTCCTCCGTGTCAGTCCTCTCTTCGGTCGTAGCGTCTTGTGCGGGAGGCTGGGAGGTTAGCTTTCCAGCCGGAGGACGGTTGAAAATCTGGTCATCGATGACGTCGTACTCACCGATTCACACAGCTTTTGATTGGATATTTGAAATGCAAAGGAATAAAAGGGTTAGTTACACATTTTATAATTCTTATTGCATTGACATGAACACATCAATGAAGGTGTTGAAGTAAAATAAGTCCAGTTTAGACTTCATTTGATCAATGAAAGACTCATCACGCCACAACCCGCTCAACAGTTATTGTTGTTAGCGTGTCCGTGACAAAGTCGCACCATTCCAATCCGGTGATTGCCAGTGTAACCGGATCCGATCTGCGTTGTGCTGGTTTTAAATGATCAGGCCGTGGTACGCCTTTAAAAGGGTTTATTCTGACAAGAATAGAAAATAGAAAATAACCGTGTTACAGGCTGCCCGCTCCAAGCCCTACATAAACAAATGTACATAACAGAAATTAACTTAATAAATCTATAAATAAACTGGATGTATTTAGACACAAAATAAATAGAACACACCTCCCCCACAGGACAACATGACAAAAGGAGAGGGTCTAAGGGACGCAAACATTTTAAAGACAATACCACAGAAGAAGAAACAAAAAGGGAGGGGCTTCCGTTCTTAAGGTTAACACAGTTAAAACAATAACAGAGATTTTCAGTCAGGTAGGAACCCATACAAATAACCAAAGAAAGACATTTTGAGTAATTATAACAACAGATAAATTCACCCAGGTTACACCAGCTGACCCTGTACCTGCCAGTAGTAGGCGTGTGAACGCCTCAAAACTGCGTGGCCATCCTGGACCTTGAGGTGAGCAACCTGAGACGCATTATTCTTCATGCTGCTTTTTACCTCAACCAGTCCAAACGGGGGGGAGGGGGAGGTGATTCTGACGGGTCATACACCTTGCCATCTTGAGTTGCACCAAGATGGCAAGGTGTCAGGGCGAACAATGAATCCCACAGGGAGCACGTTGACCCTCAACATCTCAGCATAGTTTGCCAGCACCTCAGACTCCACCTGCAGACCTCGCTTCATGCCGGCAGTTTGTCTTGTGGTGCCCCTGATCATCCGAGATGCCGGTGCTGTGGCAGCAGACTCCTTCTCTGCACTTCCTCTGCAAACATCACGAAAACGGCTAGCAGTAAGTCTTGGTTGTCGGAGTTGTACCCATTCAGGACATCTGGACTGCTCTCTTGTTCTGCCTTCTATTTCATAAGACATTTCCAGTGACACCTGCAGAGAATGAAGATGCGTAAGTTGACCGAGTGTGGGCACATTTATGTATCACATCCCATAGGACAATGTGTTCCACTCTTTTTTTCTTACCTGTGTTCTTGGTCTGTGCCATCGTTGTAAATCACTTGTGCAGGCCAGTGCAGGAGGAACAGTTGGCAGCTGGAGTTGGGAGTTGTGTGCAGTCTGGTAAAGAAGTGCAACTACATGATTGTTGCACTTGGATTATTCCTGTAGCCCAGCTACAGGAATAATCCAGTAATTTAGCCTTTTCTCTTTCAACACCCAGTGATATCTAAAATGGACAACTGTTTAGTAGCACATATATACATCAGTACATATAGCATGTTTAGCTTTAAACAATAGATTCTAGTTTGAAGGTAAGCTTCAACAACAGCAGAAAAAACACAGACTATGTTGCAACCACAACAAAAACAGAAAACAAATAGTACTGAACAGGAAAATGTTAGAAAAAGCACTGAGTTGTCCAGAAGTCATATGTGGAAGTTCTTCATCTGTCACATATGAACAAGAACTCGAACTACCGAACAAGAGCCAACCGGCTTTCTGACTGTTTCAAACCTGCAGCTCGTGCGGTTCCTCATTTTTGAATTCGCCACTGCGATTTCCTCCACGTCAGCGAAAGGAAAGGCTGGCAAATTAACTAAAGACGATGAAAAGGACCGGAGGAGGAGAGCCGTTTCTCAGAGTGCTTGAATTACAGTCACCAAAACAGGAAGAGCTGCAGCCCTTTCAGATACTGCTTCCAGTTGCCGTGAAAAAGGTCTATCATCCCGATGGCCACGAGTGTCAAATTCGACGTGAGGAAGCAGTTTGTTAAATACCTTCCTCACGCCAGTGGTTATTAAATAACCCGCGCCAAAAGACAATGGGAAAAACACTGTCACTAAATGTTTTTCCATTTTGAGTGCTTCCAAGATTACAAACAGGCCTTCTGACAGATAGATAAAAAAATAAATAAATAAAAAAACTCAAAAAGGGCATCAAGGTTATAAGGGGCAGGGGCTCCAGCCCCCTTCGCCCCATCCTCTGCATATGCCTGTTAAGGTCGAATCATTTGACTCAATTGCGAAATACACATTTCACAAACAAAATCTTAATAAAAAATGTACTATGTAATATCCCCCTTTTCATTAGTTTCTGTGAAAATACTGACGGCTGAATTCATTTTCCAATGAAGAGAGCGCAAGGCAAGATTTATGAACAGAAACAAATTAAGACAGCTCTTCAGTCTATAAAACACTTTTATTTAAGATGTGTTTTAAAAAGAAGTAAAATCCAAATTTTATTGAGAGGAATGACTGTATATCAGTCAAAAATAGCCACGGTTTCAACGCTGACTCCTAATGAAATTCCTTAAGCACAATTAGCTTGGAATAAAAAATACATGTAAAAATAATTTACTTTGGGGAAAACTGACTTCATCCAGAAAATCCTATGGCAAATTGATTATTAGAGGATGAATTAACTAATTATATTGTAATGAGTCTAGCACTCCCATGATGAGTGGAAGCTACTATAGAATTTAATGCGCCGGGACAGAAATCACGTGGACGTTTTTAGCTTCTGTCTCATTTTTGCCATTGGATGCATTGTAAAATGGTGAGATTGAGTTTTGAAGCGGCAGTCCATCAGGTGATGCTGCCCCACACTCCATTCAAAAGCTCAGATCCGTCAAAAAAGCCCATAACAGACAGTTAAAGTGTTTGTACTCTGCAGTGCAACTCATGAATCCATGTCGGCCGGAAAGGTCCGGAAGGTTGTGATGTGTACTGGGCTGTAGGATCAGGTTGACATCTTCTGGTTTGAGATGAGTGGCACCCTTGCTTGCCATCTGTGATGTACTGGGAGCAGCCATGGCTGAATCCTCTTTTTATAAGTAATTTGTCTAGTTTGGTAAATATATGTGTACGGGCAGATTTCACGCAACCTCTCTAATGCACTCCCTGAAGAAAACTCAAAAATTATGCAGTTATAAAAATCTGAGTCATAATCTGTTATAGATTCAAATTTTTCCATTGACCCGTAACCGGTCAGAAAACCAGCTACTTCATTATCAGTTTCTGTGTTTGTTGCATATTTAATCAACACTGCATTAGGTATTTTAACCCCGTATTTCATCAAGACATCCATAACAAAATAGCAAACTGCAATACTTCAGCTCTGTACAAAGTTAGAATGTTTATTACATGAAGTGAATAATGTAAGTGTGCATCGACACAAACTTTTTCTTTAACAGAATTGTTTTTGATTTTCAATATAAATGCACATATGTACATATAAATGCACAGATAGAAAGCATTTTTCTCTCTCTTCCAGTTAGATCCATTAAAAGAGATTTAAAAGAGGTGGTATTTTTCAACAGTACAGAAAAACAAAACGTTCTCATCATAATATATTATATGAAATACATAAACACGTGCTTTTGAGACTTATTTCCTTCGCAATGAGCTAAGTTTTATTGTAATAGGTGGAATAAGTCTATCCTCGGCACAGCTGGTCCGCTGTGTCACATTTGGGCCCGGTTCAGTTCTGTCTGTCAGCGCCCCGCCGGATTGTTCCAGACTCACGTTACGTAACATAAAAACTGCCCAACTTCCGTCAGCTCAGACTTTGCGACAAAGTCGTCAGAGGAAACCGTGGGCGACGTCGGACTGATGGCTGCGGTCGTTCAACACAATCTACATTAGAGACTTTTTAAAAGCATTTATATTTTCCGGGGTCGTGCTATGTCTTCGGGAATGACAGGACAAACGCCGTGAGTGTTACTTTATTTTGGAGATAACTAGAAGAACACGCTCACAAGCCGAGGCCGCGTTAGCCACGTCCTGCTACGCTAACGCTAGCTGCTACGTTAGCTACCTACCTACCAGCTTCTTGGCCTAGTAGTAAAAGTTAGCCCAGGGGGGTTTTGTGCAATTTATTTCGACTGAAATCTATCTTTAGAACCAATGTCTCAGGATTAATTCCACTTGCTACTATATAAATTTATTGTTGGCCAATTGGTGGTTTAAACAGTTTAAACTAGAATCGCAAATAGGTGTTAGCTAACTCAACATTAGCTTCAGCGTCTGTGGGATGCTAAATAGCTGGTTCGTTTTCTTGACATTTCAGAAGGTAAGGATATTATTTATTGCTGAGAGTTGCACAGTTGGTCATATATTGTAAAGTGTATTAATGTAAAATAGTAGTGCTAAACTACATTAGAGAGAGAAGAACGAAATGGCGAAAACATCAACGTGAGCTTAACTCTGCATTGTGTGAAGTATCTTCATTTGACTGTTGCACTTTTTTGTGTCTGTATGTTTTTTTCAGCTGCCTAACAAGCCGCTGGGACCAACCAGCACAACCTAAAAAGAGTGTGGATGTACAGCAACAGAAGAGCATTGGCAATGCCACGCTCCCCGTCGCCTTCCCAGGGGTTGTCGGCTCCACCGGGTCAAATAGCCCAGCCTCTCAGCCACCAGAGGCAGAAGAAACACCAACAGGGGGAGTTGAGAAAGCAGCAGCCATGGCTGCTAAAATAAATGCTATGTTGATGGCAAAGGGAAAACTTTTAACTCCTCCACCATTACTTCCTAAGGTGCACAGTTTAAAAACAAAAAAATCTAGAAGGAAGCCTTTTTCTGTTTTTGCAATACTAATACTATATTTTGTTTTATTAAGAAACCCCGAAGTATCCCTGTACCAACCCCTGCAGAAGAAATGGTGATCACAGAGGTCGACATAAATGACGTACCACTAAACTGCAGAGAACTTCTTACTAAAGGAAAAACACAAGAGGAAGTAAGTGGAAAACTGGCATTAAACACAAAAATCTAACTTTTTTTTTTTTTTTATAACTTTTAATTTCTTATTCTGTTTTTCAGATCAGGTTATTTAGTGGAGCCGTTGTCTCAACTAAAGGTCTTTACATGCCTGAAATTGAAAAAGGAGCGGGAGGGTATGTTGCACAGGAATTTAATGTTTTATTTTCTATGATCAGTTCTTCAGACTTTTGACATTTTTAGCGATTTCTTTAAAAAAAAAAAAGACAGATGGGATAATAGTTATGCAGAGTGGAAGTTTTGAGAGAGTGAAACAAGAAATAATACCTGGAACATTAATCATTTGATTTATTCATTTGATAATATAGGAAATGTATGCTGTATTTGAACTTTAACTTTACTATATTGTCATAGTTTGTGTCATGCAGTCCTTTTTTTCAAACAATTGAGATTTGTATGCAATACATCTCTGAAACTTTTGTGATGCCATCTCACTAGATGTCAAGTGCAAGTGTAGAAATGTTAATTTTTTTATGTTTCAGTGAAAAAAGTTTATTTTGTGCACATTAGACTTATGGGAAAAGTTTTGTTTAGTGCAAATGTGTCCCTAATATTTGTGATCTGATTTCTTTCAGACAAAGACCTTTGTATTTACATGTTCAGGGAAAAACACAAGAGCAAGTCAATAGTAAGTAAAATTATTTTCATTTTTTTCAACGAGCAAATTTGATATTTTTTTGAAAGAGTCATAATGCATCCGTTAGTTTTTTTTTTGTTGTTGTTGTTGTTTTTTCTTCCCATCTCACATTTTTTCTTCTTTGGGCTATCAGAAGCTGTGATGAGAATAAAGGAGATAATTTCTGAAGATGTGATAAGAGCCACAGCAGCATCTGGAGGACAGCAGGTTCCTGTGATCCCACCACTCACTCTTTACCCTCAACCACCTCGGCCCGTCATTCCCACTCCTGTGCCACGTTTGCCCAACGCAAACTCTGTGCCGGGCCAGGGCCATCGACCAGCAGCTCCTCATACAGGGGTGGGTAAACCTCGTATTTCTGTTGTGGTTCAAACAACAAGGCTTCCCTTTGGTTAAATACCCAGAGTTAACACACTCTCACTTGTGTTTGTTCATGTTTTCACGTGGGGAAAATTACGTTAACAGCTGTTATGTCGATGGAACATATACAAATCACAACAGGGATATTTCTGTTGAGATAAAACATCTTTTAGATCGGTGAAAAAGAAAAAATTATAAAATAACCAAACAAAACAATAAGTGCAAGATGTATTTCTAGCTAATTTTTATAGAATCTATCAGACCTTTTAACGGAGGGAAAGAAAGTGAGGCAAATGGAGTTTGTTGCCTTCACTGAAACTCTCCTCCAAAATCAACTAGCAGAGAGAATATCCTGGATTTGGAGTGAAAAACCTTTGATAGTTGCATTTGCTGACAAAACCTTGTTTTCCTCTAAGAAAAAAATATTTAGCTAATGTAACTGGATATAATTATTGACACCGTTTATTCTTCTTTGTTCCCCCAGAGTTTTGTGCACACTAAAATCTTTGTGGGCCTGGACCAAGCGTTACCCTCGTTCAACGTGAAGGAAAAGGTCGAGGGTCCAGCCGGTTCATACCTGAGTCACATCCAGACCGAGACGGGGGCTCGAGTCTTCCTCAGGGGGAAAGGGTCCGGTTACATCGAACAGGCATCCAAACGAGAGTCTTTTGAGCCTCTTTATGTCTACATCAGGTATGTTCACTTTCTTAGACCTTCCCATAAACCTTTTTAGGTGTAGAGTGAAGGATTTCCCTCTTTAAATGAAACAAATTGTAATCAACGTCGTCTGGTTTCAGTTAAGGTAATGAGCAGCTAATGCTCCTGCTTGGACAGAAGTGATAAACTGTCTTCTGTTTTTCTGTCTGCAAGTCCCTTATTGAGTCTGCTTCGTTCTAGTCCAACAAAGCTCTTTTGTGTGTCGCAGCCACCCGAATGCAGCTGGATTGGAGTCTGCTAAGAAACTCACAGAGAGTCTCCTTGAAACTGTAAGTTCATGACGCCACCATGTAGAAAATTTTCACCTGAGCTGGAGAAAATATTCGGAGGTATAAGAAGGTGGAACTACTGAAGCGTATAGTTTCCACCGATACCCACCTCCAAAATCAATGTGGTAGTGTGAACCGCCTGATCTCGAGTCTTGGATCTTGTGTGCTCTGCACCTACCCACAGACTCAATACTGTCAACAAATTAGTACTGTCTCTATGAAGCTTGTCACTCATGAGTTATTTTTATTTGTCATCTTTATTTTTTAGGTGAGAGCTGAACATGCCCAAATGGTGTCAGTGTACACAGCTACAGGCGCAACACAGCGTGAGTATTATTATTACTGCTACTGGACAAATTCCAACAAGTTTATCCAATATCAGATACTGGTTGGCTGCATTGTTCTTGTGATTAGAGAATATTCCCTTGGCATCATTAGTGGTTGAGCAATAAGTTGAGTTGGTAAGCCATACTCCATTTACTTCAAAATTAACATTCTACAATTTCATTTCAGCATACGCAGCACATGGATTTCCAACTAATAGCAGTTACTCTAGCCAGGGGTCCTGGTATAACTACCCAGCAAATGGGTATGCTGGCGGCTATGCAGCGTATCCAGGAGCCGGTGGTTACTGGAGTAATGCAAATGGCCCCCCAAGTCAATCTAACCTGTCGACAACCCCATCTCCATCTTCTCAGGCAATGATTCAGTATCCAGTGTGTCCTAGGAAACCACATCCCTTTCTTGTCCAGGTAACGTCCACTCATAAATATCTTTATGTCTAGATTTTTCCGGTGTTTATATTTTGGTCACATCAGTTTTCTTCTGTATGTTTTACCAGATCCCTACAAATCTACACATTTGCATTGCAGGAAATGAGAACGTTTAATATTATGTTTGTTCAAAAAGCGTAACTTCCACATAATACAGATTAATTACATTCAGTGTTTATATTCCAAGCCTTTATTTCTGTTAATGTTGACGATTACAGCCTTCAGGCTGTAATCAGTTTTCTCTGTGAATTGCAATTGGTTAAAATACATTTTGATAGCAGGTGTGTTGGCCTATTCAAAAGTATCTCCATGTACTTCACCTTAAATTAAGGTGGACATTTTTGTAGTTTTCTATGTTTCATTGCAACTTCTGGAGCAATGAGCACCAGTCTTTCCTACGAATGTGTAGGGTTTGATATGGAAATAACTTTACATCCTATATAAATATTAGTAAATGATATAGACATTTTTATTGGCTGCAATCAATAATCATCAAAATTAAGAGAATTGAACCCATGGCCCCCCTATATATCACTTTCTGTCATGAATCCATTTCAATTACTCAAAACAAGATTCTAATTTCAGATCAAAATGCACTTCATCTGAATAAAAACAAAACGTATAAAAACATTGATAAGTTGACCCAGTGTGTGGCTGAGGGGTTGCAGGCTGTGTGTGTTGCAAAGCTGAGAACACACACAGCAGTGTACATATGTTGGTTGTGCTCTACTTAAGGATCCGGGCAGCAGTGAGACAGTGGAGCCTGGAGGATCTTTAAACACCCCTCCTGACTCAGGAAGTCCCAAAGATCACTTCCAGGAGGGGGCAAAGGATGAACAGGTTAGCTGGAGCGCTGATGCTTCTACATATTGGTTAAAGCTGGTTCTGGTCGTGCTCAGGTTTTGGATTAGTTTGGGTTTCATGAGGATTTCTGAAGCTTTGCATCTGGAAACTCGATGCCATTTCACTTGAAGTTG
This sequence comes from Poeciliopsis turneri, assembly GCA_922788865.1. NCBI lineage: Eukaryota > Metazoa > Chordata > Actinopteri > Cyprinodontiformes > Poeciliidae > Poeciliopsis > Poeciliopsis turneri. The sequence goes on from CAKLNU010000700.1 coordinate 186,984, forward strand.
TTACATTGTCTCTTACATGTTTTTAAAATATTTTTTTCATACCTTTTGTACATCACACATCGTGTTTATCAAACACTGACTGTGAGTGTGGCCTGTTTTAATTTATTAATTTAAGAATGAGCTCATTTTTGTAGGAATCACTGAAAAGTAATGCATGTAGATAATTTCAAGCTTTCAAATCTTTTCATGATGAGTTAAATTTTCTAAAGTGATGTCTGACTTCCTCTGCAGCCTGCCAGCTGCTCTCCAGAGGGCCCTGCTCACCTGGAGTCCACGCTTCCTTCATCCAGCGTAGGAGAGGAGAAAGTTGTAGAAAGGTTGGATTTTTACAAATTTTCTCTCAGATTTCCTTCAAGTTGATTTTGGGACGATGTTGATGTTCGTATTTCTTCAGGATATTGATGCCTCCACCTCCGTCGCCGTTTGTGGCTCCTCCCCCCGTTGCGCGCAAGAGGCCGAGGGACGCCGCCCCAGAAGCCCCGGCCAGCCCACCCCCGGCCGCCCCCGCGTCTACGGGTATGCGCTTCTTCTCTTCCAACATACTGAGAGCCTTGAGAGCTCAGACGTTTACGTCTGTGGAGTTCTTTATTGCATGTCGTAGCATCTCCCCCCATGGATCAATGGGGGAGGAGTGGAGACCTGTTTGAAGCGCACCACTGCTGGAACTCACTAATGTGCTCTTCTTGTATATGTTTTTTGTCTTTCCCTTGTTCTCTCTCTCAACATGTGTCCCCCGGACGTGCCTGTAATGGATGTGTGCTGTGCTGCCGTTTGATTTTGATATCTTCCCTTCCCCCCGCCCCCGGCTCTGGATCAAACCAACTCAAAAACCACGCCTTATGTGGGGCTCCTCACTGGGTTTCCATTTGGTTTTGTTCTCTCTCTCTCTCTCTCTTTGCTCACCCCACCCCACCTCCCCTGTTTCTCTCCGACGTCTCCCACCTTTCCTCTTTTCTCTCTTTTTCTCCATTTTTTTTGTAATTGCAGGTGTTGAGGAAGAGGTGTCGGTGAAGAAGACTAAAGTGAGCGTTGATACTTCTGGGCTCGTGCCCTACGGCGGAGATTCCTCAGATGAAGAGGATGAGAGGACACACAGCAGTAAGACAGAAAACCTATAACGTCTGTCATCCCCCACTGTCCCAGAGATTTTTACAGACCAAAAGTTTTAACACTCACCATATCGACACCATGAAAGGAGAAGTCTGCCCTGAAATAACCATACCAGCATTTTTATACATTTTACCTCCTTTTTTCCCCTCTTTGGTTTATTTTTATATCCTTCCAAAAACAAGTTTTCACTTTGTTTTGGCTCTTGCCAAAAATCAGGTAAAACTTTATGTACATGCAAATGAACCTAAACCTGACGGGTTTAAAACGGTAACATACAATATGTGGTGTATTGATTATGTGTGTAAATTCCCAAATTATCGCGCTTTACTAGTCTAAACAGAGATTCTTATTTTCTTTGTCCATCCATGTTTAGGTTTTTGTTGTCTCTGCCTCTAGATGCTCTTGCACAAGTAAGATTAAACTTGTTGGGCTATATCTTAATCTAAAATACTTTTTAAGCTGATGTAAATACAGAAGCTATTGACGACGTCTGTTTGTAGTCAAATGTCATTTTAGGCTTTTGAAAAAAGCTAAACTTTGTTTCACTTTAATCTGACTCTAAATGTTGCCGTCATCAACTTTTACCATGGAACAAATAGTATTAAATCCCAGTCATTACACACGTCTCAAAGTATGGAGGTACACAGGGCGGACTTCTCTAAGATGTGAATACAGCTGTATAATAAAGAGAAACGTTCTCCTTTTTTTTGTTTTTCCCCCTCCAACTTTTGTTAAAGTCCCATTTTGAGCTTCGACATCTGGCCTTGCTGCAATCGCAGATTGTTTAAATACATATAAACTTCAGTGAAACCTTTTTCTTATCTTGGAAAATGGTGTATGCCTGTTCCCATGGAATACTATAATAAAACAACTTCAGAAAGTATATTGTTTTTATTGCTGCATTTCTGTCTGAACATTCACACTGTAAATTATTTTTTTTTGTTGTAACATTTAATGTCACTATAATGCAAACTGAGGTTAATTATATGACATTTATAACACTGGCGTCCTGTCAGATGAAGGTGTAGTCAGGAGCTTGTATGCCATTATGTACAGTCAGCGCTCCTGGGTTGTCCAGGCTGAAACACGGGTGGACATAATTGTGAAAGTGGCAGTGGAAGGTATGCAGATGCTGCTCCAGATTAGCATTGAAGAAGCTCAGCGTTCCCCTGTCGTAGTCGAGAGCCACTCCGATTCGCACTGGATGCACTGTAATCCTCAAGTCTGGACTCCAGCCATTATGCAGGAACTCATACTTGTGTCTAAAAGTAAAGAGGACAATGCGACATTAGGAAGAGTTCGGTTTTCTCTCATGTGGCTGCCTCTGGGAAAGTACAAGACTGAGCCAGCAACTGAGATCCGAATGGCTGCAGATGAAAGAAAATAAGAAATGTGACTTAAAAGTTTGCGTAGGCAGAACGAACAAGCTGCCCACAATGGGGAATCGCATATGAAGCTTGTATGATATGAACCACTCGATAAATGTGACAAAGGGCCTGACTTGTATTAAATACAGTTGCTATATAAATGCATGACAAGATATTTCATGGTAGTTCCTTTGAGCTCAGGCTTTCAGGGCTGATGCTCATTTTTGTATTTTGCTTAGGAAAGAGAGTTTTAAATGCTAAAAATACAGTCCTGGCCCAGTTTCCAGGATCTGCAGTAATAGTCCTGTGGAGGATCAGCACGATAATTCTGATAGTGGATGAAAAATCTGCTTGGGCTTTTGTACTGTCAAAACGAGAGCCGGTTTAATTTTCCTCTGCTTGTGCTGTGGTTGGAAAATTGCTGTGCTTCAACAATTGATGGGATTGCAAATTAAGAGCCCAGATAAAAATAAGGGAATACATTTCTGAGCATACTATTAAAAGGTTTTACACTCAAAACATTCCACTAAAGCACCTGGTATGCACAGTGGTGAAAAAATATAATACTCTACAAAAATCCATGGAAGAGAAATATAAATTTCACAAACAAAATTGACCAAAATACTTTTAGTCTCACTTAAATGGATAAAAATCGCACAAGTTAGTCAGTTCAGACGCACATGATGAAACTGAGTCATGATGGTTATCATGACTCAGCATTCTTAAATGATCTACAGAAAGTTCCTGCTACTGTTTTAACTTTTATGCTACATTCAAGGAGGAAACCCAGCTCTCTTGAGGAAAACATGAGGGCTAACCTAATGTTTGCCAGAGAGGACAAAGACCAGGGCTTATGCGATTTGAGTCTAAATGTAATTACTTGTACACCAGAACAAAGAAAATGTTTGACCTTAAGCCAAACAGCAATCCAGAAAACAAGCATCAATCTAAGAACATTTCTTGATTTAAACAAAATGCAATCGGTGACCTGATTCTCCCGTGGATATAACGTGACAGACTGGAGTTGTACACCGTTTACCTGGACGGGGTGCGAATGTGTCTCATACACCAGGAGCTACCATTGGCCCCGAGGTACGCGTCCCTCTCTGTGTCTTCGTACACAACTCCGACACGAAACTCGGTCTCGTCGTCCACCTCCACTTCCCAGTAGTGCCTGCCTCGCACTGGAATCAGATCCCCCAAAATGGCTACACATCTGTACATGAGCACACACACATGCATGCTTGAAACTAAAGGCGTTTCAATGGTGCTTTGTCGCACAAGCAACTGTTGGGACACCTCACCTTGTGAAAGTGTTGTCCTCAAAAGCCATTGCAGTTATGGGCAACTCCTCATCTCCATAGAACATAGTGAAGCCGTCTTCCGACATGGAGAGACAGGGATGAGCGGTGTCCTCCAGAAGGTAGAAGAAGGTGCCTGTTCAGTCATCACATAATAACACGAGGAATTTCTTGTTAGGATATCTACAAACTTGAGGCACCATTTCCAAAAACGAATCTGTTTCATAACAGATTCATTTTAAAATGCCTTGTTTTAGCACTGTGCATCCAATAGAGTTACATTTCAAGGAGTACTAGACCGAGATGCAACCTGACATAGCAACTTGATGGCAGATGGATATAACTTACAGCTAAATAATTCTGCTTGGGCCTGAGATCACAAAACATTTTATGGAAACAATGTTTTCAACAGATGTAGTTTTTTTTTTTTCTGTGTGTGCCAAACTGATTTAAAGTTCTGATCGATTAAGCACATTTTTCAGGTATTCATCATAATGGCTTCCCATCCTGCTGGTAAAAGGGTGTAGAAAATTGTAAGATAGTTTATCCCGAGCCATTTCATTGTATGGCTAAGAATAAACTATTTGAAAATGACAAAAGGAAGAAAATGCCAATAAAAAAAAACAAACAAAAAAAAAACTTTTAATTCAGAAAATCTTTATCTAGAGCTACCTCGTGAATTATTCAACAAAACACGTTATCATACGGTCAATTTGGTTTACCATGGCTTCACCAGGTAACCACAGGTTTTGTCCAATAGATAAACTGAATAGAAGCAGCTTATGTATTGAAGCAATGTTGTCTGAATTCTTCTGTGATTCTGCGTGAGAAGTTCTGGGTTCTTGGGGGGCCCCCTAGTGGTGTCATGGTCCTGTGCAGCAGCTTGGGTCACTTATACCCTGGGCTGACCAAACATTCTGTGCAAAAATAGCAAACGGTACAACTGTTCTGCTGGGATCTATAAAATATTAGTGAGAAAATCTTTAAATAAATAACAGAAACCACATAAATTTAAAAAAATGCAATGATGTTAAGTGCAACATCTTAACAACAGTTGTTTTTTTTTTGTTTTTTTTTAACATTTTCAACCAGAAAGATGTTTGACAGTTTATGGTGTTAATAGCATAAATATTTATGTAAAATAATTTAATAGCTCAGAATATTGTGTCCTCTACTCATCAAAATCACTCAAAAGATTTTCAGCATCAAGGTTGTTTTCTGTTTTTACCAGTTGTGGAGATGGTTATAGCATCACTCCTGTCACTTGGACCTCCAATGTTGACAGCTCTTACAGAGATGAGATACTGCCGCCCTGCCTGCAGCTGGATCAGACACTGACAGGTGGGCACGGCCACTATAGACCTAGACACAACACATGGAGGAAAAGGAAAATCTCATTTTTCTTTCTCAAGTTCAAATCAAAGGTCACTTTTCGAGTAGTTGTTTTTTGTTTTTTACAGCCAGGGAAAATTTATCGTACCTCATCCTTTGTAAAATACCAAACGAGTAAATTCAGAGTTGTAATCTGGAGCTTTAAATAGTTTGCATTTCGCAGCAAGCTGATGAAAAATAAGAAATGACTAAGTGTGAGGACACACTTCCAGCTGAGGCAAACACTGCTGCAGGAGCCAAAGCTAAGAATAGATTTTCTAGGACAGAGAACGTCTTGATTCAGCAGCTCTATAACCAAGGGACCTGGAAAAATCCCAGGCATGCACGACCCTGGGTCTATATGAAGACGATACAACAACTTGCTTGTGTCCACCAAAGCAGATGAAGAGTGCTAATACCTTAGGGAGCAGTATGTTGCAAACCTCTGACACCTTAAGCATTTTTGTCTACTTTTATTAAGAAATCGTTACATAATCATTGAGTAAGATTGAGGTGGGTATTAATAGCTCGGTTCTTACTCAGTAATGTTGTTCTCTGTGCCAACAGTTCCCGTCTCACTGAGCTCCACGGTGTAGGAGTCTACAGGGTTGGTGTTCCCCGACTCCCATCGGATCAGAGCGGCTTCTGGGCAGCTGCTGCACTCCCTCTGCTTGATCACAGGAGGCGACGGCACTACGGAGACACGATTTGGGCTTTCATTTATAGTGTCGAGCCTGTTGAGTACTTGCAACTGAAGTTATACTAAAAAAAAACAAAAAAAAACTAGTGTCCTGCTTTTAAAGTCTAAGAAATCCTCGAAATTATTTAACGAACTGAATATAATTATTTATCAGAGCACAAATAAGAAAACTAGATGTGATCTCAGGCACAACTGAGGTCAACAATAAGAGGATTTTATTATTTGGTTTGGGTTTGTTAGACTGAACACTTTGTTCATGGCGACAAGAAATACGACTAAGTTCAAGAAATTCAGAGAAGAGATTATCGTCTTGAAAAGTTGAAGGGGTGCTATGTATTTTCCAGACACATAGTGCCACTTATAGCACAATCAAGGCTTTAGTTGTGATAAAAAATGTTTTATGTAAATCAAATATCAATTTTAATTTGCAATTTCACCTCCCTTTTTTTAAGAAGCTCCTGCTCCACTATGATTCAGAAGATGTCCTGGTAAATATCAGAATGCAAAACAATGAGTTGGGGATTCGAAAAAGGCAGGTACAGCACACAAACCCAGAAATAATAGTGAATTGGAGGCCCTTGTGTATGAGCAGCAGGCACAGAGTCCTCAGGATCGCTGCAGGAGGCTGGTGCCTGGCTACATATCCCATTTGCAGCCGGCCAGAACAGCAAAAAGCTGCTATACTAAGTGCTAAATACTCTCTTCACGAACCGGTTGAGTAATTTAGAGACTGCAGTTTTCATTGGAAGTGTCATTTTCCATTTAATTCGAAGAAACCACTTGTAATAGCGCATACAGTTTTGTGTAATTCGCCAATAAATCTAATTTGCAGTGGCGGTTGAATGGTTTCCGGTGCACCTGTAGTGCTGTGAGAACAGCGTGGCATTAAATTACCTGTCATGTACAAGGCCTTCTCACTCGCTGGGCTGATGCCTGTTGTGTTGGTAGCCGTCACCCAAAGCTCATATTGAGCATTGGGGAGCAATTCTGTCACAGTGCAATGAGTCTCCTTCACTTTTACCTTGCTTTCTGAAAAAACAAAAAAACACATCCATTTAGTTGGACTGTCTACAACACTGTATTTGTAATGGTGTCATCGTCCAGTGTGAGCTTGTCATATACCCTGCAGTGCGCTGGTACTGTCTGCGGGCGTGTCCTCCAGCACCGGTCGGTAGTAAAGCTCATAGTACTCCACCGTGTCGTCGGAGAATAAGCTCCAGCACACATGCAGGGAGGTCTGGGTGGCCGAGTTGGGCAGCTGCGGGTTGATCACCGGTGCAGATGGAGCTGTTTGTATGACGCAAATACACAGTCAGTCCACTCTTGTTATCGAGACGCCAACCAAGAGATGTACGTCAAAATGGCTTCGTCCAGTAAACTTTTCATTGATTTAAATGAGCAGTACCACTTTTGCCAAGTCAAGAGTTCAAGTATCCAATCAGAGAATTCCTACAGGCTTGTCGCGAAGGAAGACTTGAAAAAATATTAGTAAGGGTGCATCTTTCAACCGGTACGCATAATTTTTATGCAGGAGCTGCGAGCATCTTTGGTGGGATGTGTATATTGTCTGGGCATTATTCCGACATCCTTGTGATTTACCTCACTAGGCGATTTGTTTATGATTCAGACCTGGCACAATATTGATGGAGTCCATCATGGTTTTCACATCTGACAGATCGGCCAGCGGCGTAACGAATTCAAGACTCGTCGACAGCGAGAGGTCGATGTCCTCCTTGGCAAACTCCTCGACTCTAGTTAAGCAAACAAGTCATTCTGGTAAACTGCAAGATTTAAAACAAAGATGGATGTTCAAGTGTCATGCCATCTGGATCACACCTTAGCATGAGCATCAGAATAAAGCGACATATATGTTACCAAGAGTTTATATGCTGGCTATGTGCTAGCGACGTTAGGTCCTCCCAAATCACTCTGCAGTCCCTGCTAGTGTCACAACATGCACACACCGAGCAGCTTCATGGTTACCTTTTAACGACGGGCATGACTGTCTGTCAACAAAAGTCAAAAGGAATCTATCAAACAGGATTTTTGAAATATCATAACTGATGTGTTTTATTTTATGTGTGGGAAAAAAAAAAAAAAAAAAAGAATTTCTAACTAAACCAAGTTGAGTTACCTTTAGGAAAAGCCTCTGGTCCTGGCAGCGGTACACCTCCCGGGCCGTCTCGATGAGCTCCTTCGAGGTGTCCAGCGCCTGCCCACAGGCCACCAGCTGGTTGTACAGGGATTCCAACTTACTCTTCTTCTCCTCCTGCAGTCCTGTCTCCCTGTCGTCGTAGCACTGGGACAACGTCTGCAGCACGTCGTGGTAGTGCTGCTCCAAGTGCTGCTCCTGGCGGCCGAAGTTCTCCTGGACCGACATGCAGGCGATCTGATGCAGCTCGAGACTGAAACATTGGTCTGCATGTTCAGTGCTGCTACGTGCACTGAGAATGGGCCACGGTTTCAAGAAATGTATCATTTCAAATTGAAATGGTGCATAATGAAGCTTTCACTCCCCAAATTTGCTGTTGTTTTTTAATCATTTGAGATGTTTGTTGCAGGAAACTTTCACACAGAAATATAGGTTTACCTCCACGGTGAGAAAGATTTCCTCCAAATGACCCGCAAAGTTCTCCATCTCAGCGACCTTCGCCTGCAGCTGATTCCTGATGGAGGGGATCTCACCCTGAAAGCAGATGAGACTCAGGGTCCAACACTTTCCTAATTCCATTGAAAAAAGTTACATAGCAGTTTTTCATTGACATGCAATCGAGAATAAAATGACAAACTACTGTGTTTTCCGCAAATTATAAACATCAATTTCGATCAACATTATTGCTACTTTTTTTTTTTTTTTTGTCAATTATCTGCAAAAAGCTGCTTCAAAGGCAAATGAAACCCCAAAAAGTTAAGAATGAATGAACAGATGACATGCTGTTGTGGTGTTGCTGCCCCTCACCTCACAGTCTCCCTTCTCAAAAACGTCATCGCGTCCATCTTCTGCCCCAGTGGGGGAAGGACAGCTGTCTTCACAGGGTTGGAACCGCAAGGACTCATTGGTGTTGACTGAAAACCTCTGGAAGGTCCTTCCTCCAGGAATGACAGTGTGTGCCTCCATGGTGCTCGACTCTCTGCTGAGGTCCTGCTCCTGGCTCACTTCTGGGATCACGTCCAGCCTGCCCCCTCTGACGTCATTCAAGTCCATGAGATCACTGACTGTGCACAGTGGACAAACAGGCTGGTGAACAGAGTCATTCAGATCATCCTTTTCTAATTTATAAAAGCGTGTGCGTCTATACAAATGTGTAAATATAAACAAATAAGAATGACAAACTCTGCAATTGTGTTTTAGTGACTTTCCTCTGATAAATGAATCAAACTGCGGGTTGTATTGAGCAATTAATAAAATAATTAACTCAATAATTCACTAAAAGTAATCTGCTCTGGATGACTGATCCGGGCTTGTTTTTGTGTCCGACAGGCGAACTTTGTGATCCCGAAAGCTGAGGCTGTGGCAAAAATAGACGCAACTCTCACTGCTCATATGTCACAACTACTTCAAATATCTACACCAGATTTGTTTCTTTTAAAGAGAATATGCGCTCGGAACTACGCGAATAGAAAAGTTTTCTAGGCGTTGTGAAATATAAATGACCATACCGGCAGCAGCAGGATTATTTGAGTCGGTGGAAATTCCCCCAACATCTGATTTAAAGGTCAAAGTTGAATGCAAAACATGGAGTGTCGTGGTGCGTTCGTTTAACCTCGTAAATTTTCGACATGAACCTAATGACCACGTTTTGATTTGACTTTGACCGAGTTTATGATCCAGTTCCTATTAATTACGTGTTGAGTTTGCAATATCGTTTGTCTTAGAATCGTTTAAATAAGCTTCCTGCTAGTTAAGATGGAATATTTACTGCAGCTAACTGCTAATTAATGACACAATAACTAATTTTGCTGCTTTTTTATATGGCGCCCATCTAGTTACACGGATAAATAAAAAATAATAGCCACGACTTAATACATAATCGGCACTACTTTTTTTAATTCATAACAATGATTAAAATTCTTTTCTCCTATGTCACCAGACGGACTCTGCAGCTTTCCCTAGTCTTAGTGAACGTTTTTATTATTATTATTATTATTATTATTATTATTATTATTATTATTATTATTATTATTGAAAACGATGATAATGTGTTAGTTTTAACTGGCTTCGATTGTTTTTCTGCTCAGATAAAACACGCCTTTAGAATTTCCGAGTATCAGTGATGCACTTGAAGGCAGCGACGTCACACGAATGGCGGACGTTGTAAACACAGCCAGCAGTGTCTCGGGGGCCAAAGTGAAAGCCGTGCTTTTAACATGGACAGTGTCGAATTCGACCGACTGGACAGCTTGGAGGGCTGGGTGGCAGTGAAAAGTAACATATTTGAAGAGAACGAGCCCTTTAAGTTGGGTTTTATCGTCCAGTGGAATGCCATCGAGTCGAAGTTCGCAGTAACCTGCCACAACCGGACGTTACAGCGGCAGAAACGGAAGGCTGAGGTCCCCGCCGGCGGCCAGCCTCAGATGAGCTGGGCAGGGCTGTTCTCCGTGAGCGACCTGAAACACGTCCACCGGCAGTTCGCGTGCGTGGCGGACGTCCTGGGCGGCTGCTTCCCGGATTTGTCCGACTTTGGGGAGAGTAACATTTGGGACTTGCTGCTGTCGAATCGGAAGTCCGGTCCGGAGGAGGACGACCAGAGAGACTTTGACACGCCGTGCAGGAAGCTGGAAAAATACTTCAGCACTGCCATCGACCTGTGCGGGAGGAAGATTGTCCTGGAAACGCTGTTCGCCCAGGATGAGAGGGATGTGGATGAGTACTTTGAGAATCTGCAGGAGTTCAGAAAGAAGACCATGCAGGAAGAGATGGCAAGGGCCAAGGGTCACCTGAAGGAGGTGAGGGGCCACAAGGCTGGCGGGGGTCCTGGAGTTCATTCTGACTCTCTTAATGAAAATCAAAAGGTTTTCATTAAGAGCTGATTTAATCCACTCACTTGGTTTGTCTCTACGTGGAAGAAACACACAATAACAGCGAATACTGAAGCATTTGATGACAGTCACATTTTTCTTTAAATAAGAATTAACAAGTACATTTTCACTGGAAGTTTGCTCTTCTTTTCTGTGAACATTTCCTGCGATTTGTACCATTTCAGATGTTGCTGCTCATCTTTCTGTTTTCATATGTTTTAGTATTTTCTCTACTGCTCTTCAGATTATTGCTTGTTTTTTAAGGATTGGATGTGAAAATTATATTGCGTTTCCTTCAAGATCCCGCAGGAGACTGATGATAACTTTCCACATTTTTCCTTGCAACATTTTGGTTCCAAAATTGAAAGCATTCGGAAAGTTTCTTTCCTCAATTTTAGCTGACAAACTGTCTGAAATATCTCTCAGTGTGGATTTTGTCGTGAAATTTACAGCAGATATTGGCAACAATACAAACAATTCACCTATACAAAGAAATCAAAACATGCATGTAATAAAGATGAATGATGTATATTTATGCATCATTCATTTGTTCGCTCTATATATTATATATATATTATATGAATAAAAGAAGATGGGAAAAGGCTTAAAGAGCCAATATCCATAAATAAATAAACTACAATTCATCTGGCCATTGTTTATAATCATAAAATTTTAAGAAATAATATATAATTTTTATTTTATTTGATGAGTTATCTTCCTGACTCAAACACCTACCCTAGAGTTTGAGTCACCAATTTGAGTCCCCCCCAAAAAAACCCACTGGATTATTGCAGACTTTTACCTCACTGATCTGTGTGAATTCCTGAAGTGGAAACAGTTGCCTGTATGAAGAGCGCCACACAGTGGTGGTGGAAAGATCTAAAACCAGGTCTAGGGTGACGCAGCTGTGGCTTTGCTGCCAGTATTTCAAAAAGCAAGTCCTTGATGCCAAAGTGAAAAGATATTTTTTTTCAGTCTCATGTCAATAATTAAAAATCTATAAACTACAGTAATCAATTTCATGAATAAAAGCCCCCCCTTTTTTTTTTAGGCGGATGAACAAATTGAATAGAGATCCTGCGAAGTGGTGCTACACTTTATAGGCATTTTAAAAGTGTTATGTTTATTCTTTTATCATATTTCCCCCCATTAAAAACTGAATTATTGATTTATAGCATGCTTTTCTTCTAATGCCTGTTAAAATGTCAGCATCTCTTATTGAACCTGTAAAGATGTGAATATTTGCTCATATGTAAATTTCACCGGATTTATATTATTGATTTATTATCTCTATTTAACCGCATTGACATGGCTGTTACTCCAGACCCACATCCTGTTCAAAAGCACTTGCACCAGCCGTGTGTTTGGTATCGATCTGATTCTATCCAATCTGAGCTGTGAAAAGTCATACAAGGCAAACAACAGACAGCTCTGGGAGTAAACTGAGGTGATGCTGTTTATGTTCACTTATTATTATTTTTTTTTATTATTATTTTTTTTATTTACAGCTGCTGCAGAGTCACAGCACCACTAATGGGATGGTGGCACTGCTGAGCATCTATGAGAAGGAAGATGAGGCCTATCAGGACCTGGTTACTGTTGCCACTACCTTCTTCCAGTACCTGTTGCAGCCCTTTAGAGACATGAGAGAACTGGCCTGCCTTTACAAGATGGAGATTCTGGTGAGTCAGGTTGAAGTTTGAACAAAACACAACGAGTCATTTTCTTGTTCCGCTAAAGACTCTTTATTTATCTCAAATCTTAAGTTGAATCCCAGAGTTGATCAGATCTATCAGGTGACATTCTGATTATGAACTGTCCACTTTTCTTTTTTTTTTTTTTTTTTTATGCAGAAGTCCTTGGAGTTTGAGGACCTGGGTCCCAAGAGGATTGCAGCTCTGGAGAAGGAGGGGGAGGAGTGGAGGATGAAAGCAGAGGATGCAGTCGCCTCCATTCAGGACATCACTGTCAACTACTTTGCACAGACTTCAAAGGCCCTGGCTGGTATAAGTTGTTTGCTTTTCTTTTATTTTTGTATGGCTTATGTCGTCGGTCTCATTTCTGTGGCGGGTTTGGTTAAAAAAAAAAAAAAAAAATTATAATCACATCAAATCATCTTTTTTAACTATATGAGAAAACATTCATTTGATACATTAAATGACTGTAATTCAGATGTAAATCAATACATTTTCCATGCTCTGCCTTTGGAAGAATTTCAAATTATTCAAGGAATTTAACAAAATGCTAACATTAAACACCAAAGGTGTGAATTCATTGGTTATCGAGGTAAAAACAATTTTACTTTTATGTTTCGTTGTAACCAATTCAGGTTCATAGTGAAAAGAAACAAAAAACCCCCCAAAAAACCCCCCAACTGATTTAACTTTGAACACTGGTAAACAGGAGCAACAGAAAGACACACAGCTGGCATGTTAGCTGGTAATTCTCATGCAACCATATAGGGTCTGTTAAGTTTTTGAGAGATGCAGCAGTTTGACAGATTTGTACGTACACGTCCAGGCATGGTAAAACAGATGGAGGAGGATAAGAAGCGTTTTGGACCCGCTGCCTGGGCATCTGCAGCTCCCAGACTGGAGAAGCTGCGCTTCCTTTTAGCTAAGGAAACCTTGCAGCACATGCGAGCGGCAGAGATGTGCCTCAGCCGGAAGAAGGACGCCATCAAAGAGCGGGTACGTCTGACGGGGGTTTCAGCTGCTTCTTCAGGGCTTCTGTAATTGGGGAAAACATTCTGCACTTAATACATTTTTCTTGTACCAAGGCAAAACAGCTTTAGTAGTCCTTGTAGTTCTGCAGCGATTTAAAGGGACTGCTGGCTTTTTTTTGCTTGGTATTCTAGTCTGAAGCTCTGGCTGCAGAGCTTCTTTTGATCTATTTATAAAGCTCTCTCTAAAAACTCAAAGAATCCCCCCCTAAAAAAAAAACCCTGCTTCCATGCATAAATAAGTCAGTGTGTCTGTATATATATTCACAGCGTACCGCCTGTGTGTGCTCTGTGACTGCCTGGTGAAGAGCAATTTTAATGTCAGGATCACAGCATGGAGTGGGAAACTGCAGCAGATTATTTGCAGCCATAAGCTGTCACACTGTGCATTTGAGCTGAGGTCTTTTCTCCTTTTTTTGGGGGCAACAGGAGAACACTTTCAGCATCTTCACCTGCATTATTCATCTGATTAAGGTTGTTAAAAAGTCAGGCCTGACGATGCTGGAAGTGGCCGCCGCTGTGAAATCAACGGGAATCTTTTGCATAGACGGCGATGTGCGAGTGTTTCTAATGAGATCAGTGAGCTGCACCTACGCAGGATTTTGTGCTGGTGGCACCGTAACACCGTGACTCTGACGAATGCGCCGGTGTGCCTGCAGATTTCACAGCGTGACACGTTGGACTGTTTTTTTTTTATTTATTTATTTTTTTTTTACAGTGAGCGTTTTCTGTGTGCTCACACGACGCCCTCGGAAAACATCAAGACCTCTTTATGCAATTTGCATGTTTTGGTTTTTGACGCTCGCTGCAAATTTAACCCACATTTAGATCAATTAAACTGAAGAAATCTCTCCACTTTCACAACTCGCCCCTTTGCCAAATTGAGCAACAAAGGTGAGAGACACTGATCCAAACATTGACTGTGGATCTGACTGGGTTTCTACGCAGAACAAAAAAATTATGGAATAAAAAGTATTTTCAAGGTTAAGACTGGGCAATAAATCGAGTTTTATCTGTTATAAAAAAATCTGGAGGTTTTACTTTTAAGCCATGTTACCCAGTTCTATTTCAGGTATAGAAAAAGAGAATGGAAAAAAAAATATTTCTACATTTTATCTCATCAAAAGTAATAGTCATATTAGTAGAATGTCAGTTCATTCAAATATTTAGCAGAATTACAGGGGCAATCTGAATTGTCAAATTTTCCAAACCAGATATTTGTTTGAACCACATTGAACATCTCCTGATTTTCACCAATGAAGGATCTTTAAAAATAACCACCAGAAAATATTGGGAGAAAATCTCCAAATCTGAGTGTGCAAAGACTGAGCTGACAAAACCCTTAAAAGTGAATTTTCCTCCATTTGTGCTTTAGCTAAACTCTGACTGCGAATATCAAAGTAATTCTTTCAGTTTGGGATCGCTCAGTCTGAACCGAAAAAGGAGAAAAAATGATTTTACTTTGCAAATGTTCTGGGCGTCACGCAGCGTTCTTTATGACGAAGAGCATTTGGGGACATGGGTTTGAATATAAAGTGTCAACTCATAATTAAGAATGTCAAGCATTTTTTTTTCTGTTACTGTCAGAACGCAGCAGGCAGCTGCTGATTCCAGCTCCCCTCATTAAGAGTCGCAGAGAAGAAAACCGTCTGAAGCCGTTTCTACATCACATATTTTTACATCAGTTGGAAAAGATGTAAACATGCAGTTGGGTCAAAAATGCAGTTTGACACAACTGCAAACGGGGTGTGAATTTTAAAAAAGCCAAATGCTCCACACTTTTTAAAGCCTGACTTGACGAGGGTGTTGTCTTTTCTTTCCTACAGCTGGAGAACTTGTCAGGGAGCGTCCAGAACCGGAGAGCTGAGCAGGGGTCGGCGTTTGAGGCCGATCAGAAACGCGACACAGTGGACCAGCTCGAACTGCAGTTCTATGAAACCCAGCTGGAACTTTATGACGCCAAGTTTGAGATCCTGAAGAACGAGGAGCAGCTGCTGGTGGCTCAGATAGACTCGCTGCGTCGACAAATTAAAGGTATGTGCTGAATCTAGTGAAAAGGTTTCATAGAATAGAAATGCAACAATCTGTATTTGAATGCACTTCCACTAAATAATGGGTTTGTCACCTTGTTGTTTTAGACTTGGCCTAGTTTTGTTGACCCAATGTATTGTAAAAAAAAAAAAAAAAAAAAAACAGCAAAAAAAGGAATCATTTTGAGGGAATTAATTCAGTTCAGTCTCAGTTTATTTCTATAGTACCAGTTCTTTACAAATAAGTTATTTCAATTCAACTATACATTTTTTACACTGGTTCTCCATAGCCCAGAGAATAGACTTTAAAATATTTTTGTTCTTAATACTTCTAGGAAGTATTTTTTTACTTCTAGGAAATATTAAGAATGGTGACACACTGAGTTCCTTTAAATCAAGGCTCAAAACCCATTTGTTTGTAGTTTTTTTGATTAATAATAACTGGAATGACATAAACAGGAGTCATCATTTTCCATTCCTTCCATGCAAAGGAATGGAAAGTACTTTGAAAATGTGCTACAGGAATGAAATGTGCCTTTTTTCTAATTGATGTAATTTATCAGTGCATTAAGTTCAGTTTGCTGTTCAATATAGCTTGAAAAGTTGTCTCTTCTTGTAATTCCTTATACCAACTTCAGAAACATTTATATCCTGAGACGGAATGGAGTATTCTAATAAAAATCATCATAGACATAAAAACAGGCTAAAATCATTGTAGATTTTGTTTTTCTCCTGAGTAATTGCAATCATCAAGTGAAACAGCATTTCAGATTTAATCATATCATCTTTGTGTGATATTAAAATTATTAGCATAAAAGCTGCATAATGAAGGGTGAGGTCAGCTGGACCGTGTCCGTCATGTGACACGACCAATTAGTACTTTGAACTATCTTCTTCCACAATTAGGAAATATTTCACATTGCATTTGGGTAAAGTACACAATCTAAGTTACTACGAGTGAAAAACTGAGTGGATTTTTACTGCTTCCACAAATAGAAACGCTGCTCCTTCTCATTTTTTTTTCAAAGATTAAAACTGACTCTGCTGTTAACAAAACGTGTGTAGATTTAAAAATTATTTTTCATGTCTGGATAAGAAAAAATAAAATGATTTGCCATCATTTGAAAATTTCAAAACTACGCCCGGATAAATGTATATGCAAGCAAAACAACAGCGTCACAGATAAAACGCTGTACTTTAGAGAATCTATAATTCATTAATAATCTAGTCCTGATTTGATGACTTGACGTTTCAC
This sequence comes from Poeciliopsis turneri, assembly GCA_922788865.1. Lineage (NCBI taxonomy): Eukaryota > Metazoa > Chordata > Actinopteri > Cyprinodontiformes > Poeciliidae > Poeciliopsis > Poeciliopsis turneri. The sequence goes on from CAKLNU010000700.1 coordinate 203,859, forward strand.
AGATTTTAATGTGGAGCTGGTCACAGTTGGTCCTGAGTTATTGCTGAAACAGCAATAAAATAACACTCTGCCAAATCTGATGCCAACTTTGGGTAATAAAACAGAAGGGGTTATTTTAAGCATTAGCCTCTCCAGACTTTTTACAGGAAGAGCTGCAGTGAAAGAGCTAGACATGTTTTTAAAAAACAGAATTGAAATTATGTCATACATATTTAAATTTGACACAAACATTGAAAAGGCCCTTTGATTTGGGGTCACTCTGGGGAAATGGTTCCCTCCGTTCATGTAAATATTTCTCTAATTGCTCCTTTAGGGACATGGGGTGTTACCACCAGGCTGTGTACAGTACTAACATGCTGTGTGTGTGTGTGTCTGTGTGTGTGTTCACCTGTATTTTTAACCTTTTATGCTCTTCAGAGTTTCCAAACTAAAACATAGCAGTGTGACCTTCACTATTTGCTGAAAAGGGCCGAACGTAAATGAATTTTGCAAACCAATTGTCTGACTTTATGGAGGATTTAATGTAAACCCTGACAGGTGACGCAGAGTCAGCAGTTTTATGTTGATGACGTTTTGAATATTGTAACGAGTAAATCCATAGTGTACTTAATGATGTTGTGTGAATGCATTTTTGTTTCAGAGCTGAAGGAGCAGGTGGTGTACTACGATGTGTGTGAGGATCCAGAGGAGCTGCACAGCATGGTCCACACAGCGTGTCAACAGGCCGAACCGCCACTGATGCGTCAGCTCAAACGACGCCTGCAGACCCTGGAGACCAAGAGGGGCAACATCTGTGCTCGGAGGGCTTACCTGAGGAACAAAAAGGTGAAAAATGCATGTTTGATTGGAACGGCTGCTACTTATGAGTCGTAAATTATCATGACCTTTTCAACTATTTTAATGTACTCAGACTGATCCGTGACCAGTGTCTTCATTAAAAAAAGTGTTTTTAGGGCTCATTTAACAAACTGCCTGTGGCCTCTGAACCCAGAAGAAACACCCACTAATCTGATAAAACACAAAGCTGGCTTCAAATAAAAATGATCCATACTCATGGATTTCTTTTGTGCGCGTGTCTTCAGGATCAGTGCATGGACGCCCAGGAGCAGAAGCAGCAGGCGGCCAAGCACAGCTCGATAGTCTTCAACCAGCATCATCAGGTCCACCAGGTATGTCACCACAGCAACCAGGCAGCCCACACAGACCCTCACACACGCAGCACTATCAACAGAGGTAACTGGATTTAGGTTTTTTTCTCCTCTCTTCAGTGGCTCTCAGTGTCTCCCTCTGTTGTCTGCAGAAACGGGAGAAGAGGAAAGAGGAGGAGCAGAGGAGGAAGGAGTGGGTGGACCAGGAGCGAGAGAAGACTCTGAGCAGATTACGGTCCTTCAGAGAGGTCAGCCTCTCATTCTGTCTCTTTCTTTCTCTCTTTCTTTCTTTCTTTTTCTTTCTTTCTTTCTTTCTTTCTTTCTTTCTTTCTTTCTTTCTTTCTTTCTTTCTTTCTTTCTTTCTTTCTTTCTTTCTTTCTTTCTTTCTTTCTTTCTTTCTTTCTTTCTTTCTTTCTTTCTTTCTTTCTTTCTTTCTCCTGCACTTCCTCATTCATTAAAAAAAAAATCAAATAAAAAGTCTGTCTGGGTTTCTGTTTCAAAACACACCGGTTTTGTTTGTTTGGTCAGGGTTACAAAAATATTTCCACTTGTAAAATGAGAGAAGAATAGTAAAAATTGTAGCTGATACTGAAATTATAATAAACTAATAAATTAAAAAAGTGGAAAAGCCCAGATGAAAATGTCATGGCTTTGTAAAAGCTATTCTCTTTCCCCCTTTTGTTTTATTGCTTTTACAAAAATAAAATAAAATAACTCTTGGCAAAATAGATGTAAAAAGAACCATTTCTTTTTTCATTTAAAGTTGATTTCTACAAAATAATGGAAAAAAACTAAAACGTGTAGAATAAAATAAATGATGGCGTAAATGTTCAGCTCCTTCAAGTCAGTGTTTTGTTGAAGCGTTTTTGGCTGCAATTCCAGCAGGGAGTCTGTGTGGATCAGATAACAATAATCGTCCCACTGTTGATAACAGTGGGACGAAAGAGATGATTTGTCCCATGTTGGAATTTCTTTCTTTCTTTGTGATTTTGCTTTATATTTCAAAATGTATATTTTTTCCATCTCCTCCTTCATAGAAGCGACAGGGACAGTACATCCTGAAGACGCCTCAGTCCAGGAAGTCTCCCTCAGAAGTCTCCTGTCCCTCCCAGCCGTTGTCCATCATCAGCCTCTCTCCGTCTGGCTCTCCTGACGAGCCGGCCTCCATCCGCCTGGCTCCTAGACGCAGTAAAACACCCCAAAAGCAGCAGACTAAAGACATCCCTGTTCAGATCTTCTCTGCACCGCCTCCGCCAACATTAACCTGCCCCACTGCGCCGCCACCGCCTCCACCTCCTCCTCCACCACCACCGCCTCCTGCCATGCCACCTCCGCCTGTCCGAGCTGCACCTTCCCCTCAGGACACGCCGATGCCGCTCAGCGAAAAAGAGGAGCCTCCTTTTCCAGCCAAGAACACGCTCAAGCAAAACATAGGTGAGGCGGAAGTGTACAGCAAAGTTCAGACTTTTGTCATCTTGCATTAAACGTATGAACACGAGAAGACATTTGAGAGCGCTGTGGGCAGCGAGCAGGAGATGCAATATTTCCCCACTGCTGGCACAGTTGTGTTTGTTTGTTCTCATGTGTTTGCACATGGTGTTCTGTCCTATATTCCCAACGTCTCCCGTGAGGACAGACGAAGGCTTTTACCTCAGTTGCTGTCTTGCTGTTTCACACCCTCAGCTCCGTTGTTATTTTTTTAGACATCATTTTTAGCAGTTTTTAAATGTCTCTGTTTTCAAGTTGTTGTAAGTTTTGTTTCTTACCAATTTTATTATTTCTTAACGTTTTGATTTCTTTCAGTTTTCAATGTTTCTTAGAGCTTTTCTTTTTTTTTTCTTTTTACCATTTAATATTTCTTAATGGTTTTAATGTTTCTTACTGTTTTTATTGTTTCTTACCCTTCTTGTTTTATTTTTTATTTTTATTTTTTTTTACAGAAGACTGTTTTTGAAGAGAAAACAAGATAAAAATATTAAAAAAAAGTTAATTGAGAAATTAATCCTGAACAAAATAATTTCTCAGTTCTTTTTTTTTTTTTTGCATCTGGCATTACTGCAGGAACCATGGATGAAGTGTTGGCCTCGCTGCAACGCGGACAGATTAAACTGCGAAAGGTTCCCGATGCTACGAACAACTCCGGGTTGGACGCCAGGAGCAGTCTGATGTCCGCCATTCGAGAGGGAGTCAAACTGAAGAAGGTTAGATGTTTGCACAGTCACCAATGTCAAAATATACATACAGATACAGATCAGCTGTTTTCTATGAGAGAGCATTGTTAAATTGACCAAAATGGAAAAACCTTGAAGTTCAGTACAGATCACTGTGTAAATGTTTCTCGAAAATTACAATATATTTACAGCGAGTTTTAGTATTTTAGATCGTTTAATGCCTTGATATTTTCATAGGATATATATTTTTTTAATCAATGGTTTTCCATATTGCTACGTTTGTTTTCACGCATCCTCAAAATTCAGGTCGGAAATAAAAACTTCTGGTTTGGTTTAGATTATGTAACAAGATCACTTATCAGAAGCATTTAATTATTCCAGGATATATAAAATTTACAATCTCATATTTTGTTCCCATTTTGGGAAAGAATGATACGGGACTGCTTTGGTATGTAAAACAAGTAGTAGTCAAATCAGACTTTTATTTTTCTGACTGCTCCCCAGCTGTCGGTTTCCATGTTTACTTGTTTCTGGTTGTGAATTTTCAAAATCACTGTACAAAGAGCGACACAAATTTCCTCTATTGCTGAAGGAAAGGTTGATACTGTTTCCGAAAGTTTCGGGAAAACAGTCTGACTTGGTTTCAGAAATGATCAACTCAGCTTTTAATTATCAGGCTAAACATGAAAGATTTTGCTTTGTTTGATATTTGATTGTTTTGTAAAAACAAACAAAAAAAAAAGACTGTTTTGCTAAGCAAATGTAAAGTCTCACTTATCAGCATTTTGTTTTGTCGTTCAGCTGCAAGCTATGTCAGAAGAAGATTAAAAAATACATTTACAGTTTATTATCAGCGCAGGTGTTTAAAATTAGCCTCCAGCCTTTGGTTCTCTAGAGATTAATGTTCTAAATTCATAAACTACCAAAGTTTTAACTGCAATATTTTGCTGTGTTTGCAGTGAATAAATATACAAATTATAGCACAATATTTTCACCAGTGGAAACACAAAATTATTTTCTTTTTCTAAGACTTTAATTTTCTGCCTGAGTGTATGACTAAAGCAATTACAGCTATTAAATGTCCTCAGGTGGCGTTTATTACTGATGCGGGACGTCTAATTATCTGAGCGCCTGGTGACCAATCAGAAAGTTGCACCAGTAGTGAATACTACCGTTTCTGGTTTCACAGTAACAAGTAGTGATGTCTTAATCAGTTTATTTATAATATGAAGCCACACTGAGTTTAAAAGACATACATGGAAGATGCTCTTCATTTAAAGCTAAATTTAGTTCCATTTTAAACCTGGAAACAAAAACTACATGTCTAATAATGAACATTGACCTTTTTTTTTATTTTATTATTATTATTGTCGAGCTTCACACTTGGTGAATGTGTTGACTGGTCAGTGGGGAAGGCGCAGGTGTTACTAAAACATCGACGGTGATTCTGGGCTAATAGTGTTTCAGAAACTCTCCTCCCCTTTAATGGTCACATCTGTGCGTTAACGCGGTAACACATTAATATGTCAAAAAGAGATTTTTATTTCTCCCTAAACCTTTAGATGGAAATGCAAACCAGCTGACTGAGAAGCAGAGCTAAACTCACTTTCAGTTTCAGTGCCACTGTGAAATCCTTTCACACGGATTGCTGCTGCAAAACACTTAAAACCTGTTGTTACTGTTCATTTACATCAATTAAAATCAGCTGAACAAGATCTCCACCTGCTTCCAACAAAATCGACATTTTTTTTTCCCCCACTTAAATCGACATAAAATTTAAAATATGTACAAATATGTTGTGTTGACAGTAAGTACAGAGCATAATTACAGTCATAACAATCATAAAGTAGAACATGAGCCAGATGAGTCTCATTTGTTGGATTAAAAGAGCCTTCATGAACTAACCTTTAAGCAGATATTTGACAGATTTTTATTAAGCCCACATTTAGTTTTTATAAACCTATATTTTTAGTAGTCAGTTGTAGTGTCTAATTAGAAGTGACATGTTTTCTTTAGCATGTAGCAGAAAATCACAGGTAGGCAAAATAAAGATGCCAAGGCATCATTCTTTGTCCAATTGATCCATGTAACATGTTTGACTTAGATTTACTAAAATAAATGGCGTATTCCAACTGTTTGGATGAGCGTCGGGTCACATTGTCACTCTTCGCGTCGCAGGTGGTTCCCACGCGAGAGGACGTCCCGAGCGGCGCGGACAACGAGCTGGAGCGCAGCATCAAAGCCGCCATGATGAGGATGAAGAAGGTGGCGGCCGACTCGGACGACGAGGACCGAGGCGACGACGACTCGCAGAGCGCCGACTGGGACAGCTGAGAACACAAACCTGCAGATGAAGGCGCTCTGACGCAAACACGCCCCCCCCCCACCACCTAACCCCCCTTCTTCACGGCAGTGAGCCGAAGCTCGCGCTCCGGCCAGAATTAACCAAAATCACGCTGCTGCTTCTTCTGGCGAGGACGGGATTACGCCTCCTCCGACTTAAACGCTTTAGTTTGTTGGAGCTGTCGCACACTAATCCCATTGGTCCTCCTAAAGCAGCACCGAGATGTAAGAGATCCAAAAAAGCTCCGATCCAGCTAAGTAGTAAGTGACAGAATCGGGATTTAATCTCCTCTGAAACCTTTTTTTTTTTTTTTCCCCTAGTTCTGGGAGGATTCTTAAAGTGAATGGCTAAATGGGATGTTCTGCATTATAAAGCAAAGGCGATTGGTGGCACTGAAGTGCAGCGTGTGAATGATTGAAACTTACACAGAAAGCCTGTAGTGAAGCTGCTGCTCAGCAGGAAGAAACTAATTCCTCTGTCATATTTCTGAATCTTAACTCAATATCTTGAATGTAATAAAGCAGTGATTCTTGAGAAGAGGGACGAAACTGGTCCAAAGATAAAGCATAACATTTTAATAAAGTATACACAAAAAAAACTGAGTAAAAATATCACTAATAGGGTCATTAAAAAATTATTTCATATTTATTGTTGTCAGATTGTGTTGACAAAGTTCTGGTTCAGGTCCATTAAACTGTAATTTTCAAAACATTGTCATATGAATACAGAAGCTTGAGGAATGTCAAAACATATTGGGGGGGAACATTTGAACCCATTTCGTCCCTCTTCTCAAGAATCACTACGCGTTTCCTAGGATATGTAATCCAGCCCCTGTATTCCAGATTATTTACTGTAAGCTATGAAGAGCAGTGGACTGTAAAGCCTTCAGCCTTGTTTGTACTACCAGCTGCTGTCTCCAAGTAATCAGCTAATTCTTCCTTCAATTAGGAATGCAGGACACCTTTTTAAAAAAAAACAAAAAACTTATGTGCAATAACCACCCATCTCATCATCTAAGCCTTGGTTTGAATTGATTTCTGACAAACGGCATTAAAGGGTTCAGAGCAACCGCTGCACTGGAAAGTTGTGTGTACCGTTTCATGAAAAATAAACCCAGATGTGAAACCTTTGCAGAGCTTGCTTGAATTCAGACATGCGCTCAGACGGGCTTGCGCCCCGGGTCGACGGCGCCGCTCTTTAAACGCCGCGCACAGGAAGTGTGGAGCCGGTGAGGGTAAACCCTGCTGACTGTTCTCCGGCAGACATTTTTCGCCCACCAACGTGAGTCATGAAGCGATGTCCATCCAGGCAGCCGTCTCTCTGTCTCTGTCTCTCTTTCAGCCAGCTGTGAGTGGCTGTTTTCAGCTGTGTGAACGTTGAGGAACAGCTACTGGCGGCGGCCGCTCCCTCCCTCCCTCCCTCCCTCTCGCTTCGCTCTGTGTGTCGCGTTTCCTGTGGGGGAACATCCAGGTCGGGCTCCTCCAGGGTTGAGGACGGCAGGTATTTTGACAAGCCCAGCCAATTGTGCGTCAATATGAAATTCCCCCGGCCTGTTACTAAGGTAACGGCGAGTCTTGGTTGTAGTGGCCTGCAGTGCCAGGTCTCTCTCTCTCTCGCCTCCTCTTTCTCTCTCTCACACATACCGAGCAGCATAGTGTCTTAATGATGTTTCACCAACTCGCCCACTCACCACCAGTCACACAATAAGCCTCGCACAGAGTCTGCAGCCACGAACAGCAGACGGGAGAGGAATGCTGCTTCAACTCTGGAGTGCAATGGGTTTTTTATGTACAGCGGGGGGGAAAGAAATTTTTTTCTAATTTGGTTTCAGTCGCATCAAAGCCGAGAACACAGATTCTTTGGTTCAAAATATCTTATTTGCAACACATGAATGAAAATGGCAGCTTCAGTCAGCAAAAAGGCAGACTGGCTCCATGTGGTTCCAGTTTATTAACCGATGTTCTATGTTTCATAATTGGTGGAGTTTTATGATTTGGATATCGGTTTGCGTTACGTTTTTGAACTGTGGAAGCTTATTCAATTTAAAGTGGAAATACCATGATAGATTTATTACGTTTCACTGACTAGTTTTATTTTATTTTTTTAAAAAGGAGTAAAGAATAGATTTGTCGTTGACAACCTCCTCGCATAAATTAATAATTTATCTGCATATTGATCAACTTCACTCCCATTGCTGATACTCGACGCTCTGAAGGAGCAAATGAAAGCTGAAGTCGAACGTTTCACAAGTCTATCAGTCACAGTTTTATTTACAAAAAAAAAAAAAAAAAAGGAAAGTTGAGTGGGATTGAGTTGCCAAGGCAACATGTTCTCTGATGCGCTGCTGCAGTTACCACCGTAACGATGTTTCAGGTGTTTCCCTTCCACAGTCGGTCCTCAAACCAGCAGCTTTCGTCTGAGCCACACGCCGACAACATGTCCGCTCGCTTTGCTCAGCGTGCGTCTCCGTTACGATTGGCACTACGCTTGGCTCCATGTAAATCAGAGATGACAGGCGGCGGTGGAGCCTCGACAGCAGTTGGCTCCGAGGGTTTATTCCACCTCCTCAGCACTTCTCATCCAGGAAAAGAAAAAAACAAAACAAACCCAAACCCGCTTCAATTTGTAAAACCATTTTAAGCGTTCCTTTCACACACCGACACATATGCGAGCGTGAATTAGAAAACGCTCCGGTCTCGTCACACTGGATCCCTTACAGCAGGAGAAAAAGACACTCACTCAGCGTCGTAATGAAACTAGACTTTACCAGTTTGTCAGTTCAGTGGATACAGCGTAGAACAAGAATCACAAAAGTGCACAAGAGGCGTCGGTTCAACAGGAAGAATCGTTCCGATTCAGGTGAGTTACAAACAGGAGGGGAAAAAAAAAAAAAAAAAAAGTCCATTTGATAAATATCTCAGTGTTATGACAAGATCAAAAGAGTCATGAAAAATAGTCTCGTAATATCACAGGGTAAATATTTCACTTTGATTGCAAACATATGGTCTCAAATTGGACTTCCCTAAAGCAGCTGCAACTCAGTCCTTTATTATGAAAACCTTTAAATCCACAGTTTGTCCTTGTCACACGTTATCCTACATCTGGAAAGCAGGTTGAGATTAGAAACTTGGTCTGGAAACATTAGTTGTAGAGAGGCACCAAAAATAAACATACAAGTAAGACTGAAAGCAAAGTCGACAGGGGTTTTTTTTTGTGAAAAGACTCATTCCAACCAAAATGTTTTCAGTGAACGTTATTCACCTGTCAAGCAGCACCATATCCCCTCCTCCAGGAAAATCAAAATAACCACCACCATAACAAAAACTAATGTGAAGGAAGCACAAACAACCCTGGACACACACAGGTCTGTTCACACTAATGCACACTAAACGGTCCTTGAACACAACACACGGGGTGGGGTCACTGTCATGATAGATGCTTGTCAGGATAAGCATCTATCATGACATCCTTCTTTTATGCAAACATTAGCAAAAGGTTCTTGTTTAGAAACTTCTGGAATTTTTTTAAAATTTATTTTTATTTTAAAAGGATGATTTGTTTCCATCTGAAGGTTATTTAATGGAGCTAAGTTGTCATTATGGTGATGGTCATTAGTTGGCCTGTTTTCCTTTCCAGGGAGAATTAAACTAACCTGGAGGCACTTTGTGTCACGGCCATTTATTATAGATCTGCATATAATTTAATATATACAAACTGTCTTCTAACACACCTGAGATACATAAGAGGCAGCAGCAAGGACAGTCTGTAGGGGGACTTAAACGTCAAATCTGAAGGGGGTCAGGGGAGAAACGGGTATTTCCAATAATTATTACTTTAATAATGCTTTCTTTTTGTTCATTTTAGCCCTTTTAAGTCCCCACTTCTACTTTAAGCCCACCAGGCTCGTGTAGAAGTTTTACAGCCTTCAGAAAAGAGACAGATGGACAGAACCTAAGAACCCACCACCAGCTTTTTAAAGCCGCTTCATCCCCCACAGAAGCGGATGAGTTTGCTCAAAGTGCGACTCTGTAGTCTCACAAAGCCAGCACACAAAATGGAGCCATTTTTGTGGGACTTGCTTTGCCTTCTTTTTTTGTTTGTTTTAAGTCTGTCAACAACTCTCTCCGTCACACACACACACCCACACACACAAGGTTGTGTTTAGTACAAGCCAAAGCTGATAGAGTCAGAGAAGACATCACTTTGGGGGAGTAGGTGCAGGATAGTTTCTGCCCTGAAGAGACATTTTAGTGAATCCTTCATGCCCGACCTCTCAACCTCTCAGCTCTGCCACACTTCCTCTCAGTTGTCGACCCCGAGTTTGGAGAGTCCTTGTCTGAACTCGTGCAGCTCATCCAGCTTTCCATCCAGAATATCCATGAACTTCTTCAGCTCGCCCTTCATGTTTCCTTGTTTCTGCCGACTGTCGTTGATGTCCATCTGAAGTCCCTCGAGCCTCCCCTCCAGCTCCTTGTTCTGCGATTCTGCTGCCTGCAGGGCAGATGGTGGAAAAGTAGTTACAATACAGAGGGAAACGGGGAAAAGCCCAGATGTGACTCAGAAGTAGACGGATTTCTTTGACGTCCAGTCTTAGAGATCCCAAACGAAGAAACCGCCTGGGCCACGTTGCTCTTCAATGCAGAGTGGAAAAATGTTTTCATTCCCTTTGAGTTACAAACAAACTTCAATATGTTTTATTGCAATTATCTATCTGATTAGTTGTATAATCATCAGATTCACAATAGGTCTTAGGCCTGGACTTTGACTGGGCCGCTCTAACACATGGATATTAATTGATCCAAATTATTCCATTGCAGCTCTGGCTGAATATTTATGGTTGTTGTCCTGCTGGAAGGTGAACCTGAACCCCAGTCTGACGTCTTTTCTCCCTCCAACAGGTTTTCTTCTGGTCGTGGCCGAATACATTCAGATTTGTAAAAAAAATTACACTTTATAGTTATATAATCACCTTGTTTCACCATAAGAATAGATACGTCATTTTTTGAATGTCCGAGTAAAATGACAGAAATACAGTAAGTGGTAAAATGTCCACATGAGTTGGTAGAAATGTAAACTTACTAAAACTGACGACTCCTCAGGAAACATCACAATAATTCCTGTTTATTGTATCGTATCGATATATGTTCATTTGTTTTACTCAAGTTCTTTATTGATGAAGTAGAGTAGCTCTGATAGAAATAATAATAAAATGAACCATTTTCTTATACATAAAATCACAATAAAATACACTGAAGTTTGTAGTTATACCAGGACAAAACGTGAACGTGATGTGAAAACGTTTCCAAGACAACGTGACATCGTCTTCTCAATTCCCTAAATGAACACATGAACTTCCTTTTGATCTGAAAAGCAGAGTAGCAGGAAGGACTTGTGTTTCGAGTGCGATGATGGAGGTGTAAAAATAACAGGCGACACATTAATGCCACAAATACTTTTGAAGGGAGGAGATTAAAATAGGGGGTGCCAAATGGGACGTTGGTCTGCATGACTGCATCCTACAGCTGACTCCTGAAAGCCGATCTCCTCACGAGGGGGTCGGCTTTAAATAGAGGAGCTCCACTCTGACCTCCAGGAGGCAGACGCTTTATATTCATGCTTTTAAACTTTGATGCGTGAAAGGGATTTACTCTGTAAAGAGAACCTGCCTCAGGTTTTGGGTTAAAGTTCAACAGACGGCGCTATCAGAGGAATCCAGCCGGTCGTGTTTGTTTGGATAACCGGTTAGATAATCTGCTCCAGCCATTATTCTCCACCCGGCTGGCAGAATCCAGTCCTGGGGTGAAAGTTTATGATGTGAAACAACTACAGGAATGCCACTGTTGGCTTTGCTCTCCTCCACGCTGCGACTGAAAAGCAGCACATTCGTGACAGTCTGGATGATTGTTCCTGCTCTCAGTCAGCCAGCACAGGGTGAAATGAGCGTCGGCATCGGTGTGGCTCGTGTTAGTCTTGGCACCAGCAGCCTGTGCTGTCATTCACCGAGCCTGACTCTTCTGGCTCTACAGAAAGTCCAGTTATCACTGGAAGAAAAAAAAAAGAGCCTAATTTTGACGCAAGCTCTTTGTTCTAAAGACCGACATGAGGCGGACCTGCATTGTTTTATGATTTCTCAACACAAAGCGACTGGCACAGCCCACACACACACCTACTGAAGTGTTATAAGACTTGATCATTAAAGCTCTGTGAAAACCACTAGAAGTGCTTTATTTTATTCACTAAACAGAAATCCCGCTCCACCAGGAAACTAATGTATCCTGAGAGCAATGCATCCCTGAAAAGCTTTCCGTATTTTTTTTTTTTTTCTTCCTCAACAAAAAGCCAATAATCCACTCAGCGCTGTGCAGGGCACAGACCTTTATTAATAGATACAGTATCAACAATGTGTCGGTGAGACACATGATAGGAATGTTGTGTCACCAGCCCCGGAGCTGAATGATGAATAGAAACTCGCTCTTCAACTCAGAAAGCGCCGCGTTCGCCTTGCAGTGTCGCTAAGGGATGCGTTCAAGGCCCCTCAGCTCCCCTTTTCATTCTGCTTCAAATTAAAGCTCCGAGAGGCAACGGGACTGTCACCAAGAGCTTTACACATACCTTCAGTTTTGCAGTGATGCTCTCACACTCTCCCATCAACTGAGGGATTATCTCCGCCTGCCGCCTCAGATTCTCCAACTCCTAGAAAGAATGAAAAAAAGTTAGTCAAAACCTAAAAAAAAAAAAAAAAAAAAAATCATGTCAGGCTGAAGTTAAACTGCATGATTAACTTCAAAACAGTAAGGAGTTTTTTTTTTGTTTTTAACCTTTTGTCTGTTGCCAAATTGAAACGCGGAAATCTACAAACAATCCAATTAAGACATTTTGTTATAAAACGCAAATACTGTAAAATGTTTTACGGCCAGAATGAAAACAAGAGTAAAGATAAAAGGGTTAGAATTTAAAATTCTGCACCAAAACCCCCGTTTGTGTTGATTTCATTTTTATTAGGGCTGAAACAAATGATCAGATTAATCGATTATTGAAATAATCGTCAACTAATTTAACATACAGACTCAAAACTATACTAAAAAGATTTTAAGATATTTTCTTTTATAAAAGGAACTTAATTGTTTATTTGCAATCTTTCAAATGCATTTCTAATATTATATGAAAAGGCTTCAATGAAAAATCTACAGAATGTACCAATTTTTTTTATCTGATTGTCAGAGTGAAAAGCAGCTTAATCAATAACTAAAATGATCGTTAGTTGCAGCCCTAAGTTTCATACGTTGTAAATCCTCTGTTGCTTCAATGCATTCCTCTTTCTGCCCCAGCCTTTGGCGCAACCTGCGGCAGTTTTGTCCTTTTAGTTTCCATTTGGCCGGCGCAGAGGTCAGCGCCACGGTGGGTCCTAAATAATTCATCGGCCTGTTTTTAATTGGAGGTAGTGACAGTGTGCATCTACAGAAGGTGGTGAGTCACTGTGCAGATGAGACTCTGTGGGCCGCCTGCTGCATCTTAACGCTCTGCAAACAGCAGAGTCTCTCTCTCTCTCTCTCTCGCCGAGCCCCCGGGGTCAGCGTTCGGAACACGATGGCCGACATAGCGCAGAGAAGAAATGCTGGAGCTCCCAGAGGGCCGCATATTTCTCTTGTAATCTTTTAAAACGAGCCAACGCCTCTTTGAACTACTTTCCCTCCTGACAGGGTGAGAGATTCCCCATCATCCAAGGGAAGATGTATATGTTCTAATAATATCCCAGCTTCCAGGTCGTAAACTAGCATACTCCATCCAGACGCAGTCTACCTCAGAGTCGGAGCAGAAGTGTCTCCTGGCAACATGACTCTTCATTTTGCCCAGTTTTTAATCAAAATAGGAAGCTACAGAAATCAACCTGCGCAGTTGCCTGAATCGCACACCTCAAGATTTAGAAAAGCTTTTCTGAATTTGTTGAAAAAAAAAAACGTTCAAGGAAATATTAGGTTTGATGAACTTGAGCTATTTAAGTTACAGTGAAACCAAATATTTACATAAATTTATTCTCATTGTCCAACATTACATTAGTCTGACCCAGAAGCTTGTAGCACAGAAAAACTACCAACATTATTTCCATTTGCTAAATGACAGAACAACCAAGAGTTTAGTCATTATAACTTTCTTCTACGTCAGATATTTACATCCACAAAAATTTAATTTTGATTTAAAATTGGATTTTAAATCCACAAATTTGGATTTAAAATTTTGTGGACTTTAATTCCACAAAAGTTAAAATTTTGTCCACGAAATTTTACATTTTGTGGACCAAACAAACATTTTGTATGCCTTGGGAGAAGTTCAGAGAGCCCAGGTGACCATGCAAGTCTCTGCAAGCTTCTGATAACGGCACACCTATGGAAGAATTTTAAGGCACGACTCAAACATAGCGAGTCGTCGTCTGGCCTAAAGAAAAAGATGCGAGCAAAGATATCCTGAGAGACATGTGACATCAGCACATATCAACGTTAAGATGTGCTTCCTCAGAGTCAGTTTAGTTTAAGAGGTACCAGATCGAATCATTAAATTAAAATCTAAAAAAATGACACAGTTTCATTTTTATTGAAAACTTCATCTACCGTCATCGTTGAATCACTGTGAAAATATGTCACATTTGGAAATGCAAGTCATCCTAATTACATTTTCATAACAAGCATAGATTAAATTGGTCACAATATGGTTGAATTTGATGTCGTCTGCATTACTGTGGATGAGTTGGCCGATAAAAAACTTTCAATCAAACCTGTTTTTAACAGAAAACGCTGCAATAACGTCCCTTTTTTTGAATGTACCCAAATGCATCATCCTTTTATAAATAATTGCAACATTATACATTCCTAAGAGCAGAGAGAGCGAAACACAGAAAAAAGGCACAGAAACATGTAATTAAATGAAACCGGGTTCACCGGTAACCTCCAATTAGCGTAAAAATGTGTAGCCTACATACATAAATACATTAGACTAATTACCTGTATAAAAAAAAAAAAAAAAGTCTAAAATCAGACCTACATATTTGTGGTTCCTTTTGGGAGGAGATATTAAAAGCAGCTGCAAAGTTGAGGTAAAACACAAAAGGAGCAGTAATCATAAAGTATAGTAATGATGAAACATTGTAAGCAACTCTAATCAGAGCTACGGTGGCCCACAAGCTCATAAAACCACTTGCCCAATAAGCCACTCACAAACTTAAGCTCTGAGACAGAGTCTGGTTCCCAAGATGTCTGCACTGAGGCAAAGAGGCAGAGTGAAGGTCTGGGTTTAGCTACACAGACACCAATAAACAGCAGGGTGGGGGAAGGAACCACCACCTGTGATTTCTTATCCAGAGGTATAAAAACCTCCCGAGGGAACAGATTGTTGCAGGATTAAGAGGTGGAGAGGAACCCTGAAAGCTGCGATTGCCTTCATACGAGGGGACTGAGTAAATCACAGTGGTTTAAGTGGTAGTAAACCACTTGCTTTACAAGCTCCTCGAGAGAAGCCAGCTCTCTTTGGAGATGAATGTACTGCAGTCTCACCTGCTCCTTCTCCTGCAGCTCTGCCTCTAACTCCTTCACCCGAACGGTCAGCTGGGCGTTTTTCTGCTTTTCCTGATTGGCTTCGTTGCACTCGGACTCCAGTTCTGCAATCTGAACAAAGGGGGGGGGGAAATTGAGCTCTCTTTTGTCTGCAGAAAGGTAGTTCAGCAGACGTTTAGAGCATGTACCCATTTATTATGCAGCAAGTGTTTGTTGTTGTCACGATATGTTCTACGTTACAAGCTGGGTCACCTTGAAACTGATTACTAAAAAAAAAAGAAAAAAAAGTTTGCTGCAAAAGGAAAAGAACGGTGGAAACACCAGCCCAGCTGCAAACAGCCCACATTGATTATGAAACTGAAAATGATTCTATTTATAGCGGAGTCAGACTCTGCTGCAGGGAAAACAGCAACTAATGAAAAGCACAGGACTGTGGTGAATTTAATGATCGTTTCCCCACACACCCCTCCCTACGAGAAATCAAAGTTTTATGACCAATCCTCTCATCTTATTGAATGGATTTTAATTAATACATCAGCCAGATTATTGATGAGAGTCAACCGTTGGAGACGGAGTGGTTCTGTGATTTCCTGGAGGCAGAGGGTTTAGAGCCGTTATCTCCTCCTGACAGGACAGTGCGAGTGCGTTACCTTTTTCCTCAGAGTGTTGCTCTCTTCTTGGCAGGCAGTAAGCTCCTTCTTCCAGCTTTCCACATTAGCTGAAGACTCCTGCAGTGAATCCACCAGTCTGGCATTACTTTCCTTTAAAGTCTGAAGCTCCGTTTCGTACTTCTTAGCGGTGGTGTTGCTGCGAGGGATGAGAGGTGGGCACATCAACAGGTGTCGTTACTCTAGGAGATAAACCGCTCAGGGCCCAAATGACAGAACGGCACAAAATCATTTCATTTATGCTACAAAATGGAAACCTGGGAACTCTCAAAGTTTGAAAAGCAGCATTTTATCAATAAAGGTTGGGGATGTTTTGATGTTCATTTGTTATGCATCACTTTGTGTTTCTTTATGCACGGATGGGTTGGCATGTTCTGTTCTTGCTTGAAATGGCGACCGGGATCCTCGGCATCTTGCAGCCTTTGGCCGTTTAAAGCAGTGCTACTGCAGAAGCTAAATATTCCTTTAACAGAAGTGAAATTTAGTCGTTCTCCTTCAATAAACTCCATGTTTAATTTTAAAATCCTTGATTTCTTTGAGCAACGGGGGTTGAAGTTAAAGATAAAAACATTCTGATTTGGTCCAACCTTTGATATGCTGATGGCATTTCAATTGCATGGAAATCATCATTGCTATGAACCAAAACGGTTTCGTTTTATAAGCACAATTTATACGCAAGGAAAGATGAGCAAACACCAGCAACTCAAAGAATTAAATAAATTATAATAAAGACAAAGCAGACGTTCATAAAAACTTAACCTGCCCATTTTATTCATTTTTCTGCTGGAGATATTCATAAATATTTGTAAACCTTCTTACATTTCATTTCATGCTGCAAACCTTCCTTCTTCCCTGATGATGATGAACAACAACAACGGTGAAGAAGTAGAGAAGCAGAACCTCTTTTTGGTCAGTTCGAGAGAATCCTGCTTACTATAAATTTAATTGGCTCTCCCACCCTGAGGTCCCTGGTTTCCCATCTGGATCCACATCTGGCGTTTTTATGCAATTATAATTCACTCGCTTGGCAACAGCATTGAGGCTCAGGTAACCCAACAGAGAGAAGCCTCGGTCAACACAACAGATCATCTTGAGCATAGATGTTTGGGGGAACGCAACAAACGTTCATTAAAAAAGAAAATCTGGGTTTAAGAAAAAGAAGACAAGATGTGAAAGTGACGAGGATCTGCTTTGTGTGGAGTGAAAAATGACCAAAAGCTTCATGAATTTAGTTCTTCTCCATGTTGACGTTCTGAGGAATATCTTAGTTAATTTTGCACATTAAGACAATATACATGTGTTAAAATGACCATTTTCATAAAACGCTGAACTATTTCACAACCATCAATAATCAAGTTGAAGGGTGAATATTTTTTAAGTGTAAAAACATACAACTACAATAATATGTTCAACCCATGTTGGTAAAACTGGTGCCAGGCGCCGACTGATACCTGCAGATTGTTTGGAGAAAAACGTGTTTTGGAAGCTTCTTTAATATTTAAAATTTCACTGCATTAGAATAATAACACCCATGAATAAGTTGATAAAAAACATTAAATTCAATCAGAGCCTCCAGCGGGTCCAAAACGCTCCAGTGAGCTCTGATGAGAGGCGGAAAAGAAACTTTCCTCAGATTTCATCTTGTTTCAAGTGGTTCCCTGTAGCGTCCGTAAAAAACCCCCCAAAAAAAATCAATTAAAGTTTTTCTCTTGATAACCAAGCGCTATTTTCTCAAAGGTTTATATCCATTTTCTTCCCCACCCGTTCAACTGGGAGACAGTCTGTCCCTCCCTGTGAACAAGAAAGTCTCCGTGATCCATCTCTCACTTTCCTTTGCGAGTGGGCATGGCGTTCTTACTTTTAAATACAGATTCATTTCAATCTGAATTTTAATTCCCCCAAATAAGCAGAGCTGAAATTCTTACATTCGAATAGGACCCAGAATATAACTTTAGTTGGGAACTTTCTTTTTTAAAATATTAACTCAATGAGGAAGATGTGTACATGTATAACTTATGCCAATATTAAATAACTAAATGGAAAATCGAAATTATGAGGTGGGAAAACGCAGATCTCATCAGATCATAAAATGAAATCTTACCTCTGCTCCACGACGCTCTTGAGGCGTTCGTTTTCACTCTTCAGCTGAGCGGCCTCTGGACTGAAGGAGATTTTCTCGTCATCCGTCCCATTAAAGCTCTGCGCCTGGTTTGCTGAAGGAGTCTCCTGTCCAGACTCCTGCTAGACAACACAGATAGAGTTGTACATGAGGACAGGCTTTCAGCAGGCCTGGAGTTTACCTGCAGTTGCTGAATTAAAAACCCGGACGTGGGTTCGACATTTTGCTTTCTCTCTGCTCGAAGACACGGGTCGTCTTTCACGTGAGAGGGAGCTGAACATGTGAGCTCTGACAGAAGGGATGAGGAAACTTTTGCCAGTATTTATCATGTCATATGGTTCAGTAGTGCCCTGTGTCTCAGGGCTGAGATTGAATGCTACCATCTGGCCTCGCTGCCAGCCTGAGAGCTGGGCTGGCAACAACTAGACAGACTGCTGAATGATGTACCTCCAACTGGATCCTGATGATTTTATGAAAAGGGAGTCAAGATTTCTGGATAATAAGTCGTTGCATAGAATTTCTAAATAATGTTCTCTCCTCTGAAGTTGTGTCAACAATCTCTGTGTTGCAATCGGTTGCTGACAGGGAGGAGTTTCTTAAGCAGCTGTGAGATTCTTTACCTGGGAGTGGTTGCTCAACGTGTCGCCCTTTTCTTGCGATTTGTCCTTTGCCAACTTGGCTGCGTCTTTTACTTCCTGGAACTTCTCAGCAAACTGAAAACACAAGAAATAGAAGTCGTGACAAGTGGCTGAACCAGTCGACACCAATTTAGCTTCTGATCAGTTAAATCAGCTTCTGATGTCTTTGGCCGATTTGAAAGGAGATTCAATACTTAGAAATAAAAATACACTGGATCCACACATCGGTTTTGTTTCAATCTTGTATTCAGAACATGTGGTCACTGTGAAAGCTGTACACTCATAGATGCACACATTAAAGAAAACTTCCATCTCCAACATATATGTATATATAAACAAAGGTTTGAGTGAAGACATTTGAAATGTTTACCTTTGTCAGCTGTTGCTCTGAAGCAAATCCCAGTCCGAACACCGTGTTGGCCCGGCTGTCCGCCCACTGGCCAAACTTCTGGGACGTCTTAGTGAAAGTCATGTTGGGTGTGATTGTGCTGTTGATAATAACCTGAAAGATAAAACAGCCAATTGGTATCAGACATAAAAAAAAAACAAAAACACATATTTGAAAGGAGGTCAGTAAAAATGGAGAGCTAAAAGGCTTTTCAATTTTTAACTAAAATGTATAAACTGTTGTATTTACATGTCAAATCAAATTTCTTACTTTATTAGGTTTATATTCAACAATCAGCTTTGCAACAACTGCAAAAGCAAATGAAAAGAAATGTCATTTTAATCGGCCGCATTAAAAGACGTCCAGATAAAAAATGTCAAACGTCCAAAAACAAAGTGGGTCAGTGGGCTGCTGACCCACTGACATTCAAACCAGCTGCATTTGTGACGGCACACATTTATCTTTCGAAGCAAAGTAGCAAATGAGACAGCAAGAATCATCTGCTGCAGAACCAAACAAAGGGATTGTGGAAGAGCCAGAAGCCTGAATGTTTGTGCATCGCTGTGAACAGACAATTCTAGATTCAAGGAGAGACGCGCAAATAAGCACAAGAAGTCATTCTCACGACCAAGATCCAACAGCACCTAAAAGCAGCACATGTTAATTACCCTAACAATTAGGAAACGACAGAAGACAGATTAATCACAGTGCAGCCCTGGTCTCATAGCAACATGGCTCTGAACACCAGATTACGGATTTCAAACTGCTGACAGACTTGTGTCCTTTTTTTAACGCCCCCGCCGTCTCACTCTCCATCTTTTCAATGGCTTAAGTGTTAAAAACATTTTCACTGAATCACTGTTGAACGCCGAAATGCAAGAAAACATAAGAAAGCAATCCACGAGACAGATTCAAACAAAACAGCGTCTCTCTTTCAGACGTTCCAACAAAACAAATGTGACCCAGTTTACCCTGAAGAGAAACCTGAACAACGTTCGCACGTCTCGTTTTAAAGCAGCCAAGTCAATATTTAACAGAGCTCATTGTGCTGGCGCAAAGCCAGCACAATGACGAGATAAAATTTTAATTATCCTTGTATGAAAAAAAATATATATAAACAGGGCTAAAGCCACAAGATAAAAAAAAAAAGAATATTGTAAGCAGACATGAAATTTATTCTGGTGCTCAGCAAATAAAAACCTCAATATCCAAATGAATCAGTAGAAATGTTAAGTCAGATTTTCGCACCCTACACACATGTTCATTTATTGCAGTAGTAATTCTTTTCTAATTAAAAAAAACAAAAACGCATGGATAAAAAGTTAATACTAGATTTATTTGCTTTCATAATGCTGACAACAAAATCAATGTATGTCAGTCATTTCCTAGTTTATTCTTTAACTAGAGAAAAACTGTCTAGATGATCAATAACCCATGTGCTCATGTTTCCCCTCCGGAAATAATGTGATGTGTCACAGTGGCCTATTTCTCCTAGCCAGTCTTCACAACCTCATTAAAGAAAATCAGAAAAGCAGCTAAATCTCCTCTTTAGCTGTAACAATACTTAAAAGGTTTAAAACAACTGGAACTGCAAAACCCCCCCCCAAAACAAACATGAACTTATCAATCAAACTGCAGCGTCAACATGAAGGTTCGGGAGGTAGAAATGGAAACGTCCTGAGCTCAATGTTCGAGAACTGCAGCAAAGAGCGGCAACAAAATTCCTCATCAATCATGAAAACACAGATTGGGTGTGTTGTCAATCTCACTTCAAGTGACTCTGTTGTAAAACAAAACACTGAAAAATCACCTCGACCACTTGAGCATAGTGGAGGGTCTGTAATGCTGCGGACTCGTTTCCTGTTTGAAAGTCTGAAATCTGCAGCAGCTTAAAGTAGCACGACCTCTTAAATAAATAAAAAAAAGATCATTTAAAATGCAAATAATCTGTTAGTCTCTACCAGCAAGACTAAAAAAATAACATCTCTGGGCCTTTAGCAGTGAAATGATCCATGACTTGGTCTAATCAACATAAGGAAAACAAAACAACAACAACAAAAAAAAAAACAAGCAATTTCCACATTAATCCCTTCACCAAGAACTAAAACAAAAAAAAAAAAAAAAAAAAAAACTTGTAGTGTGAGCTAAAGGGAAGAGAGGATCCAGGATAAAGATCCTTTTATCCCCATGATGAACTTTGCTGCTCTAACAAAAAGATTTTCTTCAAGACTAAACAGATTTTTGTTAGCAGTACAAACATCTGAGCAAAATTTCTGCGTATAGTCAACATTTATTTTGAGAAAGTCAAGTTAACTGGGACGTAGGTCCTCTGACTGTATTTTAGCGTGTAGGAATGTACAACATGGTGAGCGAACAAATGTGCGAGTGGGAGGGTGTGACAGAGGGCGAGTGGAGTGACGCTGGCAGCTGTGTGGATGGTGAGATGGGCTGCAGATCGAGTGGCACATGAGGCACAGACAAGATCGCTGGCCCACGTCCTGAGGGGCAGATAAAAAAAACTCCAGACTTTCAGAAGACTATAAAGAAACTGTCTAGTGAATCCACAGAATATGACGAGTCAGAATATGGAGTGGTCATGCAAAACAGGCAAAGAAATTCATGGGCAGGAAAGAGATGACATGATTTTGAAGATTTGAATAGGCCTGAGGGGGGAGGGGGGGGGGAAAGCAAAACCCACAACTTGGCACAGTATTTTTTTTTTTTCCAGGATCTTAGAAGCCAGAATGTATAAGTTGACATTACAGTATGACTCAAAGTACAAATCATGAAGAAGCTGACAGCAAGGCTTGTCACAGTTATGCCCAGTAGAGGAGAAAAAAAACAAACAAAAAAAAACTTAAGTTCCTCTGTATGTTCGCCAAATCTTTCAATCTTGCTATATATACACACACGCTATGATATGCAAAGACTGAAAATGCACTCGCATGCCCAAATGTCTCTGTGGTGGCAATGACGCAGGTGTACTTCAGAAGGTAAATTTAGTTACAGTCAATGATGGGATCAAAGATATGAACCCACTAAGATCTAAATGAGGGTGAAAGCTCACACATATTCTGCATCTGGTCTCAATCGGTTTAAGTGGGAATGTTTCCTGGTCGTTACACTGTTTGGAAGCTAGTCATGCCTGGAATGTGTGCGTATCCTTTTGTCCGCTTTACCTGCATTACTCACATTCCTTGAACGTGAGCAAAGATGTTTGAGGAAGTATATGCAGAACTTCAGCTGAAAACTCAGGAGAATATTGTTCTGCAGACTGCGGTAATAATAAAGATACATATCCAAATATGGTGGAAATTCAGTTCCTGACATTCAGCTGATAGGGAGCAGTATTTTTACTGGTAAATAATGTTTCAGATTATGCTGTTTTTGTGAACATAGCTGCTGTTGAAGCTTCAGATTAACTCCTACCGGGTTTGGTGTGATCCTATTGGTAATTGTTTTGGGGCTTAACAGCTCCGTTCATTCTCATGAAAGCTGGACACGCAGCAAAACGGCCAATCCAGCTCCATTTTAAAACCACATTTCTAAAGAACAATAAAGCTTTCCGGAGCAGGGAGCTATGAAGCGTCCTCTCAAAACGACAATTGTGAACCTGACAGATGTAAAAACAGCAGGACCGAGGTAGACTGTCAAAACAAAAATACCTCCTTGCAGGTCTGAGGAAAACCCAACAAATGAACAACAAGATTCAGGCTAAGCTTTGGCAAAATAGTCTTCAAGTGCATTTTAACTACAACAAGGTCTTAGACAGTGAATGAGTCTTGAACTTCCATTGTGAAGAAAAGGTGAGATTTTTAGCAATAAACTGTAACACTATAACTAAGAGAGTCTAAAGCCCACAGAAATGTGCAACAACAACACATCTGAAAGGGATTTTACAGACTTCCATGTTCTTCTGGTTTTGATGTGAAGAAACAGTCGTGTTCAGTGGTGGTCAAACTATAAATATGTGAGCATTTTACAGTGTTTATACCGTAAAACTGAATTATAGTCACTTTAAAAATTATTTAATAAACCATACGTTGGACCAAAAGAAGAATGAAATGCACACAGATATTGCATGATTCCATCTTCACAAGGACTTTGAATTGTCTTTCATTTATTTCAATAGCATAACTCTGACTATTACATGCCTGACACTATGTCTAACCTGAACTCTGTTTTTATTCATTTTTTTAAGTAACACTTCTGTATTTGCACATTTTATTATGTGCAGGACTGATATTGTTGTAAACACTTATTGTCAGTGCAATATTTTGTAATAACTCAACAGTATTTTGATGTTGTAATCTTGTATGGTATATTCTTATCCATCTTTTTTTTCCCCCATGTTTATTAAAACTTTTCAAACTTTTGTGCACCTACATCTTGATGGTTCAGGTTACAGCTGAATTTCCACACTGAACGCACACAAAGCCTGATTTCTGTAAAATCTGATCAGGATGCATTGAGATTTATTTGTGCGCTAAAATTGTTTAAGCCCCCAAAATACTGACTTATGTTAAACTGACACACTGTGAATCTGTGTCAGTATGAAACTACTGCAGTGGAAGTAGACAAAAATGATGAGCTACAGAATTTAAACTTAATAATCCTGACTCACAATGCCTTAGAGGAAAAAAAAAAAAAAAAAAAGTAATCTGAAATGCTTCACGCTCTTCCCCTGCAAAAGTTTATCCAATAGAAATGAAAACGTAATGCTTTCTAGGTTGGGTTTCCCCCTCAGCAGCCAGGGAGGGGATCTGAGTTTTAACAAGCTCACATTGTTTGCAAAGACTTTTTAAAAGACGACAGATCGTTAACCCCCGAAATAAATGTGTCGCTTTACATGTCAAGGTAGGGTATAAAACCCCATTACTAATAGAATAATTCATAAGTATATATATATATATTTGTATATATATATATATATATATATAAAAGAAAAAAAAAAAGCACAGCACTTTGCAGGCTCTGAGCTGCACGATTCGACACAGTGACAGCGGAAAGTGCTGATGTGCTCTTCCTCTTGCTGCAGCATCATCAGTAAGATGCCTGCACATCATGACTGGACAAATGTGGGCTGATGGTCCGTCATGTTCAGCAGAACAAATCATTATTCTGGACAGACATGTTCCCCCTGCAGCTGCAGTGTATGAACCAGAAACTATATTTAACATTTGATGACTCAACGTTTCCTTGAATTTGGTCGCTCGGCTCTTAAAGAGATGCCACATTCACTTGGTAAACAAGAAGTCAAAATCTACATCTGAACGCGTCATCTCCTTTTAAGCCGAGATAACATTTCATAAATCTTTATCCTCATCCTTGACATGCAATGGTTCCCTGCAGAGTTGTTATGACACACCTCTGTGGCGGCTGCAGGAGTGTGGGGGAATGTGGCAGACAGGGAGGACAGCGGAGCAGAAAACAGGGCCGTCACATCATTTATATAGAGGATGCTAAATGCCTTGTAAAAACATTTATGAACCATTTGAACTTCTTCGAATTTTATCCCATTACACCAACAAATTTTTGTTTGTTTGGGATTTAAAGTGATCAAACGACAGGATGAGAGACGACAATCTTCTTCCAGGGATTTTCCTTAAAAATAAGATGAACCTGCAGATGAAAACAACTTCCACCTATTTGATCAAATTTGCAAAAATACAAAATCTATTGGAAGAACACTTGGGTTTGCATTTATTGATCGCTTACTGGAAGACAGCAGAAAGGCCTTTCTGTGCAATATCCCACATTCCAATAGAATCACACAGAAATGCTGTGAGATGCGGTCCGACGTTTGGTTGGTAAAACTAATCCACCGTCTCTCAAGTTGCTCTGCATGAATGCTGGGTGATTTAAGGCTCAAAAACTATTGCCTGGCTGTGTCAGCTGAGTGATATTGCTGTCATAATGCTCCGGCGGTTTTCACACAGAGAGGATTGCCATGGAAACCCATCATCTACTCTTTCACTCAGCTGAGAGAAATTGTTTTAATATGAAAGAGAGCCGAACTCATGTGGAGCGGATCGTAATTGGAATGCCTTAAGTCCTGGTGTTTTAGTTTTTCAAGCCATGCAACTCTAACCTAAAACAAAGAAAAAAAAAAAAAAAACATTCAGGCACATTACTCAAAGGATGAACCAGCATCTTCAAGTCTGAAGAGGCATTTCTAAACAATGCTCAGGATTTATGGAACCTTTTGTGAAACAGAGCTATAATAATTAATAACCTTTTCAAACAGAGAAAAGCGCAAGAAAAATAAACACCAGCTTGGTCCTTATCAGTGGGAGCTTCAAATGCAACATTAGAATCCATAATGAGTCATTCTGTTCGGTTCAAGCTGTGGGTGCACAACCTCATCTTTGTCTCCAGAAAGCAGTTAAAATGTTTGCCATCATGATCGCGTTACATTTTGACAGAAAATATGCAGCCACACAGACACGCACACAAACACTCATAAACACACCTTGGATCCATCCACGCTGATAATGCGATAGCTGTTGCGTGTGCTGTCGTAAAAATAAGAGACGGTGACGGCCTGCTTGCTGGCAGGAACCCAGTTCTTCTTGGTGCTTGGATCGATTTGGAACACATGGGCCCTGGTGGTATAGATCGGCTGCTCCCTGCAGGGTTGAAAACAAAGAGAAGGGACCACATTAGAGGGGACTTGAGACAACATGAGTAAAATATCTACAGGTTGAGATAAGCTCCACTGATAAATGACTCATATCTCAAACTGTTTTTGCTGCATGCACAGGTAGAGTCGCCCAATATCTCTTTTGTGTCTCAGTATCACTTTCCTTCAGAGTCCCTCGGCTGTGAGGGAAAGGTGATAATGTAACACAAACCCTTCAGTAAATCCTTATAGATACTCAAAGCCATTAGCACGTCAGCACGCTCCTCCATCTCAAAGGTGTCAATAACACCTTTCTACTTGTATGACAACACAAAGCGGGCACTCGTGGGTTTGCACTCAACTTCATTTTCACTT
Organism: Poeciliopsis turneri; assembly: GCA_922788865.1. NCBI lineage: Eukaryota > Metazoa > Chordata > Actinopteri > Cyprinodontiformes > Poeciliidae > Poeciliopsis > Poeciliopsis turneri. The sequence goes on from CAKLNU010000700.1 coordinate 229,877, forward strand.
GGACAATGACACAAACCTTCAATAATATTCCAGACAATTTAAAACAACAAATAGAGTTCATGTTCAGACAAAAAGATCCATGTGAACTTAGAAAACTTCAAGCTGCAATAGTTTTAACTAATCGTATATCAGTGCATATTTTTTTGAGACATTAAAAAACAAGCTGCAAATTTTACTGCAGATACGTGAACTCGTTTTCTGCCATTGCTTGAATGACTAACAAGTAAAAAAAGCTACAGAGTTTCACTACATTTAATCCCAGATAGTATTTTATGAATTTACAAGCCCACTTCAGTTGTGCCATACTACACCTCACATGAGCCAAAGTCTACCTGCCTCCAAACAATTTTCCGTCAGTTAAACGTAACGTACACATAAGATAAAAACTATGAAACCGGCTCGCAGGACCAAACTCAGAAGTGATCGTGTTGGAGGAACATTTAAGGTCACACCAATTTTTCTTTGAGAGTGAAGTGATTTACCCCTCAGCAATCTAGTTGCATCTCTCACCAAGAGGGGAGAGATGGCCTGTGAAAAGAGTGCCAGTTGAACTGCAGCGTGACTTGAGGCAGCCTAAATGCTCCTCAGCCTCACACATCCCATTCTGAAGACAGATTACCCTCCATTTCGGTCAATTGCACCAACAAACACAATCGCCTGAGCAAAGACTAAGACACAATGATCAGAAAGCTGCAAAGCACTTTAAACAATGCTACTTTCGTCAATTGCCCTGGCATTGCGCAGAGATTTAAATTGGGAAGCAAATGTGGTCAAAGCATCATGCATCTACTGCTTTTGTTCACTGACCTGCAAGATTTCACAGTTCAACATTTCCACGTAGAACCTGAAGTAACTTGCCCCATTTGAGCAGAGCAAGATAAAATTCTCCATCTCATGGAGACACTTGGGTTCACTCCTGGAGCAAAGTCAAAGTAATCTTTAATATTAATACGGTGCATTACAGGATCTGACCTTTAGGCAAATTCACTATAAAGGATTGCTTCTGCACAGGAGAACCTTTTAAAATGTTCTGCTGCAAAACCTCCTGGAACAAGAATGATCAGAGACTAAAAGCAAAGAACTGGGGAGAGTAATGGGTAGATTTTAAATTATTTGGATTTACAGCAAAGCAGTCATTTCAGCATTTAAAAGTGTATTTTAAGGTGTGCAGAGGAAGAATAGTTCAGAGCCAGCAGTGTATATTTTATTTAATTTAAAAACACACACCTCCAATGAGAACCTTTGAGACATCAACTTAGACATGATAATCTAAAAATGACCTCAGAAATGTTAAAATCAGCCAAAGGCTGAATCACTAAAATATTGAACGCAGAAGGGAACAATTATAATTTTTTGTGGCCTCTTTGTAAAAACTGTGATAAAGTAACATTGGAAGAGAGAAATCATAATTTTTTATTTGATTTTATACAACCTGCGAGATCAGTCACTGAATACCGTCTTGCGTTTCTTTCTCTTTTTTGCATTTGACTTTTACCCGACTTACTGACCCAAATCTCAAATTGATATTTTGACAGTAAAACACTGCATTTATTGTAAATATAGACAGAAAATTTAAATGAAGCCACATTTTTGACACCTTTAAAGTCAAATATATCTGCAAATAATCTAATTTCAGGAGATGCAGGGTTAAAGCTGCACCATTCCAGAAAAAAACAGGAGCATGTGAAGCAGAGAGCCAGCCTGACATGCTGCAAATATTCATGAGCTAATAAAGCTTTTCCTTCCATTGGGATTATGGGTTGCTGAGAAATTAAAGCCTAATAAATTTGCTGTCCCCTTTAAGCCTAATATCCATCTTCATCTGCTTTGGGAACAACAAAACCCATTATACAGATCACTGCTGTTGCTCCATCCACGCAAACACACACACACACACAGAGGCTGACCTTTGCTGGGGCAGCAGTGTCTGAAGCCAGCTCTCTCTGGCAGGGGATGACAAGCGAAAGGCCAACACTGAACACATGGCTGCACTTATACAACTGTTAGTGGAATCCGTGATTTTTGGGGATAAAAGGCATTAAGCTGATTGATTTTTCCTGAATTAGAAACGCTGGGGATGCTTTGACTAAATTCTGGTCCCGCCGACTGTCGAGTGCTCTCTGTCCCCATCTGGTGCTTTGAATAATTTACAGGTGTGTGTGTTTCTGTGAGGGGAGGCAAATTTGCTCTGTCTGTCTCTACATACATCATCTCTTTGCTCATCTTAGACCCAAAAACACTCATGGGACATTAATGGAGGAGCGTGCTGAAAAAGAATACGTTAAAACAAATCTAGATGTGCCGACATAAACCAGCTGAAATCTGTCAAATGTGTTCCCCCAGCTTTACATTGATAACATGTAATGACAGCAGACCACACTGACGTCCTGTAAAAGACTTACTTTAAACCACCTTTGATGTTCCTAAACACGACGGTCTAAAAGGGGAGTGAGATTTTCCAGCACTGCGATTATGTTCAATAAAGACATTTTAAAGCCGACACTCTGCCCACAGAGGAAGAGTGAATAAAAGCACACAGCCGTCACTTTTGACTGAGACTTTAGATGCGCTTTTTATTGCAACAAGTTGCAGTCACATTGCATTTCTCCCCTACATGGTTTTTAAAAGACAAGAAACACAAAAACAAAAAAAAAAAGAAGAAGGCAGAGCGACTAGAGGAACTGGTTTTAAACAAGATTCCTGAGTTTAGGAATCCACTGCAGGCTAACAATCCAAACAGACGTTGCCCATCCATCAGCTGTATTCGTAAATTGTATGACCAAGAGGTAATGTGAGGTCAAAGCGAACAAACAGAATGTCAAAATTGAAAACCAGCCTGTTTGACAGAAAATCTGCACCGAGCAGCTTCAGAGACGGAGGCTGCAAATTTCCATTTCCAACAGAAAGTGACCAGTATCTGACTGACAGGTTATACAACCTGCGTAAGGAAGAAAATAAAGCAACCGCTGCCATTCAACCTCATTCAATAAATGAAGATGGAATGGAGCGTCCAATGAAAATACATCAGTGCATTGAAATGAAATCCTGAGGAGCATTTTTATTAGTTCAGCTTTGCTTCCTGTATAGAAAGATAACACTTTACTGGTGCACACTAAAGAACCTGGGAGTGGGAGTGCTGTTAAAATGTCTGAAGTTTGCAGGTCAGAGAGTGAGACAGCATGCCATGTTGAAAGAGCAGTAAGTATATTAAAAAAAAACCCCAAAACATCAACTGTGCATTCAGGTACTAATGGAAGCAGAACCACAGGCTCCATCACATAAATGAGTTTGTTACATAATAAGATATTCTCATTTGTCTCTTTGCCACTGGGACAGTCTAAGGCCAGCTGTCCAAGAAATAGGTTTCCATCTTAATAAATCATCAGGAAGTAAAAAAAACAAAACAAAAACAAACACAGGAAACCAGTGCAGTGGCACAAGCAGATTGAATATTCAGGAACAAACAAAATGTGTTCAAAACTACTTTTTTGTTTTATATTTTTGTCACAATCAAGCATTCTTGATTAGCGCCAAACCAGAACACCCAACATCCCAAATAATGATCCAACAGAAAACATGCTGACCGCTGTCTCCAATCCATGTGCTTTAAAAAAAAGAAAAAAAGTTTGTATTTTCACTTGAAGAACATGAGCAATAGAAGGAAAATTGCTCACTGCTGAATTTGAACAAATTTCATCACCTATCAGCGCTGACATGAACACAGTTGGATTTTCAATGAGAAAAGAAAACTGGGGGGATATCATCTCTATTCCAACGAGAAAAGGGAAAATTATTTCCTCTAGTTCAGAAGATTTGGATGCAAGCAACCCAATATTGCACCATTAAAATGCAACACTTCTCTTATTTCAAGTCAAAACCAAAACAGAATCCAACACCGAGCCTAAACTGCAAAAAATGAATAAATGAAAGTCTCAGTGTGTTTGTCTGTAATCCTCTTCAGATGTCAAACATACAAGGCTAGATATAAACTACTAGACGTTTTATGGAACAGTAGAAATTCACAGATTTGACTGAACAAGACAGTCAGGAGAAAAGAGATCTGTTCATTACAATGCACCTCCTGGGTTTTCAATGCAATAAAGATGCTGTTTCTAAATGAAGTCAGGAGGTTAAAGCCCAGTTTTGCCCCCAGATATTGCATGCAATAACCTCAGCTGTGGGATTTCTGCTGTATGTGACTGAAATTACTGGAACAAAACTCTGCATTAGGATTTTTTCCCTTCTTGTGACATTTACAAAAGCACCAAGCTTGCTCTGATTCATAGAAACCTAATGAGACTTACGAATATGAAATATTTATCCTATGCCTTCATCTTTATTTTAGAGCATTTTCAGCTAAAGGTTTAAATGTGGATTTTAATATATAAAGCAAAAGGAACATTACAGTTGTTTTGAAGGACAAATGCTTTGCTTGCCAACCATAATCACAAATTTTTAAGTTGACAATATCAACATGCTTAGAAAATAGGAGGAAAATAAATTTGTTGCCAAACAGCAGGTTACACGCTGGTGGAAATGTGGGGGGAAAAAAAATACATTATCCTGATTATGGCATGTCATATCAATAGCATCTTCACACATGGACAATTATGATTGAATATGCAGTGAAGAACCCGCCCTGTGCCATCACAGATAAAGGCTGGTGCACATTTTACTGTTGACTGGTTTTAGTCCCCAATAGCGGGCATGTAGAAAATATAACATTTCCTTTTCCCACTTAAAAAGCTAGCTCAGATCAAGATGCATGTGATCACTAAACATGTCAAATGAAGTCAGCCTGCCCCGACCTGCTTTTCAAAGAAGCGCCGATATATTCCTCCCTCTGCTCAACACATTTCTGGACCTAGCAGAGGACTGTGTGCGCCGTCGAGGATGTTGTGAAACACCCACTTGGTTTTATTTCAGAGGATGCCCTTTCCTCCACTACAGCTCCACGGTGGCACCTTATTATGTCGGCATAGACAGCTTCACGAACAGGCTTGTTAACATTACTGAGTGTTTGACCATGAATTTATGCTTTGCTTGACTTTATACTGAGGATAGAAGTTATCAATTTAAGACTGAGGTTATGTCAAGTAATGGTGTCTGTCAGTGGTGATGCAGGTGGAGAAAACAATCAAACCTTAATATGGAAGGAAAACAGCAAGTTACAACATAATGACAAGTTTACACTTTATCATTTTTTGTGGTTTCTTTTCTCCACCGACTACAAACATTGTGACATCTCATAATTGCACCGTAGCATGAAAAATAACTTGACACATTAACTTGTGCCATATTAGTATCGCAAAGAACTTTTTATGTTGTCTCTTTGTAGTCATGAGTCCATGTTTTATGTGCCAGTATTTTATTCAACAGGTTGAATGAAGCCAAAATTAGATATTGTTTTATATTAAATAATATGATCTCTAATATTAGTTGAATTACTTTTATCATGGAGCTTTACCACCCCTACATGTAGCTTTCTGCAGGACAGCCTCTACTGTGTCGAAGCCCAAACAGAACAGCTCTTTCTAACATCATGAACAACAACAAATCAAGTAAGCTTTCATGAAAGAACAGGCAAAACGCTGACATTTAGATCAGGCGTTAGAAAGACATGTTCTGTTTACATACAACTGCAGCCACAAAACATAACTGCATCCCAATTTTCACCGATAGCGTTGCAATTCCATAGTTCCTTCATAACGCTTTTTTACAAGTCAACCTACTAAACCTGGTGGATGAAGGATGAGCAAAGATGAGACGCTCACCACTGAACTTCAGTCCAAAGGTGACTGATTTTAAAGGGTATGTTACATTTTGACCCTATAATGGGATAAATCTGACATTATTTGGTTTAATTTGACATTTTTTCATAGCTTTATTTAGAAGATCAAAAAAAAAAAAGAAAAATAAGACAATGTTCTTATTAAAAATGGAAGAAAATGAGGATCGAAAGACAAACATCAACCAAAGTTAGAATATAATCTTAGGCCTGAATTGTTCAGTTAATAAAAATATTAAAACAATGCACACAGATCAGCAAGTTTTGCCTTTAGAAATATTTGAATATTGTGATACAACCCCTGACATACCAGCAGTCACAATACAGTCAAATCACTCATGACATAAAAATAATTACATTTGCACTCTGACTTTCTATAATACTGTAGTGTTTTATTATAGAAACAACCTATTCTGAACAACTGAATTGACAGAATCCCCTTTTTTTTTCTTTTTCATTCCCCATCAGCCTGCTGGAGCTGCAGTCATCATCAGTGACCTTCATAAGTCTTGCCAGTTTTTGGCGTCATACGGCAGCATCTCATGTACCACAGGCGACGGGCCAGGTTCACGCCAGCAGACACAGCAGGCCTCCCACCGCCACACTGAGGTGACATGAAGAGCCCAACTTAATCTGAGAGATCCAAGGAAAAGGGAGTGAGGAAATCTCCCCAGAAACCCAGTATGACAGCAGATGGCCTCCTGGGCTTCAACCATCTGCTGAGATAACGTTCAATCCACCGTCCGTGTCCTTCTTCCTTTTTACCGCTAAAACCCGCTTCTGTTCTTGTAAACAAGAACTCGACGAGGGCTGCCTCCAACCCAGAGGCAGACAGGACACACACTCTGGTTCTCTGGTCAGGCTTAAAGTCCAGTCTCCTGTCAGGGCAGCCAAATGACCTGCTGCCATGTCACAGAGCCTAATCAATGAGTGTTAAGCCTCTGGATGTCATTCTCTGGCCAGCCAGGAGATTATCATCTATCCCTGTGTTACGGCTGCTCCCAGCATAGCTTGCTTTAAATAGCAATATGCTGATTATACTGCTGGCTGCCTGTGTGCTTATTCTGTACAACAGAGCTTCAGGCAATCTAAGCTTTATTTGTCAGTACTTCCAGAGACATGGTGCATTAGCTGCTCACCTCTTCCTAAAATACAACTTTCTTTCACACTGCAGCAGTACAATTTTCTCACTCCCAAAATTCAGCAGCATTCAACTGCAGGCAGGCGATTGAGGCGAATCTTTATGTTATTATTACTGAGACAAATCCACAATAGCCTCAATGAGTCCTATCGAACTTTAGTGACGCACAAACAAACAAAAATAAATGACGCCAAAGTGACTTCATACAGTCAAAGACTAGTACTTAAGGTACAAAAGACCTGGGTGTTTCCTCTCCTAAGTATTTTTTTGTGAAGTGATTAATATAAAACTTAATTTAGAAGAGAATGGTTTCACAGAGAAGAACTCCCAACAATGAAGCGAAAACAAAAAGTCAGACACACCTGGGCAGCTCTGACTGATCCCTAGGGTGCAACATTGTTGCATCATCGCAAGGGTGTAATCGCAGAGAAACACATTGTGCAACTAAGATCGCCTCTGTAAAACTTCTGCTACACTTTCCTGAGAAATCGACTTCCTATGACACGATATCCAAGAAACAAACCAAATATTCAGATGAAAACCAGAATAAAACAAAGGCACATTACTCACATTATTCATTCAACACAATGAATGATGAAAGTAAATACTACAATAATTCAACAGGAATAATTACATACTTTTTTTCTAATAATGAAAATAAATATTTGGTTGCCTAAAATGTAAAAATATAGCATTCCATTAGTAAATCCGAAGCAGGTGATGCTAAAACGTTACCATTTAAAATTTGGTTGAAACATTACAGGATACTGCGACAGACTGGCGACCTGTCCAGGGTGAACCCCGCCTCTCGCCCGGAACGCAGCTGGAGATAGGCACCGGCACCTCCTGACCCCGTTAAGGAGAAGGGTGACGGAAAATGGATGGCATTACAGGATATTTTTATCTTAATTGTAAAATTCATTTTTTGTGCAGTTTTGGGTTGATTACACTTCCATGTTTTTTTTTTTTTTTTTTAACCAAATGGCCTTTTTTGAGTCTCTGCACTCCAGTTAATTATTTATCCATTACTAAATACATTGACAATTCTTTCGATAATCGATTAACCATTTCAGCCCTGGTCTATAGACATACATTTTTAAGTTACAATATAGTGTTTATAATACCAAAACAATCATGGAGCACACTTTTTTTTTTTTTCTGTATTCAAATGGAATAAAGGCTTCATGAATCTCAAAGACTCGCCAAGCACCAGAACGTGTGTTTTATATTTTTGAATAGACAACGTAATATAAACCTGATTTCCTTTTAGCTAAGGAAGTCGAGAGAAAACAGACCTGCGACTTTCTGTGGGGTGCCGACTACACATTGGCTGAAAATACATGTAAAAAGAAATCACCCATTAACCGAGTGCTCATGTCGCCCCATGAGAAATGCTTCCCTAGCAGGAGAGCCATAGTGAAAAACAAAATAACTCAGGGTATCCATACGATTTGAATTGAATAGCGTAGGACATAAATTGTGGCCTACAGTAAAACTAGCATTAGAGTTTCAAACACTCAGTCAAGGCAGTACACCTACTGCCTGGCATTTGGGTGAAAAAAATCCATCGCCTCCAACATCAAACAGGCGTCGAACCTGCGACTCTCCATCAGTTTGATATTTATATTCACTCTGGTCAGAGCCTGTAAAGCTATAACTATAATATCACAACTACAGGTTCCGCTTTAGACTTTGAACATCATTACCCAACATGTATACAAACTTGCCACATTTTCAGAAGAGCAGCCTGGTATTCATGTAATGACAAAACACTAACAGTGGAGAAAAGGATTTGGCTGAAAACAAGCATGAGAACAAGATGCATCATTGCCTGAAAGCGCTTCTTCTATACTTCCTTCTTGCTGAGATTCAAGTGTAAACTTGTTTAATCACAGGCATAGGTACACTGCAGATTTCTCTTAGCATTGTGTGCTGCAGAGATAAATGATTTCAGAGACAGCCCACGTCTTAATCTAAAAAAAGGCTTAAAATTAGAGAACTGCAACTGAATTAAAAAAGAAAAAAAGTTTTGAACTGAGCCCATTTAGAAAGTCACTTTTAATTCTCTGATAATGTAAATATTGGACAAATCAGCCATCAGCTGATTACAAAGGAAGCATCTTCTAAAACACAGTGATGGCGAACTTTACTCATAATCTTAAGATGAATCCTGATTTCCAAGGAAAGCGGCGTCTCCGCCTTCCAAGATTCTCTCGGCTAGCCGATGTCATAAGGCAGAAAGAAACCACCCAGGAGCCAGGCCCTGTCATGGCCCTGTCATGGCCTGGCTCCTGGGGGCCAGTTTCATGACACAACAAGACCAACACCTCTCCAAACCGGTTCGGTGACTGCTGTAAAACTTCCAAGACCATGACGGGATTATAAAACTGGTTTGATTAAACATGTAGCCAGAGACAAACTTGTGTAATTGGGTAGAAACTAATAATGTGGGAGAGGATGACAGGTTTTCAGAAAGTTACTGAACATTAATGCCTTTAAAAAAAAACAACAACACACACAGCACTAGCTTTGCATGTGATGTAAAGCAATCCCTAAAATTTACATATCCTTTAAGAGAAAATTTATATCAAAATGAACTAAAAAAATAAAAATCACTGTGTCAAAATGTAGAGGAAGAGTAGGTACCTCACATAAATACCCCAATCAAGAATATGCCAAGTGGGCTACTGATTGCATAACTATGGAGATGAGCCAGAGTCAACACTCCACACAACAGACTATAGACACAAAATGATGTGCCGTTTCTTGTAAACCACAGTGGAAGTGCACACTAGCTCCACAGAACACACACACACACACACACAAGTGCCATATCTCTCCTCGTTAGTGGGCAGTGTTGACTCCGACACCTCCATATCATAAGCCGCAAAGCTGCAGCTGCACAGATTATGAAGAAGGTAAAACGCTTAAAATTATGTGCTATAATGTTTTCTTATACGCAAGAAAACATTTTAATTTTTTATCACATAAAAAGTATCATTTCACAGATACAAGCTGTGATTATAAGCTTGTAAAGCAGGGGTCCTCGTCACGGACGGTCTGGGAGAGACGGGTGTCCCTGTTCAGGTGAACAGCTATAGAGGTATTTCAGCGAACCGACACGCGTTGACTGATCAGTCAGGTGTTAATAAAGGCCCTCTGAAGGACGGCGCTCTCCGGATCACTCACCCCATTGCAGCGGGCTTGAGGCGCAACTCCTTTCCTTTATTTGGAAGCTACAGGAAAAAATGTTGTGAAAAGTGAGGTCCTCAAAATATTTAGTGGTCGGCGGAGTCAAAACCCCCGCTTTGTCCGCAGCAGGGGCAAAAAAAAAAAAATAAATAAAGAAAAAAAAGAAAAGTCTTGCTGCGGAGAGACAAGTGAAATACGAGAGCACTTCTCCGTAAACTCGATTCACCGGGTTGTCAAGCTCGCTCCTACAGAAACACCTTCAGTTCAGGAAGTTTTATTTTTTGTTTTTGTATTTTTGTATTTTTTTTTTTAAATCCTCTCTTGGTTTTGTCGCTCCTGTCAAACGCGAGGCGCTAATCCCACTTAAGAATGGCTTCCTCCTCGCTTCCTGCGGTAGGGCGATAATGAAATAAGTTGATATTCGCCTGCCTGGTCTCAGCGCAGAGTTTCTTCCTCCCCAGAGGGATTGCGTTTCATATGAAAGGGCAGCGGAGGCAGCGAGCAGCAGCGACACGGAGCGGCTTCCTCCACCTGCCTCCTTTTGCAAAAACACCCACTCTCTTTAAACCTGCGGTATCTGCGGTGCTGGGCTGCGGCTTCGCGCTGACAACTGTGGTCTGAAATCACGAAATGTCCAAGGAGACAGAAACCGGAGCTGATTTTTGTTTTGTTAAAAAAAATAAAATAAAAAAATATATATATATATAACACTTACATGTTTATAATGCTGAATTCAAGATGAGATCCGTTATACAGTCAGATGGACAACGAATATGCATATTAGTTAAACTGCGTCTTCATAATGATAAAGAAGCTTTAAAAGAGGTTTCTAATACATGGAAAGCTTGTAATCAGGAGCAGGTGCGCGCGCTCCCGGAACCATCATCTCAAGCTTCTGTGTTTCAGGGGACATATTTTCAGTGACGTTCCGATGCTGCTTGACGCTAAAGCTAACAGTCCAGTTGTCTTGGAAAAGGTACGCTCATAAATGTTCCGCTAAAGTGCATTAGAAGGACAACTTTTATGTTTTAATTACGGTAGTTGTACTGGATCAGTTCCTGGTTTGGAGTTCATAGCTGCGAACTTCATAGGAAAAAAAAAAAAAAACAATCTTAAAATCCGTGTTAGCATTAATAGCAACTCAGTTTAGTAGTTTCTATTAAACTGTTTTTTTCTTATACGTGTTTAAATGTTAAACTAGAGTCTGTATATTATTAGAAAAGAACACTTCCTGTGTTTAGTTGTCGTAACTAAACATGACAACATATGAAGGATCTTTAGGTAATAATTATGAAAATACGAAACGGACTGCAGCCAAGCATCACTAGGCATTAGTATATTTTAATCTTCATCAACATTTGTCCACTCTACATTGTAAAACTCGCAGTAATCTACCCGATTTTGAGATTTTTTTTTTGGTCCAGTGGCTTTTACAGATTTTCTGAACTCTGGCCACAAGTTTAATTTTCTTCTGATGAAGACGCATGTCTGATTGGGATCAGTATTTATTGTCATAATACTGGGAAATTAAGTCAATTTTCATCTTCAGCTTTGTGGTGGACAGTTTTAAGTTTTGGATTGAAACTGGTATTTTAATCATAATCTGATCCACTTTCAGCTCTTGAAAAATGAAGCACCTTCAAATGTTTTTCAAATTAGTTTCCGTATAGTAAAACTTTTAAACATAGTATCAAAGTTATCTTGGGTTATTTTTTGTTTTTGAAAAAGTCAAAATCACCTATAACACCAGTTTTGTCTCATACTTTTTTCTTTTTTTGTCTTCAAAGTTTAACAGCCTTTTCTTTTCATCTCCTGGCTAACAGGATGTCTGACACCTCAGAAAACACGCAGAGCTACGAGGAGCTGTTCTCCAACAGATTTTCACCAGAGGACAGTGAATACCAGCAATATCTGAAACGTCCAGCTGACCCGCCACCAATTGTTGAAGACTGGCAGGGGCGTGGAGGGGGAAACCAGAGAGGAAGGGACAACAGGTAAGTTTGGTCCAGTTTGTGTTCAGTCAGCCACTTCGTGGGAAATGTTTTATGTTGTAATAATTGGGTTTTTATGAACACCTTCCAGGTACCAGGACCGCCGAGGCTACAGAGACCGCGGTTGGGGAGAAGACAGGAGATGGCGAGGGGACCGTCGAGGACAGCACTGGCATGACAGAGACAGGAACTGGGGGCACGGCAGCGGATATCAGTCTGGGTCCAGAGGCTCCAATCAGGGATACAACTCCAATAATCGACCACATTATGATCGCTACTGATTACTCAGATTTCTACTATTTAGAGTTTTGTGACTTGAGCTTCACTTGTTTGTGGTAGGATTCAGCTGGTTTCTCCTTTTCATCGGTGATGCAGTGAGAGCTGCTTTCTAAATCCCCTGTCCCTCGTTTTTACCTATAGCAAAAAGCATGCATGTAAAGGCAGAAATTCACAGTGATTGTGGTATGTGAAATACAAATTTCCAAGAAAAAGTGTATTCATGATACAGCTTTACTTTTACCATCAGTGTATGAACATGCAGATTAACTTTGTTTCTGTTAGAATATGTATTTTTCTAATAAAATGACTGCTGACTGGAATCAGATGTATAAAGTTTAATTCCATAAACCCATTCAGCTATACAAACCTTACTGTAACGGGTGTCAACCATGTTTCCAGTCTTTAAAGATTTTTTTTTTTCTTCATTCAAGTGTTCTACCTGGGATGCTCAAGTTTGTGAGCTAAGAAAACAGTTGGAAGGCGTGTATATCTTTAACCAAGTGATCAGACGACCACATTGTTGTGGTTTTCCAAATGGTCGTTTTCTTGCAAATGAACCTCAGGGGGAAAAACAGCAACTTTTTTTCAGGACACTTGGCGTATTTCACAAGATGCTAAGAAAACCACATTCTGGGAATTTTCCATCAGCATTCCGAGTCCAGTATTTTAACCAGCCTGACGAGTTACGTTTGAAACCCACTGAAAGAAACACAATGAGGTAAAAAGCCAGAAATGTTAGCCTGTTAATTTTGTGAAGCAGCAGCTCACACTTAAACAATTTCACAGTTTAATTTTTCATGTGACAAGATGATTTTTTTTCTAATTTGGGAGCAGATAAAAATCAAATCACTGTCCTACACAGAAAAGACATGCTTTTTTTTTTGTTCTGAATTATCTTACTTATGCAGCATGTACAACTCCACCAGACAATATCTTTGGCAGGTTAATAGACATTTAAAATGCTCATCTGCAATCTGCACTTTTAGACCCAACTCATTTCTTTCTCTATCAGACAATAGCTCATGCACATCTACTGGTGGTGAACACTGTAATTGTGGTGTATTAACATAAATTTTGGTCTAGTAACGGGGTTGGATAACACACCTTCTTGATTATAATTAAATACTCCTCAATCCAAAGGCATCTCATAAATAAGATGTGCTCATTCATCACCATCACTGCTGAAAGGTCGCACTGCTTCTAGAAATAGAAACTCCTAGTCATCAGGGATGTAGCATAGCCTTAGCTACCTGATTGATTGAAAAGGTGGAACCGACATGTGTTGTTATCAGAGGGTTCTTTTAAAGAATGCTTATGATCATAGATTAAAATTATGCATTTGTAAATACACTAAAATGTTTTAATGGAGTCAGTATCTTAACATGTATTAAGGCATCCAGTCTCAATTTTGTTCTCCAGTTGGGCTTTTCATATGGGTCACTGAAATGTTTCCTGAGATCAGTGAAGATCATTTAGGACAAGTTACATTTAGTCATTCAGCTTAGACCTTTAGATTTTAGTTAATCAATGCATCTGCGTACAGAGTTGATTCAGAGAAGGTTTTTCTTTACCAGCCTCCACTGTCCATGTTGTGACCTTAACCCCGACTTCACTCGAAGTAGAGAAAAACCTGCATTCACAGTCATTGTTCAGAACAGTTCACATTTTTTTTAAAAAGCAGCTAAAACATTGATGTGCATCATTAATACATTACTGCAACGTGCACCATTGGCTCTGGCATCGGTAGCTCAGAGCCTTAATGTCGGCTCTTCGAGCTTTACAGTCCATTAAACAGAGGAGCTCTGTTATGTGATAAACAGCCAATGTGTTCGAATGCTACTGGATTTGGGATGATTTCTGAGTTTTAGATTCAGATTCCCAGTATCTACAAGGCTAACATTTGATTTGGACAACGCATTCAGCTGGATGATGAGGAAATGAGCGTCTGCCGAAGCAACCAGTTCAGATTGAATCATCTACATCCCAGTTTGTGTCTCCAGTTTGGCACAGTTTGGATTTAGCCTTTTTTTTCTAGTCTTATTAACATTAATACCAATAACAACATTTATTAATGCCAAAAAATCTTCACCCCTTGCTGCGTTTTAATTAGTTATCTGATAGCGAATCATTTAGAGACTGGGAGGAAAAACAACAGAGAGAGATGACTACATAGAGAGACGGGAGAACTGCCTCAGTCTCATCTGCCTGGCTGTCAGGCTTCATGTGGCCTGTTTGGGACAATACAATGTGACAGCGATGGAGACAGTGTGCTGGGGGCCATGTCCTTGGTGATGAACTCATACAGTGCAATCATCACTCCGCTCTCTCCCCTTCCCGCCGCCCACAGAAATACACGTCTGCACACAATGAACTCCAGCTCCCCCCTCTCCCCTCTATTGCACACAAACAGGCGGGGCCCTGCATCCCCCGGCCCCTGCAGCACTTTGCGACCTACATCTGGTGTTGGGAGAGTGCAGGGACTGAGATCGGCCCGGGTCAGCCAGCCCCCAGCCTCCAGCAGACAGTACAGAGGATCTGTGTTGCATCCGAGTCTGAATGGTGGAAGCATGCTTGCTTTGCTGCTCTCGTCGAAATTTGTGGCTTCCAGTTTGTGCCAAGAACACGCATGTCTCCACACAGTTGCATCTCATTAACTCATGTGAGTAAATGCTAACCAGCCACCTGTATGCACTGGATTAGGGAATTAGGAATGGGATTTTTATTTTGAAATTGCTACTGTTAGATGAGGTTTGACAACATCTTGTCCTCTGTTCATCCAGCTGCACACCCTATAAGTTAATCATGCATCTGCTCAGGTCATGCATGTAAAGAGAGTGGACTGTGCCGCTGAGTCGAGCTTGTTAGTCTGATTAAATCTGGTGGTATCTTTCTTTACTCAAACACGTTAAAGGGGTGTTGGGATATTCTGTGCCTGAAAGGTCCATTTTAAAATGTCTCTTTCAGCTCCTTTCAAATGTCAGCTGTTTTTTTTTTTTTTTTCTTTCTCGCTAAATATCCTGACACAGTTCTGCCGAACGTCATTTCACCTTGAACGGTTTATTCGTAGTGTGTGAACAAAACTGGAAGTACGAGTAAATGTGTCACTGAAGGACTGCGTCTGATGCAGGAAAAGGCCACGGCGAACAAGTTGACACAGTTTACTAAATGTCTGTTAAAATGTCTGACATGCTTTGACAAAAATGTGACTTGGCTATGAGAAATCAGGGTTTGCTCTTGTTAAAGTTTTGGGAGTCACAATAATAAGTTAGTTCTTGCAATGTTAAGAGCGTGGCGTTCATATCTGATAGCATCCATGAGTGATTGCACAAAAAAATCCAACAAGAATTTGGATTATTGGATTAAATAATGCAGTTTGATCTGCACAGAATGATAAAACTGAAAAAATGTTCAAGATTGAAAGACCCTCCTGGTTCTTTTTTCTATTTTTTTTTTTTTTAATTTCAATTACTTTCTGAATGAACAGAAAACAAATGAATCAGTTTTTCTAAATCTGCCTTGTTTTACTCATTTCCTTCTCTTTTGTGTCATGTCAACTTGCCACAAACAAATGAATCAGGAAATTCCATCTGTTAAAATTATGCTATTTTTCTTAAGCTGAAGTTAAATTAAACTTGCTAGTTTAATTCGTCTACATTGTGTTTTTTATTTACCTTTAACAGGAATCCCTGATGACAGCAGGGATTCCTGTTAAAATCGTAAAATCAGGGGAGACCATGAACATAAAACTGAATAAACATGGAAACTTTCTTCTCGTCTTTCCGTTAAAGTGATTTTTCTGTTGGCAATCGCAGCTACAAACAGTCTTTGTGTGTCATTTGCACATATTCTGCTAAAGTGCAGAATGACGAGTCTCGAATTAAAACTACTTTAAAAAGAATTTTTCACGCTTAAAAAAAAACATTTTTTAAGCGTGAAAAGATGTTTTGGGATATTTTCATCACTCTTCTAATGAATGTAACTATTGTGTTCGAAAGGTGATTACGGACTTTGATCATTTAAATTTTGTTTTCAGCAGCAAACCAAGTTCTCATGGATTGTTTGTCTTTTCTATATTTTTCTTAAGTCAGATGTCATGGATTTTCTTCGGCATCAATATTAAGACCCCTCTGCCTCCCCTGACTGCACGTTCCTGTCTATTCAGAGTCTTGCAGGAGCTATTGATGCTCACCATGCAGTCCTGTCTACATGGTGTTCAATTAGCCAACTGTCTAAAATCACCAGGAGACAAATTGCATAACCTCCACCCGCTGGACAAAAAGGAACATGTTTTTTTTTCTTCTTTTTCTGCAGGTTAGTTTTGCTCAGAGGCAGCCGGATATACACACACGCAGAGCTGTGTCTCACACCAGAACATTTTGTATGAAAACCATTTGAAAGAGTTACAGATATGGAGGATGTGTCAAAGCACAGTGCACAGGATGCCTAAATAAATGTAAGTGTGAAGATAAATTATGTCAGCAAATTAAAACAGACAAGCTGCAACGCAACATTAAATCCTAGCATGTGTACTAATGCAGTACAGATTTCAAGAGGCACTTCAAAAAAGGAAAGAGTCAGATTGAGCAAAATGGAACATTTTTCAGAGTAAAGTCATAGAACAGGCAAAAATGTGAAATTTAACATAAAACTCTTTTCTTTCTGTACCTGCGGGCCTGTTGTTCTACTCTTAGAGGCGACTCTTCTGTAGACTCAGAGTTTTTTTTATTCATATCCTCCTCTTTTCTTTGTTTTTAACCAATGTCCATTACACAACACAAACATTTCTGTCTGTTACATAAGACTAACTAGATTTCTTCCTAATTGCTAATTTTCATATACAACTCCTGGCAGCTGTACCGTATTGTACCAATTAGGCTTAAAGACAAAAAAACAACAAAAGATTCAGTCTATTTTTCTTAACAGTTAACAAATGAGACATGGCAAACACTGAGCCATGTCTGAGCAGCTTGTCTGAGCTGAGCTCTGGATGCCGAGTCAGAAGAAGACCGTCAGAGGGAGATGGACAAAGACACAAAGAACGAAGACCCAGAGGAACCATCAAGCCTGACCCACTTGGTTCAAATTTGTTGACATAATCGTTTTACTTTAATCATCCTGTCTTTCTACCTATGCAGGTTGCAAGAGCAGCTGTAGGTATTCTCCATGAGACCTCAAGGTCTCCTCCAGTTGGAGCTGCTGTTAGAGTTTGTGTGATAAAAACTATGAATTGGTAGATGGGCCAAGAAATGCAAAGTATCTGACCCTGTTTCCCAAAACGCATGACTAAGCTTAGTCAAAAATCTGAAGAGAGATCGCTACAGCCACCTTCCTATAACTCTAAGCCAGTTACAGGACATCATACGACAATGATACCGCCATCACCGTGCTGCATCACAGTGTCGGTGTTTTCAGCCATTGATTTGCTTGTAGGGTAAAACGTTTTGGTCTCATCTGAAAAAACAAATCAAAAAGCCAAACACCTCCTTAACAAGTTTGCCATTTATGCAAAACTTTAAACAAGAAAGTGAGTACTGTGTGAATTGTTAACTTTAATAGGTCTAAATAAATCCGGTCTGAGACAAAGTTTCGGGTTTAAACTCTTTTTTAGTTGCGTATTATCTGAAAACAACAAAAAAAAAAAAAAAAAAAAAGAAAAAAAGGCTATAATCTTTGATGTTAAAATGTGCACTCAGATCCTGGATGTAAAACCACTTTAGAAGAGATTAGGACGCTCTCCACAGTCGCAGATATACATTATCATTATTGCACAGCAAAGTCCTCAGCAGTGCCTAATATAGTCCCGCTTCATTGTGATAAACATCTCACTTCTGCACTGTCGTGTGTCATAAATTGTCAAGAACCAACAGCAGAGGCAGAAATCGCCTTCCCTGCTGTTAGAGCTCCAGTCGAAGGCTCAAACTGTCAAAGACAGCTCATTCTGCTGTCATACACCCACCCACACAATAGCAGACACAAACACCACCACACACATTAAAGCACAACACCCTCTCATGGATTTGTAAGCCAATAACTTCAGCAATAAAAAAAACCCCACAGTTAATATTGTGTTCAAGCTCATCATCAATCCTTTGTTCAGTGGAAATGTAGTCCTAATAGATCCTTTAAATATTATGAGATGTTTTTTCAACACATTCCAGGCCTTGTAGCACAAAACAGGTGAGTGGAGGCTGTGTGTCCTACTTTTTTTTATTACTGTTTTATATTGTGGGTGCAATAAAAAAATAAAAAAATAAAAAAAATAAATAAATAAAATTAAAAAAATCCCTGCATCAAGCTTATTTTACAGAATCTTTCTTCTATAAAAGGCTGTCTAAGTGGGCAGTCGGCAGAAGAAGCTCTCAGGTCTCGGTGACTCACCTGACGGCCACCGTGGATCCATCTCCTCATCAAAGCCCACTCACAGCTGTCTGATAGGGCCCTCGTTTCCAAAGCGTGTCTCGCATAATGCTTGTGCACCTTATGCAACGCAGGAGCACTTGTTTGGGTTTTTGAGACGTTTCAACAGACGGCTCTTCAGCTCACACAATCCTTCAGGGCAATACTGGGGCAACATGATTTAGGTAAGCATGACAGAAGTTAAAGTTGTTGTGAAATAATGTTTTGAACTTTGCTAAAATCATCATTAAAAAAATCTTTAAAATATAACCTTTGACCTTTACCCCATATCGCCCCCAATCTCGTTCCCCACTTGTCTATGGACATGCTGCAAAAATAAATGGGCCTCTACTAAAATAATAATAAAAATTGTTTAAAAAGATTTTCTGGATTTTCACAATGTTGCATCACTTTTTTTTTTTTTTTTTTTTTACTGAATACATTAATTGTTGGAGGAAAAAAAAATAAATAAAAATTTGAAGATATTTCTCAATTTATAACTTCCACCAATAGTTTTTCCTGTTATCTGCAGTCAAATAATTTCAAATTTGTTTAGGAGACAGCATCACCTAGTGGCAGACAACAACAGCAACAAAAAAATAATACACATGAAATATTGACTGAACGAATCAGTCGGTTTGGTCTTAGCGCGTTTTATTGCCCAAAGGCTGAAAATAAACTAATTCCGGTTTAATATACCCATAAATGTCTCAGAACATTTGTTTCCTGTTTTACATTTCAGTGAAGTGGTAAGTAAACACTGTGTAATAAGTTACAGAAAGAACTACTGGCAAAATTAAGTACAGGGAGCCTTTGCACAACACAGAGAAAAGGTACTTGAAGACACCTGTTTTATAAAGTACAACAGTGCACATTAGAAATATGCATCAGCACAAACAGACATCGCGAGTTGGCCTCATTGAAAGTTGTGTTGCCGTCTTTGTTGTCTTAGTTGTGCAACTTCTGCACCACAGGCAGCTCAGTTGCACAGACAGAACATCAGTATTTAGACAACTTACGACAACAAAATACAATGTTAGGCCCGAAAAACTTTTTTTTTTTTCTTTTTGCAAACAGAGTTGCACATGTATATATGTACAGAGATTCTCACACACGGCATTCTCACTTACACACACACACACACAATACTCCAGGCGATCCCGAGGCACTGCATCCATTCACAGAAGTCCAGTCCTTCCAGTGGCCTGAGGTCTCCCTGGTTCTTTGTACCTGTATGGCAGCATGTAAAGTTCAAATGTAGTAGATGATCTCCGGTATCTGGCCGTCCTCTACCGACGTGCCGTTGTTGTTTCCAGGTGAGCTAAAGAACAAAAATGTAGTTTTGGTCCCAGTTGTTGATTCTTGGGTCACTTTCTTCAACCCCTTAGTGCCGTAATGAGAGTCTGGACCCTGTGAGGTGAAACACGAATCGGTTAGTTCAAGTTTCCACGATGATTTCTTCTGACGAAATGCTCAGGCTAACCTTTAGGGTGGCGCATGCAGTGTAGCTGATATTGGGCAGGATCTCCACAGGCTCTTTAAACATCACTCGGAAGGTGTTTCCTGAGCCGTCGCAGCTGAAACCGGTATCATTCTGGCCCAGCGTGATACGTTTGTCACTCTCTAAGATCTGAAAACAGGAAATTATTGATTTGTTATCAGAAGTCTTGTATGTTTTGTCTGCATAAAGAAAGAAGAAAGAGGTTATTGATGGTTTAACAAGCAGGGTGGTTTTATTTCTCTCCATGTGGCCACGCAAGTACTTTTTTTCATTAATAACTTAAATCAGCATTTGAAAAATGTATTTACCATTTTGTCTTATAATAAAATTTGCTTTGCAAATTGTCATTCAGGGACAAAACTGATGTGACAAAAGGTCCCAGCACAGACTGGACTTCTTTTAAAAGGCCAATCTGTTTGGGTGACGCAGCAGGTTATTGATTGTCTTTTAAAAGGAGGTTTAATCAGTTCTCACCTTTTCTTTATTATTTGCTCCTGTTGCCTTTTCTTAAAAGTTAAACACTGTGGAAACATTGTAAAGATTGCTAGTGGTGTCCCTATTTTCAAACCACCAGATTTGTATTAAGCAATTAAAAAAAAAAAAAAGTCACATCTATAAGTGAAGATATGATCAGTTCTTCTGGCTACCCTCTTCAAAGAGGATTAAAGCTGAAGTTATAAGGTAACTAAATCTACCTATGTCAGAGGTTTGCAAACTTTACAATCCAAAGATTCTTGCTCTCAGTCCATCTTAATAAAACTTGTTTAGAGCCACAAATATCCCATGACCTTTTGAGAAAAGACATTAATTTCTACTACATTGTCTTAAATTACCAATATTTTATTTACATGTTTTGGGCTGTAAAACAAACAAACAAAAAAAAAAGCATAAAAGTTTGTGACAAGAGGATGAATATATTTTCTTCCATGGGATGTTTTTATGGAAAATCTGCAAAAGACAGTTTTCAACCTAATGACAAAAAAAAAAAAAAAGAGATTTAAAAACATGTTTCTGGTACTAATAGTGACATTGTGCTCAGGAAATAAATGCAATTATTCCATGAAAATAACCCTCCTAAAACCTATATTTAATCTATATTTAAAAATATTAGCGTTTTTAGTCATGCTAGTCCTGCTGGACCAAGGGTTGAAGGCCTTACCTGAATGTTGACCTGATAGTCGGTGGGTCCATGTATTGAGCCATATAAGCCAAAACCCACGATGGATATTCTTCTGTTAACATTAAATCTACAGAGAAACGTAAACAGGAGAACAGTTATTAAAACGAACCACGGGTTTCATCCCGGCGTCGACTAACGAACGTAAGCTGACCTGATTCTGTCGCTGGTGCCGCTGTACCCCCACCGGCTCTCAACCTGCTGGAACCTATTAATGCTACACTCCTCCCCCCTGAGGCAGCAGCGAGGCCTGTCAATGTAGTCGACCCGTGGTTTGGGGTTTACTGTAAAGTGTAAAAACAGATTTACCACCTCCCGATCGAACAATATTCCAGATTGGGCAGGCCCTGTCGCACAAGAAAAAATATCAAACTGGTTTCTGTGGTTGGAGCTGTATGGACACATCAGGAAACATGAAGAACTCAGCAGATCAGTGACGGCTGATCTGCTCAGGACACACTGATAACCAAACGGTCCTTCTGCCAGGACACATACCGGCTGCGAACTCTTCGACGGTCATGAGCGGGAAGCGGATGAGCGGGAGCGCTTTCCCCAGAACCTTCTGCTTGTTCTCCGAGGTCGGGGGAAGCTGTTGTCTGTAACACTCCGCCTCTGCCCAGCGGACCACCGCTTCGAACAGACGATTCTCCCTGATGCTGAGTGTGTCTCTCTCCAACACTGCGCATAAAGTATCTACACACACAAACACACGGAGCAGCTACACTTTCAGATCCCACAACAAAGTGGCGGAGCAGCACACACAGAGTGAAGGAGACTCGCATACCAAGGTCAATATCAGTGAAGCCCTCTGCGTTTATTGCGTCTGCTGTGCTTTTGTCGATAGTGTCCAAGCAAAGCGTGGCAAGCTGAGGCTCATCAAATAACCTCGCCTGTGAAATAGAGCAGAATATTCAGATTACAGCCATTCGTTTTGCTAAAGGCTGCAGCAATTAAATAATGCGCATACATTTGAATTTTACCAGCGTGTAAAACTAATACAAAACCATGCCAGTGATGAAATACGATGAATCAAATTAAACATTGTAATTTCATTGGAGATGCACCAACGAGGCACTTCATGGCCAATTTCCAGTCTAAGCTGCCATTTACCCCCCATTCTACAAGGTGCGAGACATGAGAAAAAAATGTACTGCAGGTTTTTTGAGATTATATTACAAACTTACCTCTGTTTCTAACCCTTGTCTAAATTTGATTTAAGTATCTAAGTTTTATAAGGCATTTTTCTTTTGCTTTAAGCGAAAAAAAACAAAAAATTCAGGTAGAATCTATCTAATCTGTTTTCAATTAATACTAAGGAATTACTGACTCAAAACAAGTGGAAAGTTTATTTGTAACTTAATTTTGTCTTATTTCAACACTACACACACATTTGGATAGAAACTAGACAAAAATACTTAAGATTTTATGTTTTAGCTGCGTAAACACTATATTGACTGAAAATGAAGGTTTTTTTTTCAGTTTAAATGCATTTTATAAGAAAAATGAAACTAATTTTCACTGTCTGACCCACAAATCAAGAAAAAATATGTTAATTGATGGGTTCACCTATAGATCAAATTGCTCCATATATTGTGATACTGTGATTTGTAACAATACTGTAGTTTTGAGGGAAACATATAATTAAGCTTAAAATATAATGAAATTACAACGATAAGAACATTCTCTTCTTTTTGGACTGACCTACTAATTTAGATTTTAAGGATGTAGCAAACACTTGCATAAACATGTGCCACAAGTTCCTTACTGGAGCTTTCCAAAAATTATTCAGAAACCACTACTGGGACTGTGTGATGCATAGGTTTTGTGAAAGAATCTATGTTTTACGTTGTAGTCCTTCAAGATGTTAAAGAAATATCAAGCAACTGTAGAACAAAATGTTAAAACCCAAAGGAATAAACACAAAATAGAGCAGCTAATGTAATTAAACACCTACTTGGAAAAACTGGGAGCCCCTTAATATCCCAAAAAAATATAAATGGAGATTAGATCAAGTGACTTGTGTCTTAAAACAGCCACTAATAAAGACTGTGAGTGCCTCACTAGTTAATAATGGCTTTAGAAAGAACCTTATCTCACGCTTGAGTAAAGGCACTTTGCATCCAAGAGGAGTGTTTACTTTGTTCAGTGTTTTTTGTTGCTCTACTATCATATATTGACGACACAGCTGCGTTGACTGGCAGTAACCTGAGTGAGAAGCATGAAGGCGTTGTCGGCTCTGAGGTGCTTGGTGAGGAACTCCACACAGTGGCCCTCCAGAGCTGGGACTGCATATTTCTTCGCTGTGTACAGAGTCGTCATCACAGTCTCTGGACCAATATGGACCTCGTCGGAATACAGAAACCTATACAGCAAAAATAAAAATAGGAAAGAACAAGAATAAGCATTTTTCATCAACCTACCCTAAGCTTCGAATTTAAATGTGAAGAAAATCTATATTTTCACATGGATTTGGTTTAGGGTTGGGCATGTATCTTGTGATAAATTTCTTGTCATGATAAGAATTTTGATTTTGATTCTAGTTAATGTCTAAAAATTCTGTATATATTCTCTGGATCGTTATGTTTAGACTCTTCTCCACTGTTTGCTTTAATAAAAGTATCAATACATTTTACAATGTAATTAAATGTAGTTAATGTGTGCTGTTACGTCTTTATGTGACTGGTAACCTAAAGAAGTGCATTATAGATGTGTATGTTTTCATGCAGCCACAGTCAGGAAGTTGTGTGAAAAACAAGTAGTAAATAGTTTTTCTGGTCATGTTTATTGTTACTACAATTAGGCCTGTCACAGTGAAGAATAAATCAATTAAGTTATCGCACGATAACTTAAAACAAACTCAATAATTTCCATTTGCATGATTTATCGTTTTCCTCCTTTCTCTCTCTTTCTACAAGACCTGGTCTTCATTCTGGTGCTTTGGTCTCAGCCAGTCATTTTTTAAGAAAAATTTTGTCTATAATTTAAAAATTTAGAAGACTTTATCATTTTTTTTTTTTTTTGTTTCTGTTGTTTTACTTATTTGTTTTGGATATTTAAAATGTCTTCCAGTTCTTGATCTTTCAGAATGTGTCTTTCCATTATTATGCCATTGCCGTTATGTTACTCGAAAATGGTCTCAAAACAACAATATCATCGTTTTTGGTCAATGCCTTCTGGGACGATAAATCGTCCAGCAACATTTGCCATCGTGACAGGCCGAGTCCCAATACTACCTCAAAATATCGTGATGAAACTTTAAGTCTACGTATCGTCTACATTTTGTCACATAACAAAAGATTAAATTTATTTTATTAGGATTTCCAACAATAGATCAAAACAAAGTAGTGCAGAATTGTGGAATGAAAATAATCTAGAGTTTTAAACTGTGTTACAGGTTCTCCCATTTTCTAGGGTCTCGAAAGGGCTGGTGTGGAAACAACTTGTGTTAATTTGTTCTTAAGGTGACTTTTTCTGTTTTTTCTCTGTGCATCCCCGGTGTGCAGCACTCTGAACGCTGTGTGGGGGTCTGGGACCACCAGTCCCACCTTACCTGAGCAGGGCCAGGAAAGCTGCAGGCTCCACGTCAGGCAGCTCTATTTCAGCCGAAGTGGTGGCCATCCCCCCGTTGAACATGGCATCAAACACGGCGCTGCCAGCGGCCAGGACGAACTTATGAGCAGGTATCCTCTGGGCCTGTCTGCCTTTCCCGACGACGAACCTGACGTCGCTGAGCAGCTCGTTGTTGAAGAGGAAAGCAAAGCGCTCCTTCAGGGAGCTCTTCGTCGCCTGCCAGTTGTAGACGGGCTCCCGCTGTAGGCCGAGGCCCGGCGGGGAGGCGGACGGTGCGGGAGCTGAGGCTGGCATGTTGCACAGAGCCGCCGCAGCTCCGCATTGTACCGAGTTGGACGGAGCCTCCGGACCGCTTTGGTTCGACGCCAATCCACCGCCGCTGGCCATGACGAGCCGCAGCGGTGTTTCTGCCTCGGATCCTGCAAACAGCAAGGCGCTAATGATACCGTGTCGCGACAGCAGAGGGGGTTGGTTTATTTACGTATTGTCCATCGCGCAGGAGGCCATTGCTCAGGTTCTTCGGTTGCTAAAGAGACGCACTTCCTCCAAAACACATTTTCCTCGTTTTGGATTGGACGGCGTCTGGCCTCGTTCAAGGCTCGTTACTGCCCCCTGGTGGGCTCCTCTCCGTGTAGTTCAACAAATTGATGCACCCATTCATCAACAAGAATTTCAACACAGTAGTAAATAAATAAATAGTCCTCAATTTTTATGTTTATTTACAATAAGTACACTTTTCGGTTTTGCTAAATCAGATATTGCATATGCATATATTAAATATGTGGATATATAAAATTCTGAAATATTGAAATAATTAAAGATTCTTTTAAGATAATGATTTTTGACATATATCTATCTAACCCTGAATTGAAGTTACTTACTCAAGATTAGAATTACATATATTTTTTTACTTTGTGCTTTTGTTCTTATTAACTGGATTTGAATCATTATAGTGTGTAAATGTTTATTGAGCTTTTTTATTATAACGCTTTTGGAGATGATGCCTTGTGTGTCGTTTTTTTATAGTCCACGACTAGATGTCGGTTCCTTGTTTTTTTTAAGTTCATTTTCTCACAATAATAAAAAAAAAGAATCCCCGTGCATTGTTTCCGGTCTGATTAGTATGAAACATGGCAGATTGTCCATAAAACATGAGCAGTTGTGTGCGAGAGCGCCCCTGAACGTTGGTAAGAAGTAAAAAAAGAAAGAGAGAGAGAGAGAGAGAGAGAGAGAGAGAGAGAGAGAGAGAGAGAGAGAGAGAGAGAGAAAACAGATTCATGATCCAGAAAGACGAGAGGGACAAGACTGAACCCGCAAGTGAGAGCAGGACTGAAAGTTTGATGACTGGAAGAGATCCCTCTTTTCCAAACATGACGCAGACTGGTCGGGGACTTTTCTGGAGCTGATCTCTGTTGATTTTATTTTCTCTTCAAAAAAACCCCCAGAGGGTCAACAATGAGCGCTTCTGCCGGGACCGGGGTGTTCATGCTCTCGCTGATGTCCATCCCTTTCTGCTATTTATTCAATTCCTTCATTTACAACAGCAGGTGAGTGCATTTTCAACTAACTCGGTTTGGGGATTACAAAACTATAAATGTCTGTGTAGTGTTATTCAAATTGTTTTATTCTAAAGATCAGAATTTTTAATTTTTTTTTTGTTTGCTTAATATTCAGTGCAGAAGCTTTCTTCTTCGCTGGATGCACAGCAGTCCTCATTCTGACCATTTCAGTTCGTTTCATGCTCAAGAAGAAGGCTCCTGTTGATCCTCTTTTCTATGGTATGATTTCCTTGTCTTAATATATCCACTACTTTGTTATTCATGACCACACAATTATTATTGTTATTGTTATTTTTGTTTACTAACCAACTAACTGATTGTTTCAATGCAGTGTATGCGGTGTTGGCATTCCTGAGCGTGGTGAACCTGATCATTGGGCTGGAGCAAGACAACATCATTGATGGCTTTGTGACGTTTTACCTCAAAGAGGTAAAAACTGCTGTGCGTACAGCGTGTGGCTCACAGAAATGTTCCCCCATATAGATTTTACAAACAAATCTGTGTGTTGCAGGCAGAACCACACATTAATACAGCACATGGACATATGATTTCCTATTGGGATGGCTGTGTGCATTATCTTATGTACCTGCTTGTGATTGCTGCCATTACTTGGGGGTATGACCTGTCCATCCAAGTGTGAGCCGGTACATGTGGTTCCGGCAGTAATAATAGCAGTGTTATATGGTTTGCGCAGGGACAGTTACCGAGCGATTGGACTGTACTGGGTGGGTTCTTTTCTCATGAGCACCATGGTCTACATTCTCGGGAATGCTGTGGGTAAGAGCACCAAAAATAATGGGGGTATCTTTAGCTGAGCAACTCCTAATTCACAAGGGAATCTGTGTTTCTTACGGTGATATGTTATCATATTTTCTAGGAAAATATGGGAGCCAAGTCACTCCTCTCTTCGTCCTCCATATGCTTTATATCTCAGTGTCTGTTTGGGCTTGCTTCCAGATCTTTAGCCAACCCTCTACACACGACTCTCAGTTAACGGTGAGTTACCAGACTCCTCTGCACATCCTCTATTAATCTACATGGGGAGTTGCTTTTGACTCACTTGAATAGAGGACTTGAACCATCTGCTACAGTCAAATCTCATCATGTTCTCTTACATCTTCTGCATAGGATATAAGACACAGAAGTAAACGTTTCCAGAAAGCAGATTGATTCGCCACAACAATCATCAGCATCAGCATTTCACTGTAGTTCCAAGCAGAAAAAAAAAACATATTATCAGGGTAGAAAACGAATGTGACAGGCTGCTAAACATTTGAAATACAGCAGTTTGAACTCCACTGCAGTTCATCCTTTTTGTTACTTTGAGTGTAAAATAGTTTAAATCAATGACTTCTGCCTCCACCTGTCTGTGAAGACACAAGGAGTAAATTATGTGGACAAAATAATATTGTGGGGTTTTAGGGGTTAGATAGTTTTACTCTTCTTGGTTTCAAAGGTAATAAGCAAAATGACACCAAACCCACGCAGGATGTGGATAAATAACAGATTTCAAAGGGTTAGTCTGGATTTTTAAGAAGTATGATTATTATCAGTTATAATTCATCAGTGATTCTTTTGCACAATGGAAATGAAACCTACAAGTTTACTGAGTTCTTGGCAGAACTGCAGAGAAGCCGAATCTGATCTGGAGGGATAGATGGAAAACACGGGGTAATTAAGTTCCAGGGATAAACATTCAGGGTAACAGTGCTAATTATAACATACAAGCATTTCATTGCCTCAAAATTAATTACATATGAAAAAACTATGATTCTCAAACTCAGCTTATTAACTCAACAATTTGAACATAAATTTGAAGCAGATTTGTGCTCGTAATGTGAATCTCTGTCTGAAGTGAGTGGTCAAAATGAGAATATATCACAAAATTTCTTTCATATACTGACTGTCTTATAAAAAGCAACACTTTAGCATTTCTGGCACAAAAATAAAAGACAAGGGAAACAGAAGCATTTAACATGAACATGAAATAATAATAATAATAAATTTAATTGAAGATTAAATTCTTCCTAGTCATCATACTTATCTTAAATCTCTATTTTAGTAAGCACTTGTGACTGCAGATTTATACTTCCATTGGCTAATTCATATTATTAAGGAAAATAGAACCAAATTGGTAGGTTTTGTTCATATGTAATAATACTTAATGTTATTTTTATATACAAACTTAATAATAACCTTTACGCCCATTATGTGTATAGATCCTTGTCCAGTACAAATTGCTGGTGTAACTTTTTCAACAGCAGTTCTGATCTCAGTGGTGATCTTTGGTCATTTTCTCTCAACGATGAAGACAGCAAAGCGCATTAAGCTGTAAGGTGTAAGATCATGTCAGGAGCACAGACAGTTGAAAACTGGTCAAATGTCATTTTTCAGCGCATTCAGGAATCACAGCGGACAAACTTGCTCCACAGACCTCTGGATTTGCTGTTTACTGTCTACCTCATTCCAGCTTTGGCCTTTTGTGTCTTCAGAGGCTTGGTAAGAAACTATGAAAGGATCAACAAGTATAAAACCTGGACTGGTGAAATGATTCATCAGTGGCCCGTATTTGTTTTGGAGGTTGTTCTGGACTGCCCCAGCAAATGGTGTGAGGACTACACCCAGCAGTTTGAGCCGTACCTAAAAGATCCCTCCGCCTACCCCAAAGTCCAGGTAACTCAATGACATGAAATATGATGAAACATCATCCTGATCTTCAATGTCTTAAACTGCATTCACGTTCGCCAGATGCTAGTGAGCATGCTGTACTCCGGACCCTACTACATCATCACCCTGTATGGGTTGTTGGTCCCAGGATGTGAATGGGTTCCAGATTTGACTCTTGTGCACTCAGGTGCTCTGGCTCAGGTAGGTAATACTGATCATTTAGAGCACAGCTGTGGGAAGGCAAGTCAAACTTGTTTGCACACACAGGATTTCAAAAGTGTTATTATTTTGTATTTTCATTTCATGTTTCAAACACAAACAGTTTGGCATTTTGAGGGATTTTATGTGACAGACCGACAGAAAGTATTCAAGAATACTTAAAGATAACAAGTTATTATCTCCACAAATCTGGTCTTCATGGAAGAGTAGTAAGAAAACAGTCTTGGTTGAAAAGACGCCAAAATAAATCTTTGTTGGTCGCAAACTTTGTGGGGAACGCTCCAAACATTTGGAAGAAATTGATCTGGTGAGAAAAATCTGACTTTGTGGTCCACAACCAAATGCTACGTGTGGTGGAAATCTGATGCTGAAGCAGCATCCACATGGAGATACATGGCGGTAGCAGTATTGTGCTGCGTTGATGCAAAGAAGCTGGTCGGTTTTGTCGAACAGACAAAACCAGTGATAAACCACTTAACTTGGTTCACCTCACTTGTCCTTTAGTAAAAACACACTAACCTGTCAGAAGAAACAACTTATTTACTTCAACAGATCATCTAAAAGTGAATGTATTTCAGAGATTATGCAGCAATAGAGTTGGGCAAGATTTAAGTTGAGCTAACAGGAAGTCTTCAACTGCCACATTTGTGAATGTTCCTGAAAGGGCTTCAACTATTCACCTTTGGTCAGGGTTTTTTTTCTAAAAATTGCAACCGTATCTGTGTGAACTTTGTGTCTTGATATTTGAAATAGTGAGTTAATATGTCAGTGTAACAGTTTTGGCCTTATCACTCAGAGGTGAAAGAGTTCTGTGGGAAAGCAAAGGATTTTGACCAGATGCCAGAAAAAGAGTGACTTCATGGTGACATTTTGGTTAGTCTTTAACTTTTTCTCCTATAGTGTTTCTGGACTCATTGACTTGTTCTTCAGTGAATTAACCAGGGAGCACAATAGAGACATTTTCTCAGATCTAAACTTGGAACGCTATGAAGATTGGCGGCAGCAGCTAGTGCACCACTCTCATCCCCGCCATACAAAGCAGCCATTGTGTTTGAGCTCTAAGCTGCCACGTCACTCATCAGTGGGACTAAGGGCAGAAGGTGACTTCAGGCCGAGTGGAATGGTGGTATTGGTGGTATTCACTTAAATGTCAACTGTTCAGCGGGAGCTATAAAAAGGAGCGCTGATGGTCCAGAAGGCTGGGTTGCTATGAAACATGTCCATTTTCAGGAGCCTAATTAGAAAAGATGACAGGGAGGGTTTAGTTACATTTCGAATTATTTGGGGTTATGTCAACAGCTACACGTCTGGATCCAATGGCTTACTAACAGAAAATATCAGCTGTAACTACATCATCTTCTCCTTTGGCGTTAACCTTTCATTTTACATGGAAATTATAAACTACACTGAAGTTTAATATATGGGAATATTGAAAACAAAATACTGGACCCCAAGCTTCCCATATAATTCGGATGTATGATAATGTCATATTAATTCCATTTTTAATACATTTTTTATTTGATAGAAAATATTTTTTAAATCCAGTTTCCAGCCTCACCAAATCACTTGGAAGACACATCTTGTCAGTGATGCATTCAAAACGTTAGTCTCTTCATCAGATCTCAGTTCAATGTTGCATTTTGTTATGATTGAAAAAAAAACAAAAAAACATACCGATTGAAAGATTAGAAAAATTTGCTCGAGATGCACTACATATGGTCAAATCTCACTTGCTGGTAAATAGGGCTATTTTATGTCATATGGTGGCTATTAATTCAAGGAATACAGATGGTGATCCTCAAGGTTTTATTCTCAGCCCACTGTTTTAAAAAAACATCTGTTTTCTTTGGAAGGAGTGTATCCACATCCCACATCTAGACTTTCCAATGTTTGCTCTTCCTGCCATGAAAAACTATTTTAAATGGATCAGGGTGTAATGACATTCACTCTCCTCAAGGGTCTTCAGGTCTTCTAGATTCTCGTTTAGGTCATCCCAAACAACAACTTGAATTTTCCTCTCACTAAGTCATTCTTCTGTTAATCTGGGTGCGTAATTGGATTGACTAAAATGCTTAAAAAGTTAAGTTTCTCTTCCTCCTCAGCTTCTTAGCAGACATCTGAAAATTTTGGATGAAATTAGACTGGTATTGGGAGGTTTTCATAACTTTATCCTTGAACAAAACCTCTGATGCTGCCAGCTCTATCTCCATCTTGCACTTTCAACTCAGCCTTTTTTAACTGGTTTTTGAAAATTCAACAGTTTTTATAAATCTCGTTTGCTTTAACTTTGCATTTTACATCCTTGAATGTCTAAAGTTTCATGTAATTTAAAAAAAAATCCTAGGAGTATGTCCCTGCTTGTTCCTCGCTGTAATTTCTTTCTCATTCGTCCTTTTCTGCTCTGTTTTACAGGCCCAGTTCTCTCACATCGGCGCATCCCTTCACACACGGACACCGTTCTCTTACAGAGTACCAGCTGACAGTCAGCCTGTCTTCTTGCTTGTTAATGTCCTGTACGCTCTTGTGCCTCATGCTTTGTGCTACCGTTGCTGCACGCAGCCAGCCTTCTTCCTCAAGCCAAAGGGAGAGAAAAAAACACAATGACTCTGCACCGCTGAGACAGACAAGGCACTACAGAGGGCGAGAATGCCTTTAAAAAGCCAGAATAACTTGTGAAACTCTGATTTATGTTTGCATTTACCCACAGTTTCTGGTTTTCAAAGTGTGTGCTAAACAGGAAACTTAATCAGTGTTATATGTGGTTGTTTATGCTGTAAATGTGAGGATGTGTATTATGTGTCGTGAAAACTATGTTTGTGATTTTTAAACTATTTGTCCTAATATATTCAGTGTTTTTGTCAACTAAAGTATTTGCTTTATGGGCTTAAGATTTGAATTGGCAAATAAATAATTTGTGTCTTTCCAATTGAATCCAATTCTCAAAGCAATATAGGTTAATATAAGTCAGAACTACTTGCTGATGCATTCCTTGCAAATACCACATTGTCACCTCAGTATGGATAAAACACACAGATTTATGGACAACTTCAAGGAGGTGATGTTCAAATGTTACTTTATCTATTGATTTCAATTAAAACCAGCTTGTTTACCATTGTTTTATAAAATAGACTGGAACATATATATATTTTCAGAGCTGATGTCTTTTTGTTTGCATAAATTCTACATGTCCATCCAAAGTCAGTCACTATAATGAATGCATTCCCCAGAGCAACCTTTTAAATTATTGGATTGGTCAAATAACTGCTGTGGGCAGGCTTTTGTAAAATAAATATTTGATGAATTGCAGATTTGAAAAAAACTAATTTGTGTGTGTTCATTGTTGAGTATTTCAATGGCAGAATTAATAAACAGTGCAAGATAAGAATATAAGTGGGATTTTGTGAGAATCACTACTGAAAACAGCTCTGTGTGTTATGTTACTGTATATTTTATTAAAAATGTCTGAACAATTCTTTTATTTTTTTTTTATTTGGATGATTAAAAGAAGGAAGTACTTTCCAGAGCCTCTTTCTGTCATTTGCACAAGATTTTGTCTGCTGTGATTTTTGGAGAGTAGAAAAAGTAAAACATACATTTTTAGACTGTAATAAGTGAATTAGAGTGAAATACTGATTGTAAGACTTCATAAAAATAAGTTGTAATCAGAAAATTAAGAAAAAACATCAGCTGATTCAGTTTTGTAGTTATTTATAGTGGAGGATTAGAGCCACTAATCTGCAAATGTTTTTATTTTTTATTTTTGAAAGAGTGTAATGATAGAAAATAGATTATGATCCATACTCTAATTTAGAATGTGGTGATAACACTGACAGCTGAAAGTTGTTTGCCAACCGGCAAAAAGTAAAAAAAAAAAAAAAAAAATATATATATATATTTCAACTTATAAAACGAACTTTTTTGTATCAAATTATATGAGGATTTAATTTTATGTATTTTTGTTTTATTTCAATATGTCGTTTATTTGGTGTGAGTAACATTGTGGTTTACACTCCAAGCCAGTTGGTGGCGGTAAACCACAAGGTTGTTCACCAACAGCCAACAAACGAGAAAGAAGAAGACTAGCTCTCCTGTAGCCAACAGACATCGAATAATTGCATTTCTTTTCATTATGCAATTACGTACATGTTGTAATTATATTAACAAGACCTTATATTAGCGAGGTCCTTGCGATAAAAGCTCGCAGCTTAATCAGGGAGAGTATTAACACCCATTCTCAAATAGAGTTGTTTGCTAACGTTAGCGTAGCTAGCCGCGGCTAGCTTCGATGGCAGCCCCCACTACTCCTCTTGTCTCTACTTCTACATTAAGGTTTGAAACTCTCATTCTTTTGTCTTGTTTAAATAAAAGTAAATAAAAGCTAAATTGTGAACACAAGTCGACCAATTATTCATGTAAAAACTATCGCTGCCCTGGACTGGGCAATTTTCAAAAGCATGTCGGTTTACTGTCGACGGTTCTTCTATTACAGCTCTGTGTGTCATGTTACTGTTTTATTGTTGTTTTTTACACGTACAGTCAGAAGCAGCGAAGAGTTGCGCAGAGGAAGGAGAGAAGAAGACGGAAACGACAAGCTCTTGCTCAAGCCAGAGAATGTGGTATAAACACTATTAAGACTGACTGACATCATTCAGCTCGGCGTTGCCTCGATGGGACGCTGAGTCTTTTGGTGCTTTATTGTAGAGTTGAAAAATGACGCTGAAGAAGAGGATGAGGTGAATGAAGGAGAAAGTGAGGGGGACAAGGCTGCTGAGGATGAGAGGTAGGACAACCTGTCTCTGCTGTCCTGCAGCTGCCAAAAACTTCAGTGAATCAGTCCTCAATTGTATTCTGTATTTTTATTTTTTTCAGACATCGACAACATGAAGAGTGGCTGGAAAGAGAGAGGCTGGCTCAGGAAGAATTCAGGCTGAGGACAGAGAGGGAGGAAGCTGCGAGGAAAAGAAAAGAGGAGGAGGAGGTAATTTCCTGATGAGGTAGAAAGGAAGAAGCTAAGTTGCCAGTTGGCACAAATTTGTTGCTGTCAGAAAACGCAGGCATGAATTAGTCCCTCCCCCCTTGTTGCCAACATATTTGAACAATAAATAAGTTGGGCTTAGAATAATTTTCCTGGCAGAAAACAGTAATATTTCACATTGCTTTGCACTGTAGTGCTTTATTTTTGTCGCTTGCTATATTATATACAATAAATGTGACTTGTGCAGTTTATTTTGCACCCATCAAACACAAATTCTGTGGATATTGGTGAGCAAACGGGCAAAACGGATAAGCGATCTATGTCATAAATGCCGATTTCAAATGGTTGCTGTTCTTCAATTCACAGCGAATGATAAAGGAGGAATGGGAGGCCCAGCAGAAGAGAGAACAAGAGGAAAAGGAGCAGAAGCAGCGGGAGAAGCGCGACAGAGAGGTGAAACGGACTCCAGGAGGATAGAAAATAAAAACAACATATCCTCTGCTGCTAACTTATCAAAAAATAAAAAATAATACAATAAGTTCATCAGATGAACACGTGTTTGCTCTGTGAAGATGATTACTTTTCCTTGACTTTGTGGCACAAGCAACCATCATGTTCCTTACCTAAGATACACTCAAAGAGAAAAAAAGCTTACACCTTCAGCTTGCACATCAAGAATGTATCTTTTACTTTGTGTGGGATTGTATGTAAAATTGGTTGATGCATCTGTCAGTTTCCTTAATATCTTGGGTGATTTTTGTGCCTGTCAGGCTTTGTGAATGAACTCTTAACCCCCGATAACAGATATGCTGCAGTATGTTGACGTCTTCACGTTTTTCACAAATCGTGTGTTTAAAACATTTGTAGGAGGCCGTTCAGAAAAGGTTGGATGAAGCCGAGAATCAGGTAAAAACAAAGATACGTCTCACTTAAAAGAGCAGGGAACCTTTTATATCTGTAGGAGACAGAAAATGTGGTGCTTAATCAAGTGTCAGCTCTTTGTGCTACTGAAGACTCAAAGCTGAAATGTGTGTTTTGACTTCTTATGTCAATCATATATTTATTGTCTTTTTTTAGCTGGAAAATGGAGGACCGTGGATGAATCCTGAGGCTCCTGCAATGACGAACTCGGAAAACTTCGGAACGGAGCGCGACGTTGCCAACTGCCCTTTTTTCCTGAAGACAGGAGCATGTCGATTTGGAGACAGGTTCTGTTTGTCTTTTTTTTTATTTAAAAAATATCAGTTAAATATAAAATATATCATGAATAATACTTTACCTAAAGGGACTATTCTTTGTATTTGCTGGTTTATCTCAATCCATATACGCAGGTGTTCTCGGAAGCACATCTATCCGACTTCCAGCCCGACCCTGCTGGTCCGCGGTATGTTCAAGACGTTTGGAATGGAGGAGTCGCGGCGGGACGATTACGACATGGATGCCTGTTTGGAGCACAGCGAGGAGGAACTGCTGGAGTCTTTCCTCGAGTTTTACCACGACGTTCTGCCGGAGTTCAAGAACATCGGCAAAGTGGTGCAGTTTAAGGTAACGGACACAAGAGTGTTCACTGAAAATGCATTTAATGGTCTGAAAACCAGGCTTTCTCGGATATTTTAGTTTATAATGTAGGCTGATGATTCTTCTTTTAGGTCTGCTGCAATCATGAACCACATCTGAGAGGGAATGTTTACGTTCAGTTTGACACGTAAGTTTCTCATTTTGTCTTTCTAAGCTGCTTACTACTGATTTTTGTTGAGGTTTTATGTGATATAATGCACAGAATAACTGATAATTGTGAAGTAGAAGGAAAATTACACCTCGTTTAAGAATCTGAAAAATGTGGTGTGTGTATTTATATTCAACTCTCTGAGTCAACATTTTGTTGAGCCAGATCACAAAAGCCTTTGGGATATGGCTATCAGTTTGCAGGTTACTAGATGTTTGTTTTTTCATTCTTTTTTTATGTCAGACTTGATGGAGAATATTTAACAGCAAGTCTTGCTGCTCATTCTCATATGGATCGTGTCAAGATCTGGGTTGTGACTCCGAAATAATTTCTGTTCTTACACATGTTCATGCTTTGATCTAAACTATGTTACCTAACTCTCCAGTTGTCCAAGACCCGTCTTTGTTTCTTGGTCTTTTATGAGAATGTCTCTTCACAAATATTCTCTAACAAACATCTTTGGAGCCCACAGAACATTTATACTGAGATTAAACGACACACAAGTTGACCCTGTTTGTGCATTAGTTGCGAAGGGAGTTGACTTAATAGGTTTTTGTAAGAAGAAAAATTATAATTACATTATTTTGCTTCAACTTCACCATTAAGATATTTGTGCTTGTCTACGTATGCCATAAAACATGTTAAATTTGTGGCTGTGAAGAAAATTTATTAAAAAGCTCAAGTGTGGTATGAAGCCATTACATGTTGTCCTGTTGTCTTGGCTTTGTGTCCAGAGAGGAGATGTGCAAAGAGGCCTTTGTGAAGTTCAATGGGAGGTGGTATGCAGGCCGGCAGCTTCAGTGTGAGATCTGTCCTGTTACACGGTGGAAGAACGCCATATGTGGTGAGTTAGCTTTCACCTGTCACCTTAAGGGCAGAGAAGCAACATTCGTTTCAGTGCGTTGACAATTTTATGTTTTTTTTTTTCTCGTTAGGACTGTTTGACAGACAGAAGTGCCCTAAAGGCAAACACTGTAACTTTCTGCATGTATTTCGAAACCCGGGCAATGAATTCTGGGAGGCCGACAGGGACCTCCAGGTGTCCCCCGATCGCAGGACCAGAGGGAGTCGCAGGGACGAGTGGCATTCGGAGCGCTACAGGGAGCGGCCGCGGAGGCAGCGCCGCAGCAGCCGGAGCCCGGCAAGATCAGAGCGGTCCCACAGACGGTGGGAGGACGACCGGGAGAGGAGCAGGAGCAGAGAGAGGAGGACGTCCCACCAGCGCAGAAGACAGACAGGTGGTCTTCTAGGTCGCGACACAGTGACAGGAGGACAGACCGGCACCGGAGCAGGAGTAGGGACAGATCAAGGAGCAGAAGCAGAGAGAGAGAGCAGCGTAGAGATAAAGAAGGGGTGACTGAATACAGAGACAGGGGTGATGTCTGGGACCCTCAAAGAGAAATGAGGGAGAGATCAAGAAGCACAAGTAGAGAAAGAAAGAGACACAAAGAAAGCAGAGAAAGAAGCCCAAAGATATCAGAGAAAAGTCTTTCTGATGGTACAAAACCCCACCGCCATCACAAGCGCTCAAAAAAAAGCAAGAAGAGCAAAAAGAAGCACAAAAAGAAAAGTCTCTCATCTGAAAAGACACATTTCTCCACGGAGTCAGGAAGCGAGAAAGACTCGGAGGAAGAGACTTGTGGTAATCCTTCAACACAAAGTCCGAGTGGAGGCTTTAAAGAAGAAGAGGGAACTCAGAAAAAATGTGCTGGTCAGAATGATTTGGATTCAGAGGTGAAAACCGAGGCCTCTCCTGAAATTAAGATTGAACCGACAACAAACGGGGACATTTCTTAATTTCTTTGTCTTTAAAATCAGTCATTCACTGCTAGCCTCATCAGAATAAGTAGTGTAAACAACACTGTAAACATTTTATGGATGCTTCATGGATTTTTAGTAATATCTTTCTGGTGAAAGCTTTTTACAGACTGTGTTCAGATTATGTTATGAAATGGTCAGATATATTTCATAACAGCTCATACAGCTTTTTAGTGCAGCTTAGCTATAGACACGTGAATAACTTGGATACGTTTTGAAATAAATGCTCAGTATTGGGACTTGAAGCACTTCCTGGCTCTTCTGTACAAACAAAAACATCAGAATGGGTTGTCCTTGAATACATTTATTGTCTCAGATTTAAGAAAAACTGTTGGCAGTGTTAAATATAAAACAAGTCATTTTGCTCAAATCAAAGATGGTTTTGTTCAATGATGGGGTTGAAATTGCAGAAAAGAAACGGGCATCTCCTAAGAGATGTCTGTTTCTGCATTTAACACCTGTTTTGATGCCTTTGTATCTCATATGCTCATAATCACTATTCCACAAAATTGACATAGTTGTGAGATAGGAATATAAAATACAGTCATCTGTAATCAAATAGTGCCCACATACTTTGTTAGAAGTCCCTTTTTCTGGCATTCTTTTTTTAGACACCATTAAGAAGGTTAAACACAGTGTTCTTTGGTCACAGGTGAGTCTAAGAATGAACTAAACCTTTAATCAGTGGTTATGAAGCTGTTTTTTTTTTTTAAAGTCACTATCCTGTCCTGAAGATGTGAAGAGACCCAGTGAAGATTGATCACAAAAATGTAACATTTCACCTGAACCCTTTTAGAAAGGAGATATGATCCATACGAAAACAACAATACAGAGAACAGAAAGCTTAGCGAGCCGCAGCAAACTCAAAGACCACAAAGTTCAACATATGTAAACAGTTCATGTCTGCGAAAAGTCCAAATGAACACAGAAAACAATACTGATGCTGCGATCTACCAGAGTACAAAGGGTACTGTAATACTGACCTAAGTTGGTGCCTCATACTACAGGAATACTTTACAATAGCGTCTGCATTTGATCTAAAAACAAAATGGCACAAAATGGGAACTTGTTCTTTGAGACAAACATTTAAATCCAACAAATGCATTTTGCAATAAGATTTATTACCAGGACTGCACAGTGGTCAAGTGATTTTAATCCCCTCCCCCCAGGATTTTGTAATGGCTAACAATTTGTACAGCTGAGGATTCAGAAAATGCCTGACAGCTTTACGCTGCGTTAACCTTCCTGGTGTTTGTTGTGTGCAAGAGGCACCAGCAGCACTTGAAAGTCTTAATTACTAATTCTGCAAACAGTGATCAATGGATGATCTAAACATGCTGGAGTTGTGACATTAGTGCTACATTACTCTATTGAGTTAAGAGGTCGGGAGAAATACAATGGAACACTTTACCGGAAGTCGGACAGTTGGACAAACACTACATTTGGCACC
Source organism: Poeciliopsis turneri (assembly GCA_922788865.1). Taxonomy (NCBI): domain Eukaryota; kingdom Metazoa; phylum Chordata; class Actinopteri; order Cyprinodontiformes; family Poeciliidae; genus Poeciliopsis; species Poeciliopsis turneri. The sequence continues at coordinate 269,326 of CAKLNU010000700.1, forward strand.
ACATCGAATGACAGTACAGAGCAGTACAACGATGCCGATTATATACATACAACACCGACACTGTGGACAGGAAAGGACACAAAGACGTGGAGGTGAACAGATCTGCATCTGTGGGACGTAGCGAGAGGCGGCGGGGTGATCTATGTCAGCCCGATTTCTTCTAAGACGCTCCGCGGCGCCTCGGCTTCCTGCAGGGGAGAAACAAAAACATATCTCCTGCATTTCTACTGTGAGTGCAATTAACAGTAATAACCAAGCAGGCCTTCATAGTGAGCCACGACAACAATAGCACCGCGCGCTTTGCTAAAAATAAAAACACCGAGCTGGGAATCTTGTCAGCTTGAAGTGGCTTTCGCTGGACACCAAGCACAAACAGGCGGGGTGTCAAGGAGGTTTAATTCAAGCGCTGCAGGCTTAGAATAAACAGATGGCAGCAGGTGCAGATGGCTGCACGTTGGAAAATGCAGTGCGTCAACATGCCACAGCGACCCTTCTGTTTGGTTCACTGCCCAGGGAAATTCTTTTAATAGATACACAGAGAACTTCTACGAGGTAATGACTACAGGTTTCTTCTTTGTGGAAAGAATTACTAGTTACAAACTTCAATGAAGGGAATTTTCTTAAAGCCAGCAAAACCTCCTTTTATTATTGGAAATCAGTTTTGCAATTCAAATTTGCTAAATCAAATACCGATCGTACCTCCTGCAGCAGGTCGGCCTGCTCGATGGCCTTCAGCACGTTCTTCTTGGAAGTTTCCTGAGCTTCTCCGCCCAGCAGGAACTCATCCAGAATGAAGTAGGCCTTCTCAAAGTTGAAGATGATATCCAGCTCACACACCTGTGTGGGAACGGTATGGCAGAGATAAATAATAAAAAAGAAAGATGCAAAAGGAGACTTTGTTTCTTTCAGTGACAGGTTTTCATCATGGTGTTTGTGTGACTCACACTGCCAAAATATTTGTCCAGTAGCTCCACATATCTGTGAATGATTTCCAGAGTGATCAGCTCATTATCCTGATCCTCGACAGCACAGCAAAAGTACAGACTGGCATATCTAGAAAAAAACAAAACAAAACAATGAAAGCAGGAAATGCAAGTGTGAGATTTGAAAAAGACTTAGCCTTTTATTGTTTTCTCCACAGCTTAAAAGAATCTGTTAATGTTAGAGTATTTTTTGCTCAATCCAAAGAACTGATTTACAATATTTCAAAGTGTTGCACATGCAAAATGTAAAAACAGAACATAGCGAAACGATAAACTAGATTGAAATTGTAAAAGCGTATCAGTATTAGGTAGCCCGTGTATAAAATGACAATATAACTCTACCGTTTAGTGAAAGTGTCTTTGTTTACCTTACAGACTGCAGTAGAATAAATTACTTTTGATACTAAGGGCTGTAAACAGATCACAACAAGTTGGGACCTGTTTTTGTTTTTTTCTTTACATCATATACCTTTTGTACACAATCTTGAGGTCTCTCCATTCCAGGAAGCTGCACATCTTCGGCTTCCTGGCCAGTATTGTCTGGACCAGATCCCTGGAGATCTTCTTCCTCTCCTTGTCAGACAGAGGGACATACCATTTCTGAAGCCGCAGCTTCCCCTGCCGGCTGAACAGCAGCATGAACTGCATCTGAGGGGGGAGGGAGATCCAAGGGTGAGACAAACATGAATCATAATGGGTGAGAGGCATCGAGGCAAATGGAACCGAACGGTGGACTGGGGGATTTATTTATTTATTTATTTATTTATTTATTTATTCATTTTGTAGGTTTAAACCCACAAACCACAACAACATTTAGCATAAAATGAACAGACGTTTATGTGACAGAAAACCTCATTTATCGCAGTAAGTTAAAATGTGCTAGTTGCAGGAAACGGATGAGATGTTAACAATAACAACATGACACTAATATTTGATCTAATTTGGATCATATCTGGTGCATCGTTCGTCTCGGGGGCTTCCGCACTACGTTTCATTGGCTCGCATCAGCTAATGTCGTTTAATTGCCTGATTTTAAAATCAACACCACGTTACGTGACATTTACGCCCCCCTCCTGCGACGTTTATCTCCGTACAGCACAAACGAGACGGCAAAGACGAGATTCGTTACCATTGGAATCGACCTTCCAGGTAGAGACTCGACCGGCTGCAGCTTCAGCAAATTAAAGCTGAACACATCATCAAAACAAGAACTAGGGAGGGTTTCTATAGCCTAGCTTCCCGTCCAGCCTGACGCTAAACTGCCTAGCGGATACTGTTGACACACCAGCGACGCCGTGATTGGCTGGAAAAGTCACGGCTCTGCAATTTGATTGGTTCTGAGGTTCCGTTAGTCATTACGTTAACCTGAGAATAAGCGCTGACTGCTGTGGCTGAAAGTTTACTGTGCGCTTAATTTCGCTTCTCGTTGTTTAACTACAACATGTACAACTTAAACTAGGAGAAATACTTTGAGAGAACAACCGTGAAGGTGAACGGTGATGATACATGAAATAGACGTCACTCTTAAACGGCAAATATTATTAGTTTGAAACGAATTAGTAAAAAACTCAAACAACAATGCGTTGCAAATGGCATTAAGATGTTATTAAATGTGACGAGGGCAACTGAAGCAGGCATTTCAAACACAACTCTCATAAGTGTATTATTAGAGTGTATTATCTTTTTTTTTTTTTAAATAAATTTATTTCTAAGTTACTTTCTGCCCCTAAACATTTAGGCAAGGGCTCCATTTGAATGTAATTTGCTGCACATGGAAGTTGCACATGGTTTATTTCGCAATGTAAAAAGCATTGGATCACTGAAGACTATTCCAGAAGTGCTCAGCGATCCAACGAAGAAGGTACACATAACAGCATGTGAAGAGTCATACAATAATGTTTTCCACTTTACCAATTTCTATGATTTTGCTTTTTGTCACACTCAAATATTTCAGATCACCAGGCAAATTTACCAAAATACAGTTTTCAAATTTTGGTTTCATTTATGAAGGAAAAAAAATGATCAAAACAAATCAGGTAGTGAATTTTTTCTTTCTCTGTAAACTAGATAATTAATTGTTTCGTTGTTGGCAACTATGACAGTCTTTGACATCTCCATGAAGGACTTTTGGTCCTGTTCTCTTTGCATAATTATTAATCAATTACCTTTGCACTGAACTGTGTAATATCAGTGTCAAGTTTCAGTATTGTCATTCAACAAAGACATTGACAAAAAATATATATACATATATATTTGTATGTGTGATCATTTAGATAAGATATATTAACCAAATTAATGCATATATAAGTTCTTATTTAAATATCGACATTAAACCTTTTATTTGATTTAATCATTATGTTTTCTATTCAATTCAGCACATGTATGTAGCTTATTTCGTCATTTAAAAAAAAAAATGTATTAATTATAGTTTTATTTAAACTAGCACGCGCATGGATGTTAATTGAGCAAAAAACACCTACGTGAAGCTGACACCCCATCTACGTCAAAAAATCCAGCAAACAGTCTGATTGGTTAGTGCTCCGTTTGTGCAGGTTTGTGCCGTTAAAATTGTCGTTTGTGCAGTTTTGGTTGTTGAGATATTACAAGTTAAATTTTGGCCGATGACGTCACCATCCCCCGTCTTGTTCCAAAACAAACCAAAGAGGGCTAGTTAGTTAGTGCTCCGTTTGTGCAGGTTTGTGCCGTTAAAACAAACGCAGCAAAGTTGTTTTCAATTTGGATTTTGGCTCTTCCAATATCCGGTGTGAGCGGCGTCTAGCTCAAGGTTGATCATGAACGCTAATTTCGGCCAGCCATATAGGTCTCCCCCTTCCTCAAGGTGTCGGAGATTCACTCAGGGAGAGTCAACAAATTTTACATCCAAACTCTCCTGAGAAACTAATGGAAATAGATTTCTTGCCCAACTGACACAAAATTCATGCTGTTACACGAGACACACTGTTCTCTAGTGAACTTTTAGTCATACGCAATAGATTCAGTAATTGTAATCTTAAAAATGATTTTTTTTTTCTTCAATAGCTTACAAGTGATGTTCCCTATTGACTCAAAATCAATGTGAAACTGTTCTTGACTCGTGACACGGAGTACTCCAATTTTTATTACATTTGAACCTTTTTGATATTGTTTTAGGATTTTTTTTGGTCAAAATTCAGTATTTTTCCTTCTATCGCTTCTGGGTCTGTGAGAAAGTCCAGACAGACAGCAAGAACCAGGCCCAGAGAAGACCCAGGGCCCAGCCAAGATCCAGGTCCAGTCGGATCCAGAGGCCAGCAGATTGCTTGACAAGTTGTGGGAGTTGGGAGCAGAGATCTGTGGGGGCCAACCGGCTCCATGACTTGGGGAGGCCCAGGCTGAAGGAGCACACACTGGGAGATCATCTTGGGCTGCTGCTCATTATTCCCTAGACAGTCATTTTTAATAAATGCCTTGCAAGGGCTGAAAAAATATTCTGGTTGTCGTGTCCTCCCTTTTTGTTGCGGCCATCTGAGCCAAGCTGTAACACTCATTATGATGGCCAAACCCACGGCCACACTCTGTAGTACATACATCTTTCTATGCATAATTAATTTTTTAATAAAGACAAAACAACACTTTAGTTTTTAGTAAAACATTTATTAGTTGATTGTGATACATTTGTTACATTTGTTATCGTCTACATTTAATTCACAGATGTATTTATATCAACTTAAAGTTAATTTTATCTGCTTAAGATTAACTCTGTTTTCCTGCCAGTACTTACCTGCCTTGGAGTAGCCAGACAAAAGATGGAGCCAGGGCTCAGCAGGTTTATATGCTGATTGGACTGAACCACGAGTTCAGTGGTGATACAGTTTATCCAAAACTTAGATGTACGTTATTTGTTGTGCATGACATGGAAGCTATTGAAGAAAAAAAAATATCATTTTTAAGATTACAATTACTGAATCTATTGCGTATGACTAAAAGTTCACTAGAGAACAGTGTGTCTCGTGTAACAGCATGAATTTTGTGTCAGTTGGGCAAGAAATCTATTTCCATTAGTTTCTCAGGAGAGTTTGGATGTAAAATTTGTTGACTCTCCCTGAGTGAATCTCCGACACCTTGAGGAAGGGGGAGACCTATATGGCTGGCCGAAATTAGCGTTCATGAATCGGATCAACCTTGAGCTAGACGCCGCTCACACCGGATATTGGAAGAGCCAAAATCCAAATTGAAAACAACTTTGCTGCGTTTGTTTTAACGGCACAAACCTGCACAAACGGAGCACTAACTAACTAGCCCTCTTTGGTTTGTTTTGGAACAAGACGGGGGGGATGGTGAACTCTGGATGACCTAAAAAATAATTGTTAATATCTCGGAAACCAAAACTGCACAAACGACAATTTTAACGGCACAAACCTGCACAAACGGAGCACTAACCAATCAGACTGTTTGCTGGATTTTTTGACGTAGATGGGGTGTCAGCTTCACGTAGGTGCAAAAAACGAGCGATTTACGGCCTGTGACACATTTGGCCCTCGACACATCACAGGCTCGTTGCTATGCTGCTCACATGCAGCAGCATCAACAGCACAGCAGTCTGGCGCCCTCTGTCGGCGGACTGCGATAAATCCAGAACACAATGTACAGAATGGATGTACAGGCACACGCCGCCTGACTCACCCAGAGTCGTCCACGAGCTCCGACACTCCATAGAGACAACGTTTCTGCGCGACAGCTGAATTCCTGGACGTGAATGCGGACAGCAAACCCGGAGTCGGGAGCTATTTATTAGCCGTCTGGACGCGACAATGCTAGCCAGCTTTTTAGCAGCCTGAGTCGCCTCCAGGAGGTCAAACAGGCTCTGCAGGACAGGAAGGATGGGTAAAACTTAGCTTAGTCACGAAGCTATAGTTAGATGTAACTGTTACTTTTATCCTGTTTAACGGTGAGACACAAAAACAAAAAAGTAAAAATGCTGAAGCTTTAGGGAAACACTGCGCAGTTTTCCGTGAGGATGAGGAGCCGCAGTAATTCAGGAGTGAGGCTGGACGGATATGCCCGGCTGATCCAGGAGACTATCCTGTGTCATCAGGTGGGTTCAGACACATGCAGTTGTCCAGTGAAGCTAATACATTTTAATGGATGAACTACTGGAAAACTGCAGTATTTCATTAATGCAAAAAACAAAAGTCACTGCAGTGATTTCCAACCTTGCTTAATGAGCTGTGAATCCCCAGGCTGACTGTTTAATCCACTTGTTGTATGCTTAATGTTGGGTAACTAGGTTGGACTTGAAGGCAAGTTGAAGTTTGTAATAATATGAGTGCTACATTTTACAACTGTGATGATTAATGTCAAAAAATGCACTTGATGAAGCAAATTCTGTAAACAAAGTCTTCCCTCTTCTTTTTTTCCTGTTCTTGGACTATTTCATGTACATATTTCTGTGGACTAGTGGGAGAATTATATAATTAAAAAAAAAACTTATTTCACATATAATAAATGAAGTTGGTATCTGTCAATTTTCCCTTGATCGCCTCTGTTTGGTGATTGGCACATCAAAAACAGAAAAACTGGAAATAAATTTTTTTTCTTAGATTTTTAAATTCGTCAATACAAAATCAAGCCAGCGTGTTATTTGCTTTTGCTTAGCACTTTGTTTGACGTGGTAAAATTCCAGTCAATAAGTCCACCTTTTTTTTTTTTTTTGTTAAACTAAATGTAAATATGAATGATTTACAACATTCACAATGCATAAAACGCATAACCTCAAAATGTAGTAGAGTAAAAACAACTAAACAACACAAACAAGACCCTAAGAAAACAATAGTCTTAAAAAAAAAACAAGGCAAACTCGTGCAAATGTTGGCAGATAATATATTTATCAACTTTCTGTTTGACGTTCTTCTGGTTGGCTGTTTGAAATGGTCTCTCATTTTTTTGCCTTTGTAATCAAATATTCCCCGTGCTCCATACAGGAATATTGTAGACATGTAGATGTTTTGCTGCCTATAAAGACTAAAGTTCATCCACAGCAGCTGCACAGAGAAATGAACAACATGGGAGCAAAGTTCAGTTCCAGGAATCAGCTGAGTCCTGGGAAGCGATGCACCTTTATTTAATGAACAGCTCTTGAGTTCACACTGACACGGTCAAAAACTGGTGGAGTGAAACTGGGACCCTGAGGGCCACGGCTGACAGAAAACAGGGTCAATTTTCCATGCTCTCTTATACAGTGTTTAGCTCAAAAACAGGTTGCCCTGAAAAAGGTGGAAACTACTGTGTGTAAACTAGTGTGTTATTGTAATCGAGGTTAAAAACACTGTGTATTCACCTATTTTATAGGGACACTTTGTTTGCCTTTTATTGATGTTCAGTTATGTTATTTGTTAATTAGAATAAAAGACAAACTTAGCGGTAAATTAGGAAGAACAGTTTAGCGTACTCGTGCAGAAAATGGCCAGTAAGATTATTGGATGAACATTTACAAATCATTAACATTTTATCTATTTTCTGAATAAATTGAATCAGGTTTGAGGGTTAGTTAAGTACAGTTTGGTTTGAAGTAGAAAAAAAATAAAAATAACTTTTATAACATTTGAGTTGCTAACTTTTTGCTTGAACGCCTATTTTCAGACTTTTTTTTTTACTTTTGTGTCACTCTTTATCTCTGTTTTCCTTGAAAGTACTTGGACTTAGGCAAAAGTTAAGATTGTGTGTACTCTTGCCATCTGCAGCAGGTAGATCAATGACTGATTTAATCACTGTCATGAAAAACATCAACTGAAAACAAAAGATAAGGAAGGATTTTAAAAGTTGGCAGTGTTTACTGAAGCATTTAGTGCTAACTGTAGCGGCATCATTTTTAAGCCTTTTTAGCTGGAGATGTTTACAGTGTCGACTCGGCTTTGTTGTTGGTCTCTTGTCACCTTTGTATGTAATCGCTGTGTCCGAGTCGTTTCCTACGTGGAAAAAAATGGAACTTGTGTCTCTACTAGAAATGAAGGAAAAGTACAGGTCGAAGTGTTTTACAGATCTGGATAAGTACGAGAAAAAGAAAACATTGGATGAAAAATAGCTGCATTCCATTCATCCAGTCTGTGGTTCTTCGTTCCTTCCTTCATTCCTTTGTTTGTTTGTTCGCTTGTTCACTTGTTTAATTTTTTTCTTCCTTCCTTCCCTCCTTTCTTCCTTCCTGGGTTTTCTAAAATATCCACCACAAAAGTTATTTTAAGTGAACTTTTGTGTTTAATTGGCTTAAAACAATAGACATTTCACAGTAATAAGGAAGAACTTAAAGACAACTAGAAATTATTTAAAAAAATGTAAATTAAAAAATATGCAAGTGAGGAAATGAAACAGCTGTAACCTTGTTTACTTTTGTGCATATAATTGCACACTTTCAGCGTATTTGTTGACTGACCGTAAGCTGGACTCTTCCTTCCTCAGAACCCAGTGACTGGACTTCTCCCTGCCAGCATCCAGAAGAAGGATGCCTGGGTGAGGGATAACGTGTACAGTGTCCTGGCTGTGTGGGGGCTGGGCATGGCTTACCGCAAGAACGCAGACCGTGATGAAGACAAAGCCAAGGCCTACGAACTGGAGCAGGTGCACCAAAAGAAAAGGCTTTTTCACAGAGAGTGATGAGAGTCTGACACAGCAAACACTAGAAAAATTGTGAATCTTGCATTTTTATTTGAAATAAGTTCATTTAATAAAAATGACGACAAAAAAAAATGCATGACATGCTGAATAACTTAAAAATCTTACAACAAGGTTATTAAATATCTGGTGCATAAAGAAATGCATTATTTTCTCTTTCTTTAATAAGAAAATAATTTCTTGCTCATTGAAGACATTTAATGAGAGCTTTATGCTTATCTTTCTTTTGCCCAAATCTTTATCACTTAAATTGGCTAAAACTGTAAAAGTGTTGTGTTTCACTTACATTTGTAACTGTTTGTACTTACCTTGTTATTTGGCAGAGCGTGGTGAAGCTGATGCAGGGCCTTCTGCAGTGCATGATGAGACAGGTAAGACGCTGTAGCACCGTATGTTATTATTTTTGCTCAAATACGCATGGAAGGATCATCACTAGTCGGCATTCTGGTGAAAGTTTTGTTGCAAGAACATTTTTTTTCTTTCATAAATTGTAAGTTATAAACAATTTTAAAAAAATGTATACTCCTTTTACATAATTTTACTATCATTTGAGAGATGTCTTTCATTTCTGATCAACATGCTTCTTCTGAATGAAAATTATTTTAAATCTAAATCTACCAGGTATATGATTAATTTTGGACTCAGCTGTACAGTGAGGCCAAAATGTTGCCTTAAGAAAGTGCATCATAAAGTTTATAATATCATTTGTTTGCAACCGCATGATGAAACAAGTGTTAAATTTTTTTATTTGGCCTTTTATATTCATTTAAAATTTATGTAGAAAATGTAAAACGTATTAATATAGCAGGTTATCAAAAAATGAAATCCTTTACCCCCAAGCAGATAGAGTACTTTAAGCATCACCTTTGGTTTGATGGAAAAATCTCTCCACCAACCCTGCTTCCAGTCTCCATGGTAACCACTTTGGTTACTGTAGATGCTCATCCAAGACACATTGGCTTCCTGGTTGCTCCATTACTTGGTCATCTGAAAAGAAGGATATTTACAGACCTAAAAATAGTTTTAAAAAAATCATCAAGTGTGCAAATGAAAAATCTAATTTCTTTCATTTTCCTTCGGCTTTCTTTGGTTGTGATGTTCCTTCTAGGTTTCACTTACCCCCAACCCAGTCTATGTTGTTTTGTGTTTTCAGGTGGATAAAGTGGAGAAGTTCAAACACACCCAGAGTACAAAGGATTGCTTGCATGCCAAATATAACACAGCCACCTGCGGCACAGTGGTTAGGGACGACCAGTGGGGCCATCTGCAGGTGGACGCCACCTCCATTTACCTGCTAATGTTGGCACAGATGACAGCCTCAGGTGGATCACATACAGATTAAAGCATTTCCTGCATAAATGATCAAGGCAACACAGTTTTAGTTCAATTCATTTTCTCTGTTTTGTCATGCAGGTCTCCAAATAATCTCCAACCTTGATGAAGTAGCTTTTATCCAGAACTTAGTTTTCTACATTGAGGCGGCCTACAAAGTGGCGGTAAGATTCAAATTAGGGTAAATTAAAGAGGGAGAGAGAAGCTGAAGCAGAAGCTTCTTCTGATTGGGTGTAATACAGTCCTCTACAGGAGATCTTTCCTGTCCACGTCCATCATCATCTACAATAACTCCTTAGTTAAATGAGTTACAGTATTTCATTTCCCTTTGGGATCAACAAAGTAGTTTTGGATTGAATTTGAATAAGTCAACATGAAAGCATCTGTTATATTTTGTAGCAATTGAACCAGTACTCCTCAGGGCTTTATTGGTTTTGTCACTCCCAGTTCTGACCATGTGTAGGATTATTTTTTTTGCTTCTCTGCTTCTTTGTTTTGCTTAATCATGACTTATAAATGATTCGGATATAAACTGGCTGGAGAAATATAGATCAAGACCACTTCCAAGGACTGCTGACATTCTTTGCTTTTTGGAAACTTAATTTAGTTGAATAAGATTTGACTCGAGACTTTAGTTCAGGATTGTTTGAAACTTCTTAAAAAAAAAGAATATCAGCATTTTATCATCTTTATCCACTACACGCTTAATAATCAGGATAAAACATGTCGCATAGCAGGTGTTGTGTCTGATTCCTGCAGGATTATGGGATGTGGGAGCGAGGTGATAAGACCAACCAGGGCATCCCCGAGCTCAACGGCAGCTCTGTAGGAATGGCCAAGGTACAGCAGCACCATTTTCTTCTTCCACTGTCTTTAAGCAATAAGGTGCCAGTGTTCACAGGAGGACTGATGTTTCAGGCAGCTCTGGAGGCCATCGATGAGCTGGATCTGTTTGGGGCTCACGGAGGGCCAAAGTCAGTCATTCACGTTCTACCAGACGAGGTGGAGCACTGTCAGGTATCGCTGAGTTCACTTCCAGGCATCCTGGCCAGCAGCTCAGACCTTCGTTCTCGCCCTCAGCGTCTCTGTGTGTGTTTTCCCTCAGGCCATCCTCTGCTCCATGCTACCAAGAGCCTCAACTTCCAAGGAGATAGATGCCGGCCTTCTGTCCGTCATTTCATTCCCTGCTTTTGCCGTGGAGGATGCTGACCTGGTGGCCATCACCAAGTCCGAAATTATCAGCAAGCTGCAGGTGCAAGTCCAAGTAGAGACAAGTGAAACGCATACCCTGTCTTCGTGGAGTCAGGCTGAACTTTCCATTGGTCTAATTTCAGGGTCGCTATGGCTGCTGTCGCTTCATCAGGGATGGATATCACTGTCCTAAAGAGGTTTTACATTCTCTCTGTGAAATATCAAAATTCTTTAGTTAACAGAGTGCATATTAGTATACAAAAAAGTCATAAGAAGGAGTATTTAACATTAAGGCCATTCTTGTTGCATGAACAGTATGCATTGGATAGAAAAATCAAGATTCTGGTCGTTGTGTCACTAGGATCCATCTCGGCTGCACTACGATCCTGCAGAGCTCAAGTTGTTTGAGAACATCGAATGCGAGTGGCCGGTGTTCTGGACGTATCTCATCCTCGACGGCATCTTTATTGGAGATCAAGTGCAGGTAGGAAAAAAACAAAAAAACACAATAGAAATGATGCCCCCTTTGCAGCAGCAGCATCATCATTTCACACTGAAACATCTGCATCTATCTCTAAAAGTGAACTTTTTCACTAATTCCGATAGATTAACTACAGCACTCATTAAACCCTGTTTGTAACCATGGTTACAACACCTACAGCTTGTTCTGCTGTAGGTGTTTTAATTATTGCGATGTGCTTCACACATACTTCTTTCAAATTTATTATAACAAAATAAAAAAAAATGAGAAACTAGAAAACACTACTAATTGTCGAAACTTAAATGATGGTTTTACTCAGAACGCTGTCCTTCAGTTTACCAACATTTTCTTTAGAGTTAACCATCTTGCTTCAGAGACACAGTGATATATTCAGTGTCAATGATTTCAAATGGTGCTGCTGTGTTACTAAATAACTACACGCTTTGCACACAGGTGCAGGAGTACCGAGAGGCGCTGGAAGGCGTTTTAATCAGAGGGAAAAATGGCATCAAACTCCTGCCTGAACTTTACGCTGTACCACTTGATAAGGTATCTATATTTTTATAAAAAGACATAATTAAAAAGCTTTGTCACTGTTTGTTCAGCTGCACCTGCTGGAGAAGTTTATTAATCAAGGATTTTGATGACTAAACTTTGTTTCTCGTGCAGGTGGAGGAGGAATACAGCAATCCCCACTCTGTGGACAGAATGGCCATGGGACAGTTCCCACACATGTGGGGACAATCCCTCTACATTGTGGGATGCCTTCTGGCTGAGGTAATGGCTGCCAAGATTTAATAAATCACTTTGATATGATGTTTTACAACAAGAAAAATCTAATCAGTTCTCTAAATGTAAACATACAGGAAGTCAACCTGTTTTCAATTTTCTTTTTTCCTTGAAAGGGTTTTCTTGCACCAGGAGAGATAGATCCTCTCAACAGGAGATTCTCTACAAACTTCAAACCTGACGTTGTGGTACAAGGTTGGAAATTAGTAAATTACCTTTTAGAATATGTATTTATTTACATATTTTGAAACAAAACCGGTCGGTTCAAAGAGAGTTGACTACACATGATACCAAGAATATCAAAACCTATTTATCTTTTGGTTTGCTTTAGTCTGTGTGCTGGCAGAGACAGAGGCGATAAAGAAGTTGCTAAGAGATGCTGGCGTTGCGGTGCAGACCATATCAGAGGTTATGCCTATACGAGTCATGCCTGCTCGCATCCTGAGCCACATCTATGTCAGACTGGGTAATCACTTAGTTTTTTTTTTTAAACTTTGAGATTTGTGTGTCTGTGTGTGCGTAGAACAAAAGTAACAACTGCTGTCTTTTCCTCAGGAAACTGCAGGAAGCTGAATTTGAGCGGAAGGCCGTACAGACACATTGGAGTTCTGGGAACGTCCAAGTTCTACGAGATCAGGAATCGTTCCTACATCTTCACCCCTCAGGTGAAACGCCACCTGGCTGGGATGATGACACATCTGTGACCACAACAGAAAATCTCAGATTGAAAAGGGTAGAAATAATGATAGCAATATTTTGAATACTTTGTGTTCCTCTCCTTTCTTCTTTTCGGTCTTCACTGATCAGTTTTTAGATCAGCATCATTTCTACCTGGCGCTGGACAACCAGATGATTGTTGAGATGTTACGAACCGAGCTGGCCTACCTGTCGTCGTGCTGGAGGATGACGGGACGGCCCACGCTCACCTTCCCTATCACACGCAGCATGCTGGGTATGAACTCTCTGCATCCAAAACTCAAGAAAACTGCACTTACTACGTGTTATTGCTTCTTTTGTCCTAATTTATAGCAAGAATAAGTCACTTTTGTGTTGCACATAGTGAATAATAGATAATAATTATAATAGATTATAATTCCAAATCCCAAACTTTGTATGAGTTTTTGGAAATATTTAAAGGGATCACAGGATGTGTAAAGTAAAGTTATGCTGCAAAGTCATTTCGGTTCACTTTACTTTTCCCAACCAGTTGAGGACGGAGACGCAATAGATCCATGTATCTTATCCACACTCCGGAAGCTGGAGGATGGCTATTTTGCCGGCGCGAGGTTTGTTTCCTCCCGAATGCAGTACTGAAACACACACACACACTCATGTAAACAGAACAGTTCCTTCTATGTGTGAGAGCTTTGGTGTGTGTGACACCACAGAGTGCAGATGTCAGATCTGTCCAGTGTCCAGACGACGTCTTTCCACACCCGCCTGACCTTCCTGGATGAAGACACTGACGATAGTTTATTTGACGACGTAGAAGATGAAGATAATGATGAATACAGAGCTGAATATAACACACCTGATCGTAAGTTAGCAACACTGCATTTCCACCATCACAATTTAATTTGTCTTATTAAACATTAACTGGAAGCATTTTTTTTTAAACAGTGGACTCTCAGAACACATTTGACCAGTACATCACACAGCTCCTTCACAGCACCACCACCAAGTCCTATCTACCTCCCATCCAGAGGGGGCAGGACCACATCTTCAGCCCTGAGTACACCACCAGGGACATCCTGTCTTTTATGGCTCAGGTCCAAGGCTTGAAAATGCCCAGTGAGTACAGAATGGAACAAAATATCCTTCACTGTCCCACAGTGAAGAAGTTAATGTGCAATAGCAGCAAAGTGACTGACAATAATAGCAAATAGACTCACGCAAAGATATAATATAAATAAATAAAGACAGAACAAAAGAATAAAACACTGTACAGTGAAGGCCACATTTTCTTCAGTCCAAAGGAATGTGGAACTGAGTTGGTGAATTAAAAGAAATGTCCAAAGTGTGCAAATCTATTTGAGCATTAGATGCCATAATATGTACAATTAAAAAAAAGTATTCAACAATAATCTACTTTATTATTGATCAAGTAGACACAGTAAATGTTTTCAAAACCCATAATCCCACTCAGGAGGTTAGCGAAAATGTTTCTCAGTGATGAAATGATGCAAAATAGTAAAAAATGTTGCGGGTTGGTCTTTATTCTGATTTGTTAGTTGTTATTGTGGTAGTTTTTTGTGGTTGCAGCTTTAATATATAACATTAGCAAGACGACAAAATGACATGGAACTGTGAAGGTGCAAGCATTCTGGAGACGCCATTTTGTTTTATTGTGCATATTTATTTTTCAGAGACCTCAATGTATCTTCCTGTGGCTCCAATCACAAACAAGCATCGGAGATCCCTGAACCTCCTTGAAGTTCCTCATCCTCAGCCTGGCCCGCAGCCCAAGCAGCCTGAGCAGCCTGAGCAGCCCAAGGCATGCTGTGTGTGTGTGTGTGTGTGTGTCCATTCCTGCTGTGATGGTGGAAGATTAACACTCATGCTGTTTCTGAAGCTCTGCAGTATTTCCGAGCTGCATCTGCCAAGAGACTCTCAGGGCAACACCGACTTTGCAGCACTGATGAATCAGATAAAGGCGTGTCCGACTTTGCAGGACCAGACTGACATCCTCTACATTCTCTATGTTATGAAGTACGCAAAGATATGACAACACTGTGCATAGTTTAAATACTTAAAATGTTCCTCGTAATTTTCTGCTCTGTGACTTTTTGTTGTTGTTATTTTCTGACAAAGAGGAGCGGAGTGGGTGGTGGAGCTGTCAGGACCTGGACAGGGCGGCGTCAGCGTGCGCTCACTGCTGGAGGAACTGTATGTGCAAGCTGGAGCCTGCAAAGAGTGGGGGCTCATTAGGTACATCTCTGGAATACTACACAAGCGAGTGGAGGTCCTTGCCGAGGTCAGTGAGAAGTCCGGATTATTTTTATGGCAACAGTCAAGCAAATAGTTCATCTGATGAAAACTTTAAAGTTCTAAATGAGTAGAACTGAGAAAAATGAGAGCAAAGTAGAGAAAATGTTCTGTACAGAAATGTCTGGATAAATGTGTGAAATACGTTTTCAAAGGCACTGATGTTGTCTGACTCTTTTCTGGTGTATTTTTGTTAAAGTTCAAATGATGGATGCAGTGAAGATGATGTCATCTTTAGCATGATGCACCACATCAAGCCTTGAGTTCACTAGTTCACTTTGTTTTTCAGCATTATCCCAAATATCTTAGATCTCAGATCAAAAATTAGATTCCTAATTAACACAGTACATCAGTTCATATTCCATTAAAATCAACAATTAGTCGATGAGAAAACCCTGGAGCTGTGACGAAAACACAGACAAGCTCCAAGCAATCAGAAATTATTTGATCTGATAACCATCCACAGTTTTGTCGGTAGCAGTCATTGTGTTTCATTGCTGGAATATCAATAAATTTAAATACATTTTAAATAAGCCTAAGTTCAGACTGACAACTTTATCACGTTTTGGCTCTTTCTTTTATTCACATTCCCACTCTAACACTCAACTATTGGACAAAAAGATGATTTGAAGTAATTTAACTTGTATTGCTTCTATTTTCAACTTGCAGTCTGTTCTGATGTTTTATAGCATTAATAACCAATTTGAGGACAGTGAGGTTCTCTGTGACTCGCTTGTGAGAATTGTTGCCTCGCACATGGCGGGTTATTTTAATCACTTTATTCCTTTTTTGTGTGTTTCTCTCAGGCCTGCACAGATCTGATTTCTCATCACAAGCAGCTGACGGTTGGTCTTCCTCCTGAACCAAGAGAAAGAGTGATCACCATGTAAGATGTTCATTAGGTGCAGATCTTTTTCTCCTTCACAAAAGCCTTTAGTAACAACATGAATGTCCTGTTTTTCTCAGGCCACTCCCACCAGAGGAGTTAAACACTCTGATATATGAAGCCAGTGGTCAGGATATCAGCATAGCTGTTCTCACTCAGGTAAAGCTGTCACATTTTAAACCTCTGTCAGGATCTTAAAGGATGCTTCCTGTCCGCCTGTGACTCGTTTGTGTTTCTGTTAAAGGAAATCATGGTTTATTTGGCCATGTACGTTCGCTCCCAGCCCGCTCTTTTTGGCGACATGCTCCGCCTCAGGATCGGACTCGTCATGCAAGTGATGGCCACTGAACTGGCTCGCAGCCTGCACTGTTCAGGTGAGAGGGTGGGCGGCGGGGGAATCAAAAACATACATGTGAACAGATTGATACAAGTGGAAGCAAACAGTGAACACTTTTCGCTTTCGGTTTTGCAGGAGAGGAGGCGTCTGAGAGTTTGATGAGCCTGAGTCCATTCGATATGAAGAACCTGCTGCATCACATCCTCAGTGGCAAAGAGTTTGGGGTTGAGAGAAGCAGTGAGTTTTTACCTCTTATTTTTTCTTTAGCTATAATCAAATGATGTTTTTTCACTTTCTCTGTATTGAAAGACTTTTGATGCTGTAAAGGAGTGATTTGAGTCTGCATCTCTGCATTAAGGTGATTCAGATTTGCTCGTATTGTTTGTATTACGTCAAGGCCTTATTACATAAATCAAACTAGTGAAATTTTAGATGTTACTTGTTGTGTTGGTGAATTAAAAAAAAGACCCTAACTTAAAGCCACAAAATTGAAGTATTCACAAGCTGCTCACCTTTGCTGCTTTTGATTTCAAAGCCTCTGATTGACTCTGATTAGCGAAAATGTAAAAGTGCTTTGAATCATATGAAAGTAAGCAATTTTGGAGCGTGGAATAATCTAATTTATCTTCATTAAGGATAACCCAAAGTTTCTTATGAGAGATTATTTAATCAGGGAAATGTTGAAGCACTTTTGTATTTTAGATATTTTCATTAGTTTTCCTTCTAATGGATTTAGGCAAATAGTTCAATCAGTCAGATGAGGAGTTTAAAATGAAATGACTGACCCGACTCAGGGCCAATATTTTGGGTAAAAGACATAAAACAGAAACTGAACTTCGACAAACAATAATTTGAGATGACACATGAAGAATCAAACAGGACAATTTAGGTTCCTAAACCAGAAATAAAGTAGAAAAAACTTTACAAAACATTGAACATGATGCCAAGCTGATGTGTGGAAGTTTTCTGAATTGGTTTAGTTTGCAGGTGTTTTTATATATTTTGTTGTCACAGTGGTTCTGACCACAAAATAATATCAATATCATATTTAGAGTAAACTATCTTTTCATCCCTTTGTTGTTTGCGTGGGCTGCACAGCGGCACAGTTGGTAGCACTGTTGCCTTGCAGCAAGAAGGTTCGATTCCCGGCCCAGGGTCTTTCTGCACGGAGTTTGCATGTCCTCCCTGTGCACTCCGGCTTCCTCCCACAGTCCAAAAACATGACTGTCAGGTGAATTGGTCTCTCTAAATTCTCCTTAGGTGTGTGTGTGTGTGTGTGCGTGCGTGTGTGTGTGTGTGGTTGTTCGTCCTGTCTGTCTCTGCGTTGACTGGCGCCTTGTCCAGGGTGAACCCCGCCTCTCGCCCGAAACATTCACTGGAGACAGGCACCAGCACCCCTCCTGACCCCACCAGGGACAACGGTGCACAGAAAATGGATGGGTGGATGTTGTTTGCGTGTTTTTCAGTGCGTCCAATCCAGTCCACAGCCACTAGTCCTGCGATCTCTATTCATGAACTGGGCCACACAGGAGCCACAAAGACTGAACGCACAGGAATTCACAAGTTAAAGAGCGAAATAAAACATGTGAGTGAGAAAGAAGATTGTCTGTCTGTGTCTCTTCCGCTCTGTTTAACATTGTTTTTGCTTTTAATTGCAGCTGGATGGCTCTCGACCTGTCAGTGTGGGTTATCTTTGATAATTTCTAGCATGTGTTTCTAATCTTGATCTGAATAAAAATCCAGCCGCCGGTTCCAATCACTTGCTGCCTGTTAACATTTTTTGTACCACAGTGGCCTCCATAGCTGAAGTGACTCTCTTCATGACGAATCAGAAAGAAAACATGCTATGCATCCATCTACAGTGTTTTTCTTTTTGTTTTGTTTTTGTCAAAGACCAGCACATGTAAATGTCTGCAACTTTACCATCTCTCTAACCAACTTAAGCCATGATTAAGCTGCTTTGGGACCGTCTGCCCTTATATTTCTTCTTCTTTTAACATGTCTTTTCTTGTGTCTATACTTTACCATGTATAAGACTGCATCATGAGACTCATGTGAACCATCTCAACCTGTCCTCTATCCATGTTCCACCTGTAGATCTTCAGTGGTGGTCTTTCCTTGAGTAGCAATGTAACTTCCCCTCGCTCCACGGTAAACCATTTCATTTCAACTGCTTCACACTGGCTTGCTTCTTCCCTCTTAGGGTCATAATGTAGTACGCAACACATACTTGATGATTTCATCCTTAATTTAGACACCTCCTCTATGTGATTAGCCCACATTAAAGGTTGAGAATGGCATTATGTCAAGTTGTTGTGCGCTAATAGTAACATGTTTTATTAAAATAACGCTGCAAAAAACCCAAATCTGACCAAGTATTTTGTCTGGGTTCAAGTCCAAATATCTTAGCACACTTGAAACCAGACAAAACTAATTTACAAGTAACTTTTTACCAAGATATAGGAGCTTGCTTTAAGTCAGTAATTCTTTAATATTGATTTAAAGAAAGTATTAGTTCCACTGGCTGATTGTTTCACTTATATTATGGGGGAAATGTGCTGTTATAGTGGAACTAGTACTTTTCCATCAATATTAAGAAACTGTTTACTTAAAACAAGCCCTTGGCTGGTCAGAAGAAACGTGTGTGGCAAGAAAACAAAAAAGACAATTTGTAAGAACCAAAGTTTTAAAGACAAATATAAAATGTAAAAGTCCAAAAGCACACACACCTTCAAGAGCACTTCATGAATATTTGAACAATCTAAGGAATACATATTATTAGGACAGATATTAACAGGTATCAGATTGATTTGTGTGCCACAATAATTGCACAAAAGTCCTAAGTGAACTCCTTGTACATCTATGTTAAAGTGGTAACTCCTTTTTATTTTGCTCATTAATCAGGACAATACAATCTGCTGTAGTCACACAAAGATAAGACATCGATTTGTGTAACTTATTTCAGTTTGTGCATACACAACTGTTTACAGAACTAGAAC
This sequence comes from Poeciliopsis turneri, assembly GCA_922788865.1. Classification (NCBI taxonomy): domain Eukaryota; kingdom Metazoa; phylum Chordata; class Actinopteri; order Cyprinodontiformes; family Poeciliidae; genus Poeciliopsis; species Poeciliopsis turneri. The sequence goes on from CAKLNU010000700.1 coordinate 288,953, forward strand.
TTGTGATAATGCCAGTCCTAACCTAATTTTTTTTTAAGTGACCCATTTTGCATGAGTGACTGCATGGACTGTTGCATAAATTAAAACAACTATCTGTGTGAGACAGAGAGTACAACAAACTTGTGTTTTTGTGTGCTACTAATCTCTTTATTACACAGAACCTATCTCCACCAATCACAAATGGGTCAAGGACCTCTAACATTAGCCCAGTGTTGTGGGAAAAACTGCAGTTGCTTCTGACTTGTTTAATGGGCTCAAATAAGCTTGAAAGTAAGAACAGTGGTGTGCTGGTCCTGCAGCGTTGCAGCAGCCCCTCCACCCCCAGTGGAATGCTGTCCCCAGTGGGACATGGCCTGGAAGATGGGCAGCTGCACTGGGAGGAAAGGCAGGGCCAGTGGCTGAGGAGACGGCGGCTGGATGGAGCAATCAACAGGGTGCCGATGGGTTTCTACCAGAAAGTTTGGAAGATTCTGCAGAAGTGCCACGGCCTGTCCATTGATGGATACGTGCTGCCCTCGTCCACCACAAGAGAGGTAGCACAACACTGCTAGCTCAGGAATTTGGGCTGCGTTCATGTCCATGGATGTGTGACTTGAAGTCTTCTTGTGCAGATGACTGCAGGAGAGATCAAGTTTGCAGTGCAAGTGGAATCTGTCCTGAACCACGTCCCCCAACCAGAGTACAGGCAGCTGCTGGTGGAGACTGTGATGGTTCTGGGTCTGGTGGCTGATGTGGACGTGGACAGCATCGGTGGAATTATCCATGTGGACCGCATTCTGCATTTGGCCAACGATCTATTCCTTAATGACCAGGTACGGCTCACAGGGCTAATGGAAAACCATTGGACATCTTAGAAATGTCGTTTTGTTTTTTTTTGTTTTTTTGCTTTTTGTCTCCTAAGTGTTTCAGTTTACCAAATATGTTTAATGTCAGACAAAGATAAAAGGGTAACAGAAATTTTTTTTTTAGGCTTTGGAACTGCAGTGAACCATAGCTTTTTCCACAAATAGAAACAGTGTTCAGTATTTTTCAGGTTATCTTTAATTGATGTGTGGATTACCTGAAAGATTACCTGAAAGAGTAAAAGAAACAAAAGATGAACTTGACTGTTGGGAGGGAAATTGCTTTTCACAGCCCTGTACTAAAGATAGATTATGATAAATGACAAACGCTTGTGGCTTCACCTCAGCTTAATCCATCCAATTTCACATCTCCAGAAATCGCTCAGCGCCAGTGATTATTTCCTTGAGAAGGACCCAGCTACTGGAATTTGCAACTTCTTCTACGACAGCGCCCCTAGTGGCAGCTACGGCACCATGACTTATCTCTCCAAGGCAGCCGTCACTTACGTCCAAGACTTCCTGCCAAGTTCCAGCTGTCTGATGCAGTGAAGAAACCGACTCCAGAAAGCCGAATAAAGCCTGTCTGGTGGCAGAAGGGCTAAGCAGAGCTTCTAATTTATAACTCGTGTGGATTTTGTCGTCGTTGATTATTCAGTAAACAGTAGCTCTGTTGTAATGATGCAGCGTTGCAGCGTTGGCAGCTAACAAATTATCCTTGTTTGTCTACATTGTGACTGCTGTTCAAATATATGTGTACGTTTTAAACTATTTAAATTGCAAAATTGTAACAGGGCAAGCACAGATGTGTGGTTTTAGTTCATATTGTAATTTATTTAAATCCTTTTAATTTAAGTGAAAACTTTTAGACTATTGAACTGATTTGTTAATCCTCAAAATACTGTGATCATGTTCACAGTACTTATTTCCACTACTTATTAATTACTTTTGTTTTATTTATTAAGTTTTTGAATTTTTTAGTCCTAGTATAAATAAGACCGGCTTAGAATGATGAAAATAAGTTTTCTTTAAAAGAGAACTTTAAGAGAAATATATTTATCCATGTGTCTGGATATGAATGTCACCCCGTATTTATCCAGCATGTTGATGGTTTGTTCATTTGTTTGCAGTGAGAACAGCTACTCTTGTATTATTATTTTCAGGATTAATCTATTGCTAGTCCTTACAAAATATTTATTTAAAGAAAAATAATAGTTTTGCTAATAACTGCAGAGAGTAACAACTTTGTCATTTGCATAAACACAACAGCAGACTTGACATCTGCGCTGACTGCATGGACCTTCAGATGTGTAAAACAACAGAAAGGTTCAGATCATGGTGCGTTCTTCCTGAAATAAAAACTTTTACAACCTGGATTCCTCTCGTTGCCTACGCTCTGAACGTCCTTTTCCATACCACCTGCAGCGTGACGAGAAAGAAAAGGCGAGAAGCTGGCGAGAGGAGAGATGAGTCAGTACAACGTGAAAATGACTGGATGAGATGTTTCTCTTTCTGAGGTGTGAAGTGAAAAAATGGTGCAGTAAAAATCACACTAGGAGCAGCGTAGTTACTGCATGGTATATTTATCAATTTTATAAAAAGATGATGTGTTGTCCAACACCCATGTGTGAAAGGCTTCAGGAAACCGCCGCGCTCCTCGCCGCTATTTGGTGTAGACTCATTGTGCGGACAATTAATTTTTTTGTCCATAAATAGCTGTTTTTCTAAAACAGTTCAACTTTTAGTGTTTCGTAATAACATGATAAAAGTGTCAATTTTTTTTTTCTTTAAAACTATTTATTCCACATACTTTATTAAATACAGCATTTTTGTAGGTCTACACTAACAGTGACACTGATGATATTAAGGATATGAATTATTCTTTCCACAAAAATATAGAATTGGAAATATTTTCCAAGTTTGGGTAAGTATTGAAAGATAAAATAGAGAATATTCATCCTATGCTACCGCCTGAAAAGTTGAAAAGTTACAGGCAAAATAAAGGTGAAGGACCAGGAACCAGCAATTTCGTAAGAGTTCAATGAAATAATAAAAATGCCAACTTGTCAGTGTTAAACAAAAGATGAAGAGCTTAGCCAGCAGAGGGCGCTGTTTCCTTCAGCAAACATTTCTTCCAGCTGAAGGAGGACATGCGATGGGAGGCTGGACACGAACACTTATAACCTCCTCTTCTGTTCAAACACAAATGAGAGCATCCTCCATTCTTCTGGTTGCACTCATTAATATCTGGAGAAGAGAAACAAAAAGAAATGTTAACGAAGACAAAAATACTTGCCGTGTGTCCATGAAGTTCCTTCTGCACTAATTCCTGAATCGTTGCAACTCTAGTTTAGTTGCATGCCTAATTTGTGCAATATCAGACAAAGAGTGATTCAGTTGGTTTTGTCCTAATGGTTCAATTGTATCCACACTTTATAACCACACTAACCTTCGCAATGTTGCCCGTCTCTGTGCAGTGTGTATCCTCGGGGGCAGATGCAGCGGTGGGAGCCGGGCAGATTGATGCACTGCCATTCACACATGTCCTCCAGGCATTCGTTTATATCTGCCAACAGAGAAACATAACTCCAGTTTGGGAAAAAAAAAAAAAAACCTGAGCTGACCCATTGAGTGCATCATGTCATCCCTACCTACGCACTCCAGCTTTGGATTTTGTCCCGTTGAATTTCCTGGCAGTGTAAGCGGTTCCTTCCTGTATCCAGGTGGACACTCTGCAAAGCAGCTGTGTCCGTCTCCTGCTAAGATATAGCCTGAAGAGCAGGAGCACCTGTAGGATCCTGGTAAGTTGTGGCACCGCAGCTTGCAGGGTCCAAGTCCGTTGTTGACTGCACATTCATCTATGTCTGGATTGAGTAAGAACATTTAGAAGCATTTTGCTTTTTGTCACACTCAAGTGCTTCAGATCATCAACCAAAGTTTGATATCAGTCAAAGAGAACCCAAGTAAATTCAAACTGAAGTTTTAACTTTGATGATTTGATTTATGAAGGGAGCAAGGCTGTCCAAACTGACCTAGTCAAAGCCCAGGCTTAAATCCAATGGAGATGCTCTGACAGAACAATAGACAGACCTTTAGTGTTAAAAAAAAAACTAAAGTAACTGAATGTAACATTTATAGGCAGAAAGCTGGCCAAATGTCCCTTATAGTGAAGTCAAAGACTGTCGGCAATTACAAAAAGGCTTGAGGCAATTATTAGCTTTTGGAGGCAATTGCTTTTTCAGTCAGGTTCAGGTTGTTATAATAGTAGTTTAATAATCGAAAACACTGAAGTGTGATCTAATAAGAAAGAAAAAAAAGAAAAGAAAAACAGAAGGAGTCTGTTTTTCACAGCACTACACCATAAGGCGCCACAGCTCAGCTTAATATTGAGTAAATGCTTTCCCACCTTGGCAGCGGCCATCTGCACTCAGCCGGCTGAAGCCATCTGGACACGAGCAGAGGAAGCTCCCAGGAGTGTTAACACAGCCAAACATGCAACCTGTGATCGCCGCCGGCAGCAGGCACTCGTCAACATCTGGAAAGATGTGGAGAAAGATTGTCTGTTTACAAGAGGAAACTCACAGAAGCACGAATGTGGAAGGACACGCAGTCATCGGCGCACCGACGCAGGAGACCTGGTCAGGAGTTGGCTGGTACCCGACGTGACAGCCGCACCTGAAGGAGCCGAACGTGTTGATGCAACTCTGCCGACAGTGATGCTGCCCCTCTGCGCACTCGTCCAGATCTGCATCCAGAGGAACAGATGACATCAACACTCGGTGCAGAGTTCAAGCATTAATTAATTGTTTACACTCGCGCTCTGTCAGTCGACACGCTGGAAAAGCTGGTTGCAGCCACTGAGACATGAGACAACTACGCAGACTGCAGGGGAAGGAAACTGAGGAGAAAAAAAAAAAGAAAAATAAAAAAATGACAGCTTCTAAACCTTCACTGGTTTGTCTCTGTGTTGGCCCGCTGTTATGGCCTCTAATGAGCAAACCATAACCCAGATGTTTTCCTGCATCCTGTCCCTCAGACAGGAAACAGAGACACGAGCAGAGAAGAAGAGTCTCTGCTGGAAGACAGGCCAACATTTCTGCAGCCTCATCTCTGTCTGTGTTTTGGGGTTTTTTCCTCTCTTCCTCACAGTGCAGAGGACCAAAATAAACAAATGATAATGACAGGTTGTCGGGGATCGGCTGTGTGTATAAACTACCAGGTGTCTATAAGTGCTGCAGTGATCTCATAAATCTCTCAGCTTAATTGGGGTAGTCTGTGAACTCTGACACATCAAGCATCCTAAATGTTTTGCTTTGCAGGAACATGCCTTTGGAAGTACCAGCAGCGAGGGATCAATGCTACAAAACCGTCCTGGCAAAATAAAGAAAGAAAGAATAAAAACATGAGGTGTACAAGACAACATGCTGAACCTCGACGGGTCTGCTCGTCACCCAGCAGAGCGAAACCAGATCTGCAGTGGCGCCAGGTTCTGCTTTGTGTCTCATTAGAGTTCTGGTTGTAGTTTGAGGAGTGAGAGCAGAGCTCATTGTTAACGGAACAAGGTGACCAGATCATCCGTTGAACAGATCACTAGCATGAGGGAACATTGTCTTTGAGCGCGGCGTGCAACTCCACAAGAGCTGACAGGACTCATCAATGGCTTAAATCATCAAACCAGTTCATAAAGTTCACCTTGGATCTCAATCATTGATACAACAACCCAGAACGTCGTCAGCAGTTATAGATTTATCTGTGAAGGACTCATCTCAAGGAGGCTCCACAAACTGAGCAGCTTTCTTACGCCGTAATTTTCAAATTTGAAACAATCGAGACGACAGATGATTAGGTTAAAAATTGTGACGGACATAAATCTGCTTGAATGTAACTTTTCAAACTTTTGGTCATGCTAAGACAATTTTCTTTCATTATGAAAAAACTTTGAACCCTAAACGTATTGCTATTATTGCTACATAATAAAATACAATTAAAAAGTGGCTAAAAAAAGCTGTAAAAAGTAACATTCAATGTGCATTGAATGAGCTGCATTGAAATAACAGAATGAAAACAGTTCAATTTTACATACTCCTAAATTTGAACTAAAAAACTCACGGCAAACGTAACAACATTTTAAGATCAAATAACGCAATAAAAAGTTGGCAGAAAAACAATCTTATGAGGAAAACATTTGTGTAGCCTCATCCAAATTTCCTGCTGAATCATGTGAAGTTTACACCACTGAGCCGAACCTTCTGGAATTATGTCCTCTAAATTGAAAAGAAAGATAAGTTGTACGTCAAGAAATCCCCCCCCCCCAAAAAAAAGCAAATCCAACCACCTACCCTGACAGATGGGTGTGACTCCGCTCCATCCGCCTCCAGGCTGGCAGTAGCTGCTTACGTCTCCATGAGCCAGAGTGTACCCACTGTAGCAGGCGTACTGGATGTAATATTTAAACTCACTGGGGCCAGGGTTCTCCAGATTGTGGAAGTAAAATGTCCCGTGAAGAGGCACAGGTGGGTATGGGCACATAGTTCGAAGATGCACAACTGGCTTTGAGGTGCTGGACTGTGTGGAGTTGTGAAATTCCCTCCAGGAGGATCTCAAGAGAGTCGAGTTGGAGATGTTTGAAAGAAGGGCGACGTTATCCGGGATCTGTGTTTTCGTGCTGGACTGGGTGGGACTGGGAACAGAGGAGGATGAAGCCAGGGAAGAAGTTGTGGACTGGTGCAGATCTCCAGCGGGTGCAGGTGTGGTTGAAAGACGCGGCTCGTGCGCTGAACGCTCTGTTTGATGAGCAGACCGGACAGTGGAAGGAAAATGATCTTTTGAGGAAAACATTTGTACGGCTATGTCCAGATTTCTCACTGAATCATGTGAGGCCTGCACCATTGAGCCAAACCTTCTGGTTCCTTGGCTCGTCTCTGACCCGTCGCTGGAAAACCGACTCTGCTCAGTGAGGTCTCCTCTTGGGTTTGTTAGATTATACCTCTCAGCCTTCAACGTTTTGAACGGCGCGTAAGGCAAACGATCCAATCTGAGGTGTGCTTCTTTGGAAGCCCCGCTACTGGCAACTTTGAAGTGCAGGCGTTGATGTTTTAGAGCCGCAGAAATCTGGAGTACGTTCAAGTCGTAGAGACTGTTGAGTGAAACTGAGCTCATGATGTCTGCCTCTGAAACAAAAAGTCAAATGTTTAATAATATAACAACGAGAGTAGGTCTTGAAGAAAAACAGATGTTTCCACCTTCACCTTTGCAGACCGGCTTTGTGCTGTTCCAGGTGTGGCCCTTGCAGTATATCATTAAAGAGCCGTGCAAGCGAAAGCCTCTATTACAGCTGAACTCTGCCCAGGAGCCATCCTCATTCATCCTGCTTGTCCCGTGGTTGACTGGGCCTGGATGGGAGCACCCTGAACCTGACCAGGGTGCGTATTTTTAAGACATTTCTTCCTCTTTGAATAAAATCTTTTAAAAACATTCCAAGTTCTGACTATCCTTGTTCTCCCCCAGTACTTTAACTTAAGCAGCTAATCTACACAGAGAATAAAAATCATTCAATCTTGGAGATTAGAGGAAAATGAAAACATGTTACCAACACAAAGCGGGAGCTCTCGAGACCAGTGTCCAGACACACAGCTGTTGGTTTTGTGTCCATGGAGCTTGTATCCCGGATGACAGCGGAAGATCACCATGAGTCCACCGTACCGGAAAAATGTCTGTCCATTGTCCAGATTCTTCAACCTGCTGCATCCCGCGTCTCCAAACACTGCAAGACAGGGTTACGCCGTCAGTGCCTGAACACACAGCTTTCCTCAGCATCTTAACACGACCTCAGCTTCAAGGCGTACCTGAAACCTGGACAAGAGCCAAAGTGACCAGCAGTGGCACCAGGAGTCCCATCAGAGCTCCCGTCTGACCGTGCGCTCGGGATGAAACTGTAATCATCAGTGCTGCAGCACCTCTATGAATGTTTGAGCCGGAAAGATGGGAGGAGCAGAGGCAGAAAAAGAGTTGGAGTGCAAGTAGGAAGCCTTTGAAAAAATAAAGTCCAGAAGAATGAGAATCCCAGAGGAATCAGGGGAAGAAAGGAGCAGGAAGTGAAGCAACAGCACAAATACTAATTACAGACACAGAAGCGACAAAGTCTGTCTTTAAGCAGCCTTACCTCTTTTTATTGCAGTCAGCTTTGTTAAAACGGTTTCGACACTTTTTGCGTCTACTTTGTGTTTGTACACATGTAGAAACTGCTGCTTCAAAAAACTCCAAGCCCATTAGTTTCCCGAGCCGACAGGAAGCCCGGGTCTGTGATCACCGAGGTAGAAAACCAGAGTATGGGAGCCAATTACCATGCAAGCACAAACCAAAGCAGTCACTTTGAAACACTTGTGAAAAATAAACATGGTGGACTTAAAGGAAGCAGTTTTTCCATTTTATTTATTTTTATTTCTTTTGCATTAATGGGAAATGTGGTTCTGGATAAATACTGCTTGTGAATTTGTAAATGTACGAAAGGGAAAAAAAAAAAGTTTTTCTTTTTTTGCTGATTTAATTTTTTTATTTAAACAAAACAAATAAACAGCAGACATGAAAAGAACCTTCAAAAATGAACACTGAAAGTTGCAGTCGTTTGGAGGAGTCTTCTCCTCGAGTTCATGTCTCCTTTTCTTTTCCCTTCTTTCAAATCCTCAAGCGTACTTCAATCTACCCACGTTTTCGCTCGGTTGATGATCTTTGACGTCCAGTTTGTGCACCACCCTGAAGGCCTCCAAGAACTCTGTGAAGTCTATGCTGCCGTCCTTGTTGAAGTCGATGCTGCGGGCCAGCTCATCGATGGCTCTGTCGTCGATGGCGACCCCCAGGTGAGCGCTGAAAAGGCGCCAGGTGTGGCGAAACTCCTCAATGGAGATCAGACCTTAACACATCCACCATGAATACTTTAATTGGCGGAGAACACGACGAACCAACTTAAAAACATGCTGTAGATGTTTTGCGCACCTGAATGATCTTTGTCTATGATGTTGAAAATGATCTCGATGTCGGTTCTGTATCTGAACAGAGTTTCAGCCAAGTTGGGAGCAACCTAAAAAAAATAAAAATAAAAACACACATGCAGTTAGTAAACCCTAATTACTATCAGGTACCATTATAAGATTTGTCTTTTAGTTTCAAATTTCCTGTCTGGGATTAGTAAATATTTGTTCTCTCAGCACTTGGGTACTTCATCTTCTGACCTGAGGAAGAGGAGCTCCTGGTCCCACATCCTCAAAGCAGGACTGATACTCAACACTGCCATCTGGTGCCAGATGGACTAAGTGTGGACGAAGTGTCCGCCAGGGTAAGTCCAGTCTCAGGACAGAGTCCAGCACCTTGGCCCATTCACCGACTGACACACATCCTGTAACAAAGGAGTTGCTTCTAAGGCGACAGGTTCATGTGATAACAAAGGTGACCCCCGCGTGGTGCAGGAAGGAGCAGAGAGTACCGGTTTCATTTGGGTCGTACTGCAGGAAGCCTGTCATCAGCTCAGATCGATGGGCAAACAGTTTCTCCTTTAGAGCCCTGAGAGCAGAGCCTTCAGCTGCACGAACTCTGCAGTCAAAATAAAAAGCAAGCTATAAACCAACGATTTGGACTGGTTCCAGCAAATGTTTGCATGACGACTGACTGGGAACCGCACTACTGTAGGTAGTAGTAAAAAATTTAGGAGCGATTGTATTGCACCTCTGCGTCAGTGTAAGCCTGCGGGTTGTGCGGCTGACTTGGTATTGGTAGAAGCGAGGCACCAGTTCCTTTCCCAGTTTGATGTAAGCACCACGGTTGCTTCCCTCCTCATAGTAGTTTGATGCTGAGAAGATGGTGATCACCTATAAGATTTACAAGCTCGTCTGTGCCCGTTCATACATGTCACAGTTTTTTGGGCAATATGAGCACGTTGAACGTGTCCTACCCGTCCGCTGTGACAGAGCTCGTAACCCTCCTGTTTGCACTCGTGCGAGCGGATGAGCAGCTGCAGTCCGTGCTTCTGCAGCAGCCTCTGCGTAACGTCAGGGCCGAAGTAGCAGCCTCCACCTCTGAAAGAGTTGGGGCTGCAGCCTTCCTGGGTTTTAGGGTCACTCCACAATATATCCACAATCTGGTAAACGCAAGAGTGGACACGGATGCGATGCGTGACACATCAGCTTATGAATCAGAGCTGAAAAGTCTCTCACCTGTTTCCATTCCTGTTCCTGTTGGGAAGGCGATGGGAGAGGAACTGAGGACAGAGAGTCCAGGAACGGCACCTGGAGGACGTTGCAGGGTGTGCTGGGAGACGAGGGGTAGGAGGGGGTTCGAGGAGAGCAGAGTGAAGAACAGGACGACGACGAGGATGAAGAAGATGAAGTGGAGGCTCCGCTGTCTTGCCGGCTCGGCCCGCATCTCCTCTTTCTGAGGATGAGAGTAGGTAGCAGGAAAAGTTTAGTAAAACGAATAAATAAATGCACTAAATCCTCCCCCCCCCAAAAAGGGAACATCTGCAAATAAAGATAAGTGGTCAGACCTCAGAGTTGGGGTCCTGTGGCTCCCATTGTAGCTGCGACTGCTGCTGGGACGAGAGAGGTATGTCGACCTCATTCTTTTGCCCAGTCGATGGGACTGACCGATGTCAAGCTGCTCCAAACTGCGTCTCGGAAACCTCAGGGCAGATTTCACCTGAAAGGTCATGATGTGGGGTCAACAACTAACATAGATGTTCAGAGAAGAAGAAATAACATTTCTAAATATCTCAGCGGAAGTGATTTAAAAATCTCTAGCTAGAGTTAACCGTGACAGCAACACATAGATGGTTTACTACAAAAGAAATGGTGCAATTTGAAGTGTTGTCCAATTTGAATTACCTTTAAGAGAAACTTTAAAAAAAAAGTGCTATTTTCAAAACAAAATTGTTTTGAGTCTCGAAAGACACCAAAACTCAAAGAAAGGAAATGTTTCAAAATACATTTTTCTTGTTTAAGTCCAGTTGTCCGTCACCTACTTTTATTTTTAGAAAATGGGAGACTTGTAGAGGTATTCATTAAACCTTTTCACTTTTTAATTGCACAAAGTGACACATGGTCAACAAAACTTTTTGAACATCTGAAAAGTGGATCACGCATATCCCTTAAATAAACTAATTTATTCCAGACTGTCAGAGCAAAGGATGACTGAATACACTAGTGAACTAATGTGTAACATACTTTTCAGGTTTTTGTTTGAAAAATGTTTAAAAGTCGACATTTCACAGCTGTACAGTAGTTTGTGGAAGTTCATCACTTAAAATGCAAATGAAAGACATTTAAGTTTGTTTTAATGTGACAATATGTGAAGAACTTTAAAGGGTAGCAATACTAAAGTAATAAATTTTAAAACCATCTAGATTACCTGTGATTTTTTTCATGGCCTCACATGACAGAAAAAAAAAATCCTTGCAGTTTATGAAACAAAGTAAAAAGATAGCTATGGATTTTGTCTGACCTTGTGCCGCTCGATGGAGCTGAGCAACTCCAGATCAGTCTGGTCTGAAATCCCTCCGTGCACAATGAGGATCTTTGCATCAATGACTGTTGCGACGGGCAGAAGGCTGAAAACGTCCTGAAACAGCTGGAGGATCTCACGGCCATGAGTCTGCATGCAGTTCAACAAATAGATCTTATGATGGTGGACCACAAAATCCTACGTTATTTTTGTGAAGGAGGAAAAACGTCATTATAAGCCGGCTTTACCTTATACTTCTGCATAACTTCTTTTGTGAATCCATATCTGAGAAGCAAGAGAAAATTCTTGAGGACTTCTGGGGAGGAACTTTTCTTTCTCCGTGTTTTCTTCCCCCACACCCACCTGAGGTTCATGATGTGATCCTCGTGGTTTCCTCGGTTCAGGTGCATGTGGTCTGGGTAAAGCAGAAGGTAGGCAAAGAGGAGGATTACCACTTCTACAGACTTTTTCCCACGATCCACAAAGTCTCCATTAAAGATGTAGGGCGTCTCAGAAGAAGGCAGTCCGTTCTGGACATCAACAACAACAAAAAATGTAACTATATTTTGACCAGCACAAACATTTGAATTTTTTTGAATTTTTTTTATGAGTTCTGTTGTATATGTCTACAAACAGAGACATTTCTGTTCATAGACATTTCTTCTTTAAGGTACCTTATAGAATATCAGAAGTAAGTCATCCAGCCGGCCATGGAGATCACCTGCGACAAAACCCCCCAACAAAAAACAAAAATCACTAATTCTAACATGGACACACAACTCTGGGTAAAAGAGTAGACACACTTGTGTACCTTGTGTACTCCAGGATTGCTGGATTATTTTGAATTTCTTTGACTTGTTCTTGTTAATTCTTGTTTTCTTAAAACAAAAATTAAATGGACATTTTCCAAATTTTTCTTAAACAACATGGGGGCCTGAAATATACAAACAGGCCTTTTGTACTCCTGCTAATGCATTGCTTGTTGAACTTAGGCACTTTGTTTTTGGAAAACAGCAGGTATAATTCTGCCAGGACATCTGAAATCAATTTTGTTGACTTTCTGGGTTGTATTCACAAATCAAAATGTGGAAACACCTTTATATTCTTCAAGTTAACGTCAAAGCAAGAAAAAGATGTTTGAGACATGGAAACAATTGAACTGCTTAAGTGGGACGATGATCTCAGAGTTGTTTCCACATTGGATGAGGAACATGTCCAAAAGATCTAAAAATCAAAATACAATTAAATGGCTTAAACTGCAACTTCTATGGAAACATCTCCAATTGGCACCACCTCAACACAAACAGTGTGTTCTTTGCTTTCATCACAGGTTTTCTTGAGTTTAATGAGATGCAAGTCGCTGTGAGGAGGCAGCTGTGGAGGAGAAGTCAAGTGCCTGATCAGTGTGCAAATATCTTCCAGCGCTGCTATTAAGATACAGGCAGCAGTAGTTATGACACATTTAAAGGCAGCAGCGGTCATTTACTGATGTGTTTACTGACCTAACATGTTGACAGCATCAGAAAGGTGCAATGCTAGATCTAATTGTTAACGAGGAGAACTGAAACTGAGACTCCTCACCGCATATGGTGATCTCCTTGGCGTAGGATGTTGACACATGGACAATATTTGGCATCTGCTTGAGGAGCTTTTTGCTCTCGTACAGCAGTTGCAGGACGAACCTGGCATGTAAAATCTGCATGGAAACACAGGTCCACCATGTTCAAGACGCATTTATTGTTGCATCAAGACGAAACGAACCGTCACATCGGTACCTGCTGCTCTTTAAAAGCACTCAGGAGGGCGTTTGTATCAGAGACGGACAGAGGAAACAAAATACGAGGTCCAGTGTAAGACTCTGGGATGGGGATTGTTTTGTAGCAGGTCTCTCTGTCTAACCAGGGGTCGATGACGGGATCCAGCAGCTGGGAGATCAAGTCTGGAGGAGATGACATGTTCACAAGCTGAAAAACTCATTTCAGCTACCTCAAAGCTCAGAAAGTACAAAGTCACTGTAAAGTACAGCGTAATGATGAAGGCCACTTGCATGACCGGAACCAAAATTAGAGCACTGCATAATAGATTCTGAGTCGGAATGGGTCAGAGGAACATTGATTATAATCAGACAAATTGTGAAATGAAAATATTCCCAACACAGACATTAATTCGAGGTATCTTCCTGTAAACCATTGTTCCACTGTATCACTTTCAGCTCTATGTGACATGAGAGCACTCCGACATGCAAATACGAAAACACAACAACCTCTAATTTATGCAAGCAAAAAGCAGACATCTACCTACAGGCCACCTTGGTAGGGGCTATTGTCTGCTGTCCATTAAATCCCCTTTGTTCTGCCCTCTGTCTCTCGCGCACACAAACAAAAAACACAGATGTCCGCGGCACACAATGACCATCCTGTCTGCATGATGGCTGAATACAAAACCAATGAAAGACGACATGCAGGAGAGAATCGGCCATGAGGATGAGCTACGGCCCAGCTTGTCGATGAAGCGCATTGCTTTTCAGCCGGATGCGCAGCAATAAACACGCACACACACACACACACTGCGACAGCTACACACCAACACGCTAGCCTCCACATTCATGATTGTTACTAAGCAACAGGATGTACGTTGGGCTTTCTTACTTAGACCAAAACATAGTTGTTTCACAAAAATTGTGCTCATTATGTGAAATTATATTTATTTCTCAGCAACTTAGCTCCAGTTGATGACTAACAAACACTAAAATGTCACCACTTACCGAGGCCTGAAGTAGTTTTGAAAAACAGGCCACACTAAATTGTAAACAACATGTTTGGAGCTATAATAATAGTGTAAAATTGAACCTTACCAAATTTAGCCACCGATGGGATTAAAAGGGAAGTCATGATTCATGACAGGAGTCATCTAGCATTTACTGAAAACAAGAAATCTGAATGTCAGCACCGTTTTAGTCTCACCAGGTCCGTTTCCGTTAAGGTGGGTGAAATTGTCCAGCATGTAAGTGAAGAAACTGGACAGCTGGAGACATCAAGACAAAAGAACATGAGAGGTTTATGGTGGCTTCTGTGTAAACACCATTCAGACGCAGGTAACAGAGAGACAGAGACCTGCAGCTGGTCCTGTTCTCCGGCATATTCGATGGACTGAAAGATGTTCCACGTGTACCTCCTTCGGATCTCCAGTCGGGCCATGTAGCGCCGGTACCATCGCTGGATCAAAACTGCTGCCTTCATTGCTGCAGGAGAGTATCAAATGTTGGACTTTATAAAGCAAAGAGAAGTGGAATAGTTTGCTCAGCCACATGGCAAATGATATAAATTAGCTCCCATTGGCTTCATGCTACAAACCTCTGGACTACTAATCTTGGTAAAAAATGATTAATACCCCTTTAGACATTTTTTTTTTTCATCATATTACAACATCAAAGTGTACATTGAGAGTTTACAGTATTGTCCTGCTTATCATCACTCATCTTTCACTGTTCTTGCTGAAGAAAGCATTCCCACAGCATGACACTCCTACTACTATGTGCCACTGTCATATCTACTTTTTCTATCTCTTTCACACCTTTATTTTGATCTGTCAGACAAAATCCCAATAAGACACACAGTAGTTCAGAAAGCGCAAAGGGTATTTTTTTTTTTTTGCACTGTACCACACGTATGCATCCATGTACAGGGAAGAAAGTCAAAGACGTAAAAAGGCCTTACTGAGAGCCGGGCTGGGGCTTTTAAAGGCTTCATCTGTGAGAGGAAACACGAGTCAGCACGAGAAGCTGGTAAATGAACGAAGTCATGTGCAAACACAGACACACATGGAGACGCGCACGCACGCAAACAAAGTAGGAGCGATAACAAGACACAAGGGAAGTCATGGGCAACGGTGGGACTGGAAAAAACTGAACGAATTAAGCAAGCTTTGGGGAGCAACAACACTCATTAAAGAGAGGAGAAAAGACAAGCTGGGAAGAGAAAAAAACTACTATCTGCCAAACATATGCATGCATGTGTGTGTGTGTGTGTGTGTGTGTGTGTGTGTGTGTTTGCAACATGTGAGCAAACACAGTGACAGAAAACAGCAAAACATGGAGCAAACCACATGGAACAGCACACTGGTACGGTTAATCCCTATTTTAAGAAGTGCTATTTAAAATAGGGTTAAGCAAAAGAAACCAAAACAAGCTCTTAAATGAAGCGAGAGATTTAGATTATTGGTTTTACATCAAAACAGAACAAATGGGTAATTACAGTAGAAGAGTAAACAACCTATTAATATTGATTTAAAAGACAGTGCTCCGACTGCACTGTCTTTTAAATATTACCGCCTGGATTTATCAACTGGGGCAATAAAGTATATTCCTATTTCATTTGAGGTGCTTTCTATACTGTTCTAAATTGTTTTAATCATATTTTAGATTTTGCTTTAAAAGTTTACATTTTATTTTAACTTCTATTAAATCTTTATCCTTTGTTTTATGTATAACATACATCATTAGGCTTTGTAAATTAGGCTGTTTGCTTTGTTTGCATGCAACTTATTCAACAATTTTTGACATACTCCTAATTTGTAAGTTCAAATGAATACAATATCTGTTCCTGTCCCTACACACACACACACACACACATATACTGTATATAAATATTTTTACCTGTTTCCAGTTGCTTTACTTGCGTTTCAGTAGCAACAGAAGTGCCACATCCCATGATGCTCAGCAGGGAGGTCCAGGGATCACATCAGTCACTCTTTTCCAAGCATTATGGGATTCCTTTGGATGGCAGCATATAACTAATGACAATTATTGTTCCAACATTTCTCACCTTTTTAGTCGTACTTAAAAAGGCAATTTAAGGAAGTATCTGGCACAATATATTAAAAATTTTTTGTCCATAAAGTGTTTGAAATGTATATTTTTTTTTTTTTAGAAAATAATGAAATTTTTCTGTCTGGGCTGAGGCCCCCTTCTTACAAAATCTTAGCGACGCCCTTGCTGCAAACAGTCAGCGCTTCACACGCGTCACCACGTTGCACACAGAAAACATATACAGTTATGGAAACAGTCGCATAAAACCGTCTCCTCTTGCTGCTCCATTAACAGCAGAGTAAGTCGTTAAGTCTTACCAGAGGCTGAAATCCGCTCGGTGCGCCTGGAATGACGGGAGCGCGTCGACTCGTGCGTAAAAATGTGCGTCGAAGGCGCCGCGGAGAGGTTCCAGCTCCGCGTCCTCTCCCAGAGCTGGAGCTGGCCATTCAAACGCGAGGAAGAGGTCGCAGCTTTTCCCAGGGAAGCCGCGGAGGCAAGAGAGGAGGAGCAGGACGCACGGAGCAGCTCCACATGCTGCTGCGTGTTTTACATGGAACCAGCCACTGTGGCGTGAAAGTCACAAACCTGCATTACAAATGGTCCCTGACATTATGCTCCATGTGCGCGTATGTATTTGATATAGGGGTTTTAATTCTTTAAACATTGTCTAAACTTATAAAAGTGAGTAAAGCCAACTGGTACAAAGTTTAAAGAAAAAAACCTGTAAAATAGTAAATCTATGTCAAAATATATAGTAAAGCAAATCAACCACAGATCAGTCAAAGATCAAGTTCACCTCAGCACTGATGCTCAGTTTAAAGGAGCATTGCTGAAATTCACACCTTTGAGAATATATATCATGGTTGTTTATATCTTGAGTAATAATTGAAGTTCTTTAATGGGGACTAGGAACAATTGCCACGTTTTAATAAATGAAACTCAATAGTGAACTGTGTTATCCATAGAACCCAACATTTAAAATGACATTTGAAATAGATTCAAGTCCAGCGATAATTCAGTTTTTCTGAAATTTGAAGCCTTCCAAGAATTTGAAAGGCTTTAAATAATTCTGGGAAGAATTGCATCATTTCTGAGGGAACGTTTGAAGAAAATGTTTTAATTTTTTTTTTTTTTTAATGAACCTTGGGCACAGCAGGTTCAGTTGCCAAAAACAACCTTTTAAATGGAACAAAAGCTGAAGGTTTTCAGGGTAAATTCAAGATTCAAACAAATACAAATGTCCAACATGAGAATGTATCAGTGGTGAGATCAGCACTGGGGCAAAAACCCAAAACACACTCCAGTCCTCCTATCCGGCTGGTTTTGGCACATTCCTCAAATACCTGAAGTAAATGGTGTAGTTCTCTCCGCAGGACTTGACCAAAAAAAACAACTGCAGAATGAAAGTTTACAGGTCTTGAGCATCATTGCAATGCAGATATGGCCTTAGCTGGTTTGCAAGATTTGTCTTGTTTCACGGCTACAAGCGAAACAGCTCGACTGTTTCCCCTGAAATCATCTCAATTCCCTACTTTACCCTCAACTAGTGATGTTACGTGACGTGCCGAGGCTTCGGAGCGCGTGTCGAGTAATGGAGGCGGCGTTTCCGTAAAGCGCGTATCGAGGCTTGCTTCATGTAGGGGAGGAGCCGAAAACGATGACGTCCGAAGCCTCGCTGCCTGGCTGTACCACGTGACCGCTTCAGGAAGTGATTCAGGAAGTGACAGCTTTATAAACCCCACAGGCTCCATTCAAAATGTGGGTTGTTGTAGGCGAGTTGCGGTCAGTTGAGAGAGTGGATAGAGGTTTGATAGTTTGGATAGCAGAGTTTGGATAGTGGTTATTTAGTTTGAGACAGTTAGTTTGGTGTTTGGAGAGTTTAGGATAGATAGATGAGGATTCACATCTATCTATCCTAAAAGATAGATAGATACAGTTTCTTATGAGGAACTGTATTTTGCAGTTTCTTACTTTATTTAAAGGTGAGGTGTTTATTGTGCTCCAAGGAGTTGGGGTACAATGATAACACAAGCATTAACCTATTCACTACCCCCTCTCTAGTTCCACAAGCACTTTCACTGTCCTCTGCCTGATTAAGCCCAGGCCATTTTTCTAGAGTCACAGAAAAACATTACGCAACATGCCATATCACATGACACTACTATTTTGGGAAAAATTACACACAGAGAATACATTCAAACAATATTTTATTATACATATATCTATAGACATAATTTATGTGG
Organism: Poeciliopsis turneri; assembly: GCA_922788865.1. Classification (NCBI taxonomy): domain Eukaryota; kingdom Metazoa; phylum Chordata; class Actinopteri; order Cyprinodontiformes; family Poeciliidae; genus Poeciliopsis; species Poeciliopsis turneri. The sequence continues at coordinate 307,330 of CAKLNU010000700.1, forward strand.
ACAAATGATTTCATCCTAGACCTTTTGTGAAGTCATTCCCAAGAGCCATAATAGACAAAAATTCAATGCATCCCATGTGTTAAGATACAGCTGGCTGTGATTATACACCTGGCCAGTAGGTGGGTTCGTGTGCACATGAAGCCTCAAGAAATGAACCCTTTCTCGAACCATTTGGTTCAATGCCTCATGAGGCTTCATCTCACCATCACTACCCTCAACCATTAAATTTTCAAAGTGTTTTTGAGAGTCAACAGGCATCCTGTCAAAGATCTACCCAATCAAATTACACCAAGTGGCTCTTGTTTGTCCCAACAAGAGGTGGTCATGTGAATTGGTCCCTTCTTTACAGCAAGATGTCACTAGATTTTACATACCTACAAACCGAGACAGAAGCACTACAGTTTAAAAATGTTTTACTTTTATTATTACCACAGTAAGAGAAAGTTTATGGAGTCCAGCAGGTCACGCAGCAGCTCTTGTACGAGTCATCTTTTTCAAGAGCGCGATCGCAGCGTCAACCTCCTGCAGAGTGATGAGTTTCAGTCTATTGCTCTTTGACAGCCGAGATGCTTCAGAGCTGACCAGTCTGAGCAGGAGAGGTCTGGGGAAACAGAGATGCCGACTGGACAGGAAATCTGGAATTTCTGTTCTTGCACAATTAACCTGTTAAAGTTGGGCACATTTAAAAAAAAAAAGTTAAGCCCAAGGATTTGAAAGATGATCTTTATGCACAGGATAAAAATGTCTCATCCAAAACAATCTTACATATACAGTTCTTAGACACAACAGCAGCTCTGACCTCTTTATGAGTTTTGTAGATGAATTTGGAGTGGGCTCGAACTCGCCTGGTTTTTTTGGCAGGAATCCAGTGAGCTGGTTGAACAGGTGCCTTCATTTTGTTGTGTTCAATCAAAAACAGGCATCCAATATATATGCATGTATAAAAACAAAGCTGCTAGCGCAGCCTTTTACTCCGCTCCCAAGAAAATCAGAGACTCTGTGTTAGTACTGAAAAGGAGGTTTTAATGAACGCAAATTGAAAACAGCTTTGCTTAATCAGGCTCAATTACTTTCACCCACCTGGCTGTAAAGTCCTCAGTGGGGGATCAGGAGCTTTCTGCAGGAGGGAAAAATCTGGCTCAAATAGAAATAACAACATGTGGCCACATAATTTAGAGCTGCGCTTTGCTTTATGACTGTCAATCTCTTAAAAGTTAATGCGGAGTGGGATGCATATTTTCCATGTCCTTGACTTATTAATAGCTTAACAACAAAGTGGGAAACAGAAAAATCCATTTGTTTTCTTTATCCCTCCTGTTAGGCTATTTATATATATATATATATTCACCCACTTGCCACTTTTTGGGGAGCTAGATGTGGGGAAGACAACTTGCTGAAGGTCATCATAAGCATCTGACATACACACAAGCCTCCACTCACATCCACACATTTGCGTGTGTGTGTGTGTGTGTGTGTGTGGGTGTGTAGGATTTCTGAGCTGACCCTTGTGCCATCCCAATGACTTCCAGCGATTTTGAACCCGCTGATGGCTGTCATGATGGCGCGTTACCGGCTGTAGGAGGGGCTTTGTCAGATAAGGATGGTATTAGGTAGGGCCATTAACGTCCTGTGGATTACTGTAATCCAGTCTCTCTTGTCCCTGCTGCTCACTCATTTGTGAGTCCAGTCTGGTGTGGAAGAGGGTTTGGAAGATGGCGCTCATTGTGCAGCACTCTCTGCTCGCTCTACTTCTTCTAGGAACTGACGGTACGATTTCAATGACGGCAACACAATCTGTCCTCACCTGCTCAGAAACTTGATCTGAAGTTTTCGAAAGCTGATGTCAGAATGACTCTTTCTGTTGAGGAATCCAGCAGGACGTATGCCTAAGTTTGAAACGTTCATTCTTTTATTGGCTTACGCGCTTTGTTTGCATTTGTTTAATGTGGTCAAATGAACAGATTTTATCAACAGAGTGGGTATTTGTCGTGTCCTTAGCATCTTCTTGTTCTTCTCTCTCCTGTGTTGGCTGTCCTCCCCCCCCTCTTCTCTGACCATCTGGTTGGACAGTGCTCATCAGGACTCATGCTCAAGAGGTATGAAAACCCCTAAGATAATAACAATATTGCAACCTTTTTCAGTCATGCAAACAAAAACATGTTGAGTTTTTCAAATGCCTCTGCATTTTAAATTTTTTATTTTTGGAATCAGACCGCCGCTTCTGAGTCATGGACCACCAAGTCTTGCAAATGCGACTGCGATGGAGCCGAATCTCCAACAGAGTTTTCCATCATGGGGTCTGGCTCTATGGTGAAAGGAGTGGATTGCATGCCAGGTAAATGCCTCAGCACACATGCTTGCACCTCTCTGTCGCTCTCAGCAAATATGTTCTGTTTAAAGTGATTCTGCAAATGTTTTTTTTTGTTGTAAAATCTCATATTGGACTTTTTTTTTTTTTTTTTTTTTTAAGAACCTAAAGAAGTACAAATGTTAATTTCATACCAAGCTGGCGCTAACTGTAGCCACGCAGTAACTCCAGCTAAGAATGATGGAAAATTATTCTCTCCCTGCCTGGATTGTTATAAACTATTTAACGCCTGGAAGTCTGTTATTTGACGAAATCAATATGTGAAGTCATTAAAACTACATCCTCAGATTTCCAATAAAGAATCATTACGTTTGTTTACACGCAGAGAGACGATGCGTTGGGCATGAAAGCGTCAGAGTCCAGATTTAACTCCACAGGGTGGACATGCTCCACTGGGTATCCTCTGAGAAGGTGACGTTGGACGTTGCGTGACGGCAGAGCCATGAAAAGAACAGGAGGGTAAAAACCTGGGAACTTGAGACGTGAAAACGTCCAAATGACATCTTTGGTCTAAGCTCTTACCCAGCATTAAATCCACAAGAAATAGTTTGTTTTATCTCCTCTGTAAATAACCAGAGGCAGACGCTCCAACCTGGTCAAGGCAGCCACGGTGAGCCTGATCAGATTTAAACCGTGGCAGACTTGCAGAAGAGATCAACGCCGATTACAAGTGATACAAGCGAATAAGCGAGTGTCGTCTGAGCCACAAATTGCATGGCAACTGGTGACAGCAAAGACACACAAGTTCAGCAGATAATCATCCTGCCAGAACATGATGCAGCTCCTGTTAGACTCCGCCAATCACAGAATAACAGAAACTAGCTATTAGTACGACACAGACCCTGCGAGGATGAATGACAGGCCTGAATGAGCACTTTGTGCTGCGGTCGACATTTTGCCTCCCCCCTCTGAGTCTCACCTCCAGGAATTTCTATTATTTCAACCATCCGAACATTCATAATTTACAAAGGGAGGACTACAGAGGCATTTGAGTCATTGTTATGCAAACACTTATCTCCTGACTCAAACAGAAGCTCTGCTGTGAACGTCGTAATGCCGGGATTACAGCGAATGCATCTCCTTCCCCTGACAGTCTTGAAGCGGCGGTAAACAGGAGAGCCAGGTCTTATTGCATGTATCAACAAATCGGCTCTCACTCACCTCCATCTTCTCCCTCGTTCATATGTTTGTAGTGAAATTTCGATACCCGGCTTAGAGAAAGGGAGAGCTTGCAGCACCGGGGCAACATGGAGCCACAGTCAAGAGGAGTGGATGGCCATCTGCTCTCCTGCCATCCTAATGGACATCACTGAGCTCTCACTGTGAAGAATTAAGCTGTTGGCTTTTAGGAAGAAATGTGGGTCATGTTGCGGCTTCACGCAGCGGGGGGTCTTCGGTGTTGGAGGATGTCAGCAGGGCCGGAGGGCAAAGCGGAAAGGATGAAGACTAAAAATCCAAAGAGGCTTTTGCGGTGACCATTTGGTGGTCAAAACGTCAGTGGCTTACTGCTCCTGTTCATGTCCTCCTCTCAATGGGCTCCATCTGTTCAGTCCATGGAGGTTCTTCCCAAACAAATGGCGACAATAAAAAAAAAAAGAAATAAAAACATCTAAATTGGTCAACTTTGCTTGACTTGCAGAGTGTCCGTATCACAGGCCTCTTGGATTCGAGGCAGGATCTGTGAGTCCAGACCAAGTCACCTGCTCTAACCAGGAGCAGTACACCGGCTGGTTCTCCTCATGGCTCCCGAGCAAAGCCAGGCTCAACAGCCAAGGCTTCGGGTAAGTCACAGTAAAATTTGAATTTATTTAAAACAGCAGAAACAATATATTTGCATTACTACAGCCATGCTGTGACGTAAATAACTGTCTGACAGGTTCTGATTGAGTGGTCTCTTAAGTTCACAGTTTTAGCAGTAATCCGGCCCAAACAAGAAAATGCGGTCTGCTAGTTCATATTTTAATAAGGGGGCAGTTGCGGTTTCACAAAGAGCCAGATACATTATTTCTTATTCTTGATCAAAGAACATATAATTTGAAAACAATTTTTTTTTTGTATTTACCTGTGTCATCTTTTGTCAAGTATTAAAATTTGATAGTCTGAAGCGCGTGTTGCAAAAACAAAGAAAGGCCCTGCAATGAAACAGAAACCTTTTCACAGCACAGTGTGATCATAACATTTAAATATCTGCATGTTTTTATAGTCTGTTTCCATTTTATCACATATTGCTGAGTTTTGTGCCAACATAATGGAAAAAAATCAAAAACTATGTTCTTACAATCTGTGTGGAACAGTAACAATAAACACAATATGGCTCACACAACCAGTCAAGGTCATGCAATATGTCCCTTTGTTCATAACATGGAAATATGAACAACACTGAGAGCCTCATTGTTTATTTTATCAATCTGCTAGATTAAGTCCTCATTCTTTCATATAACATTCTATTAATATTAATGAAGACATTTGAACAGCTTTTCATTTTCCTCCTTACCTAAAAAAAATGAATATGATTCGACAAAGTTTCGTTCTCTTATGATGAAGCGGCCTGGTGATCATGGATGGGTTTTGTTTTCTTCTCCAAGCTGTGCTTGGCTGTCCAAATTCCAGGACAACAGTCAGTGGCTCCAGATCAACCTGAAGGAGGTGATGGTGGTTTCGGGGATCCTCTCTCAGGGCCGCTGTGATGCCGACGAGTGGGTCACCAAGTACAGCGTCCAGTACCGCACAGACGAGAAGCTCAACTGGATTTATTACAAAGACCAAACTGGGAACAACAGGGTCAGTAGAGCGACAACATCCTGTGCAAAAATAATCTACAATGTTTGTTTAAAACCGTGTCGTTTTTGGGTGACATTGATGCTGTAAATATGCTTTTGGAACATCATTTTATTTAGCAATTTTAAATGTTTCCAAAAAATAACGTAACAAGTTAGCACTTAAAAAACATACAAACTTTTTTTTTTTTTTTTTTTTTAAATAAGAATCTAAAGTACATCAATCAACTGCTTTCAGGCTCTTTTACAAAATTGCATTCTCAATACTTTTAGTAAGTTTCTTGCTACATTCAAGCACAAAATTATTCACACACCTGCTAGGTTTAGTTTCATAGCAACATTCAAGGCTTACAAACATATTTGTTCTAAATGGAAGTAACATTAATGTCAGGGACCAGTGGGAATATGCAAAAAGCAGCTTACCAATTATGAAAAGGGTTTAAACACTTTTTTCTACTGATTATTATTACCACTAATTCTGGATCCAGTGACATCATTTTATATTAACCATCTACCCTTTTATAAGTTGGTGTCCAGTTTGTCACAGTTTTCTCAGCTGAACAGTGATCATGATGGTTGACGTGTCGGTTTGACTCTGATAACTGTGACAGGCTTCAGTCGTACATTCAGCCTGTTCTTAAAAAGCTGCAGTCAGGTAAAATGTGGGTCTTTCTGACCCGCCGTAAGCCTTCCACCACTCTGAGGATTTACTCTTGCCTACAAACTCACTGCGATTTGACATCTTTGTACTTCGGTATAAGGGAGATACCTCCAAAGAACCTCACTTAAAAATGTCTGAGCTGTCGGTTTATCCAGTCAACCCTTCACTGCTCTTCCTTTCTTCTCTAACCACACCTTAACGTCACCTTCCTGATTTTGTTTTCTTCCCCAGGTGTTTTATGGAAACTCTGACCGTTCGTCATCCGTCCAGAACCTCCTCAGGCCGCCCATCGTGGCTCGCTTCATCCGCATCCTCCCCCTCGGATGGCACACTCGCATTGCTCTGCGCGTGGAGTTGCTGCTCTGCATGAAGAAGTGCATGTGAATCTCTCCTCCTCGCGTCCCTCAAAGCGTTGTCCCAGACCCCCGCGTGGCGTTTGATTATGTATTCACAGATCTCCCGGAAAAACAAATTGACCCTGAAATATTCACGACCTCAAACCGTTTTTGCATCCGACGTGCTTCCATTAAAGTAGGTTTTGTTTGATATGTGCAGCGTGCTTTCATTCAGTCCGCTCGGCTTTGTCTGTGCTACACCAGTCTCTCTCGCCGGGGCTCCGGTTTGAAGAGTTCTCAAAGGGTGGCTCGGTTTGCAATGAAATGGCATAAATTCAAAGCAATAATTAGTGGCTGAGGAGAAGAGGCAGCGTTGCTATGAGGGATTTGTTGTCACAGGTTTGTGGTGTTGTGCGAAGAAACCAGACAGTCCATGAAATACACACCGAGTCTATTCATTAGTTAAATATGTTACATTATAGATCACATAGATACAAAAATCAGAACTCTTTCTGTTCTTGAACCCAGATTAGCGAGATAATTTGATTTCATTCTTTCCATAAAAAAGGAAAATTAAAAATTAAAATGTCTTTACCAAAAGGTGAACGGTTTCCTTGTGCACTTTGTCTTAAATTAGAGATGTTCTGAAAATTAATGTGAGCTATTTTAAGTATTTATTTTCTGAAAGAGTGACGTCACAAGCGCTTACTGTACAGTTTGTTTCTCTGTGGTTGGCAAACTGGGCTCATTGCTGCATGAGCCCAGTTTGCCAACTGATCATTGTTCTATGGGTTGCACCTCATAGAACAATGAGGTGCAACCCATAAGTAATGATATGTGAATGTACACAGCCAACATGCAAAACAATAAGAATGATCCAGAGGCCAAGTTTTCATTTTTGTATAGCTCCAAAGAACAAATGCAAAAGCTCCTGGTTTGCAAAAATGGATCAAATCTGCATTTTACTACAAACACATTTTCATTTGCTTCGTCTCAAACTTTTTGAAACCTGTGATTTAAACCACAATTTCAATGATTGCTGAAAGTGATCAATATTTAACTTCTTATCCCGAGTGACTTTATGCTCCATGGAATGCAAACAGTAACATTCAGTAGGTTTACATTTAAATACCTTCTCCTTTCCTTCTTGTTTACTTAGTTTTTGTTAGTTTTTTTCCCGGGTAGCTTCACTGTTGCCGTGTTGTGTTTGTGATGAAACGTCTCGTTCTTTTCCCACGATGCTTTGGGATTCCCTCCCGACTCGAAGATCTGTCCTTTACTGTACCTTTAAATTGTTTTCCTAGATTAAACCCACACAGGTGTCATGTCTGGTCTTTTTTTTTTTTTTTTTTTTATGTTGCGTCTGTGGAACAAAAAATGTGACTCGTGCAAAAAAGGTACAGTCGGTATTTATTATGAGACCCTATCATATTTTAATTAGAATGGTCAGCATAGATACACTCTGCTATTTGTATTTACACCCTGTCAGAGGTGGAAAATAGCTAATGGAAAAACAGAAAATAAAACAGAAGATGTTTTAGGAAACACATTCATATTTGGGAACAGAACGTCATCTTCCCGTGTTTGAGTGACTGGAGCCTTTTGTACCAAGAACTGTTGAGTCAGTGAGCTGACTGTAAGGCTTCGGGTCACTGGCAAGGCAAGCTTTGTCACCCCTCTGTCCACGCAGGACACAAACAAACCCACACCAGCAGCCATTTACAATAATTAGCACTAAGTGTTTGCACAGTTGCACAGCTTTATGTGACAATTTCACTGTGTTTGATGTGAGCCAAGCTCAGGGTGAGATACAGCAGCACTGGGAAAATATGGCAGAATGATGGAACCATCTTCACTTCCCTGCTTCCCAACGTACTGCAGGCAGTCGTCTATGCTTCAGTTTAATTTTTAAATGTGACCGACCCACATTACTTTGAGATTGTTTCTTGATGTTATTGCTTTCTATCAGCCATGTTGTCAACTGGTTCTCCATTAAATTGAAGCTGCATTCTGGTAGACGTGATCTTCGTGTCCGTCTTTGAATGAAATGTGTCATGATTCCAGGTTTTTAAAGGAGGAAGGATCGAGGAACACTGTCAGAGCTTAGAGGAAACATTGCATTATAACTTCACACAGGCCTCAAAGTGTTATCTTTTTTTTTTTTTTTTTAACCATCCACATGTCACAAGATAAGCTGATCTTTTGTTTGATTATTATCATCGTTTTAAATAATCGAGTTTTGAGTAAATTCATCCCTGATCATGACTGCTGATGTTAAAAGTAATGCAAACAGGGAATTCAAAGTTCAGATGCTTAAAATTGTTTACAAAAGAGGCATTTACAAAAAGATGATGGCACGAGCTTTAAAATGCACACAGAAGATGTAAACAAAGGTTACAGAATAAGTCTGGGATCATTTTTTTGTAACCAGTTTCGACAGTAAAATCCAGTCCTAAAACTAAGCAAAGCCACAAAGATTGTAGCGTTTGCTTCATTTGGCATTTAAAAAGTTCGAAGTTGGTTCGACTTTGTTATAATAGAATATTTTAAGCTTTATTTTTGAAGTTCAGTTTTGGCTTTCAAGAATTCAGTATTAAACTATACCCAGACTTATCCTGTAAGATCTTAATGGCTGTAAGTGAGGTATGCCTTTTTGAAACAATCTTCAGAGTTGTATGTCATATGTCTCAGTTCCAGAGGTTAACATGAGCAAAGACGCCTGTTGCCTCGTGGGAAGGTTGTAGACAAACCCAAAATGGCAGCATGAAGCTGGAGAGCTGTTTGTTGTTTGATAAAAGACAGAAAATTGGGGTACGTTTAAAAAACAGTGTCACCAGAAGTAGGACATGAGTTGGTGATGTAAAAAAATTCTGACCATAAATAATCGTAAAAAATAGCATTTCACCTTCATTGTGATATGTACAATTCAATAAGTTAAAGAGAGAAGAAGAAAAAAAAAAAAAGAAAAATCTGTCATAACCGGCAAACTCAACTTTTTTAGAACCACTTTCTTATTCAGTTTCAGCATTCGCAGCTTTACTCCCTTTAGTCTATTTCTCAGCAAACACTCGTCATGTTCAACACAAGAACAAAATGACACCACACTCACAGTGAAGCAGAGTGTTGGCAGCATCATGTTGTGGGCTTACTTTTTTCAACCTGGAACTCATGATTTCATTTCCAGCTTTGCTTCCAGGTCCAAATGCCAGCTACTTTAGACCTAAAACTTCCAAGTGTTTGCTAAAAATAAAAAAAAAAATAAAAAAAAGACCCTGAAATTTTGAATGCAGGGTTTCCCACAGTGCATTATAAGCCTGGTGGGCCACCAGGCTTCACTGGTGACCCCACCAGGCTTAGCATTGTTTATTTATTTTAGTTTTTTTAATCATTTACTTTATTTTAAGACTTCAGAGTTGATGTTTAGGAATTAATCCTCCAGTCTTCCAATAACTATCAAGTGAAATTTTCAAATTTCATGTCAACTTTAAATATTTTTTTAACTCAAAAACAGGACGGCTGGCTGGATGACGGCCGTCCCCAGCGTCCAGAGCTCTGGGCTTAGCACGTTTTCTGGGGGGAAACCCTGGAGTTAATTACATTTACAGCCCTTCCCATTTCGATTTAGCAAATACGACCTTGGTAAGATGTGCTGTAGTTATATACTCACACCAGACAAAACGCTGAAACTCAATAAAAAAAAGGTGCCTTAGCTAAGTATGACTCCAAGTGTCCATGAGCAGGTTTTTATTGTTTGGCTTTTGATTGAACTGTATTATATCAAATTGAAGGTGGAAATAGTTTGAAACGACTTATGGTCAATTTATATGCCACAAAAACGGGGCATTTTCTTCCTACCGAGGGTGTGCACACTTTTGATCTTTTTACTTCCAGTGAACGTTGAGCTGTCGCCCTCTGGTTGGTCTCCTAACAAACAATGTCTACAAATGTCCCGAATTATCACACAACCTCACAACTAATGTCATGAAGGTGACGGTCGTATCTGCACTACATCTAAAGTCAGAGATTTTTCACTTGTCATTAGATTTTCTTTTTCTCTTTGTTTACAATTTGATGAAATAAAAATGGGTAAAAATAGGATAACATATGTTAACATCATCATATTCAACATAAGAAGACATTCACCATTATTAAATACTCCTTTTGACATTATTATCAACACATAAATATCTATTCATTTCTCTGTGTCGAAACTAAAGCTCTTGCAATTACACATTTAATTCTACATTTCTTTTTTTTTAAATATTATTCCCATATAACCTACATACTGTGTCATTTATAGCTTATATCCTTGAATTTAAAACAAATAAATATTTAATAAATAATATTGATATAAATCTTTCTCTCTTTTTTTTTTGTTATCAAATATCAGTGCTTGAAAAACCTTTCAGTTTATTGGCCACCGATGCGACAGCGGCTTCTCGACCGTTGCAGTAGCGCTCTGTAAGCAGAAGATGGCGGCAGAGAGGCCACGCAGGCAGTGTCTCCTTGACGGGAAAGATCTGCTCGTTCTGATGCGAGCACAAGAAGCTGACGTGGTGCCGACGTCCAGAGAAGACACTGGGAACCTCCTCGTCTTCAGTCAAGTCCCGCCTTACTTACTGGTGTCTGGCCTGTTTGCGTTCGGTCTTTGTAGATTTCAGAGACACGAGAATCGACAGATGACTATATTTCTGTGAACTTTTACCAGGGTGCCACGATGTCTGTGGCCAGGCTCCAAGGACGGAGACGCGTCAGAGAGAGGCTGGGGGATGTTACAGGGCCGTCTCCTTCAGATCGTTGAGATTTGGCATCCTGGTGCGGGACGCTCGGGTAAAAGTAGGTCCGTTCTGACCCGGCTTGATGCCCAGCTGTTCCGGAGTGAACTGAGCGCCTTCCACCCGCTGCAAAGCAGACACGTGCCAGCTGGATTCGATCTGTCCCGGTAAGGTGTAGCTGGCCTTGCGGTTCTTCGCCTGGCTTGAGCTGCTCATGCCCGAGTGGCCCCTGCTCTCCGTGTGACCTCGACCCTCTGGGTAGCCGGCTTTGGAGGAGGACTGAGGCGGGTTGGGGAGGGGGGCTTGGAAGCGTAGGTCCGGAGGAGGTGGCGGAGGAGGCTGGCCTTGGTTTGAGGGGGAAGGCGAGAGGTGAAGGAGTCGACGTAGAGACTTCAGAGGTTGGCTCTGGAATAAGAGAAGAGCTTACAGTCGAAAGACGATTTAACAAACGGCTCGACCAACAAGTACGAGTACAATATTAAAGGCAAACAATTTGAGAGACGTTGTGGTTTCGCCATCACAACAAACTCATTGAAACGATGTTCAGTGTTCTGCAAATTATTATCACCTTGCAAACTTCTTCTGCTTTTGCTCGGTCGTCGCACAAATGCTGATATTAGACAAAGATATATTTGACAAAAAAAGGACAAAAAAAAAGGACCATGAAGACCTTTTTCAGCCGTTCAGGGTTTGGCGGTTTGCATATGTTTTTCTCTTTCATTGCTAACCAGAAATAACGACATCCTTACATATGCATCGCACATCCAAGACACCCAAACGTCCGCACATCTAAAACGCAGACGAACTTGCGTCTCTTTGGCCATGACAGCGCAGCATTTATCGAGTAAGGATTTCCAATTTAAATTTGTTTTTCATCATTTTCCACATGTCCTAGGTGGAATATCAAAATTACTTATCGCTGGCCTTCTCCACTCAGGCAGAGACAGAATAGTTGTTTTCAAAGCAGACTGACAGGCTGGATAGAGCTGGCGTTCAGTACGTCTCCAAATCCTTTCCAATCTTTTGTAACAAAGAGCAGCTTAAAATCATGCAGTTAACAGGGAGTCATTTCATTCCTCACAAAAAAAGAATGAGAGTTTATTTTTCTTTCACTTTACTGTTTCGCTCTGTTGTGTCTGAACAGTTTGTTATAAAATGTGTTTGTTGTAAAATGTTACCAAAAACTGCATCTCCAGTTTTTGGTATCTGTAAGTTTTAAGGACACATTTTGAAGAAATTCAAAATAAGTGCACAATAAAAAGAGCTAGACGGTTTCCGAATTTCAACTCGACACATTAAATGCTTCCAAATAAATGTTTATTGCAGATGGAGTAACGCACTGCTTTTGATAACATACCTGAGAGTGGGAGTCCACCGGCTTGTCTGGTGGCCAATCGGTGACTCTCTCTCTTTCCCTCCCCCTCTCCCTCTCTCTCTCCCTCTTGTTCTCTCTCTCCCGCTCTCTGTCTCTCTCCCTGTCCCTGTCCCGGTCTCTGTCCCTGCTCTGTTCCCGGTCGCGGTCTCTGTCCCGGGATCGCTCGCGGTTTTTCCGTCGGCTGCTGTGGTGGGAGGACGACTTGGAGCTCCTCTGAAGGGAAAGGTGTTCCTGTCCATTCCCAGTAACCTGAAAATCAAAGAAGGAAGATTAGGGCTGAAAATTGATAGTTTTTTACTCTGTTGCAGTTTTGCTGGAATATTATTGAACTTAATGAGATTCCAACCCCAATCCGGTGATGTTCAACATGCACCCTTGTAGCTGACAAAAAAAAAAAAAAAAAAAAAAAAAAGCAAACAGGTGATGATGATGATGATCGGTGATAACTCCCAGTTCATTGCCAGGGTTTAAAAAAGCTGACAAGCTTCATCTTCCTGGTCTTTGAAACCACTTTGTCTTGTGAGCTGACAAAAGGACAGTTTCAGAGGGTTGGTAACCCTGGAAACACACGTAAAGCCCTTTCTGGATGATCGCTTCATGGGATGTGGGAGATTATCTGAGAAAACAGACGAGTCACAGAGATGCCAAACTAGCCCTTTCTCTCCACATTCCAAATGAAAACTTGTCAAAACTTTTTGACCCACTTATTACATAAATAGACCTTCTGTGCAATGTTCAGGCTTGACAGCAAAATGATAATTATTCCATCCACACTATTAGGCCTTGGAGTTCAAAAACCACTTCATCATCATTTAGGTAGCATTATATTTCCATTTCAAGGTTATTGTCCTTCAACTGGAACCAGTAGTTTACTGGTTGTCCCTAACAAGAAATACACTCATGCTAATTCTGTGATACATGTGTCAAATCTATATTAGCTGTCAGTCTTACTAAAATTTTAACTTTAATCACCATGAAAACATGTAAATTATTTTTTGTTCAGGACAACGACACTTTTCTGTCAATATTTACTCTGACACCCCTAAATACGATTCAATCGTCTTCAGAAGTCAGACTCCACTTTTGTGCAATTAAAGCAAAGAATTAATTGGGAAGAAGTTGTGGAGAAGGTAAACTTGATCATCCGACTAAGTCGACATGTTGGTTGAAAGGACAACAGCTTCACAAACTTTACAAATCAGGTCTATATGGCAAGTGGCAGAAAAAAGGACCTTAAAAGTCCCGTGAAAACTTTGTCACAAACTGCGTCGTTGACTCAGCGTCATGTTGCACAAGATGCTCTGGTCACATTAGTCTAAAGCTAAACTTTAGGAGGAAAACGAGTGCAGCACCCACACTGCGAAACGTGTGAATCTAAATCTAGTTACACGTCACATTTATGGTTAAAAAAGAGAATCAGAAATGAAAAACAATGATTTTCCCCCACATCTTGAATATGCTCCACCGATTGAAGTTTCCCAGCTCTCACATAACAGGATGTAATAGATGTCAATGAGTGGGAATATTTCTCTGCATTTTACTCCAAAACTTAAAGTACTTTTTGCAACATATTGATTGAAATGTGTGTTTTCCAAATCCACATTGCATTACATTATAACATACTGTATTGTATGTATGTTGTCTGACAAAACGTTACAAGAGTACATTGAAACTAGCCAGATCTTACAAATTTACAAAGAATGACCATAAATGTATCTTGCTGAAAATGTCAAAGACCATCATGATACGATGATTTTTAAAGTGCCAGCCACACAAGCAAAATGCACTGCAGCATGAATTAGTGCAACGGCATTTTAACATTCATATCAGCAGGACAAATGGATGCACACACAAAAGCAGAACCGCTCACGGGTTTAAGCTTGCAAAGAAATCATTTGAAATCCCCTCAAACTTGGACACAATGTGGAATTTGAAACTTTTGAGGAAGATTTCAAAGCTTTGTCATTGCGGCGTGAGAGCCGTGCCAGCTAACATGCAGCTGTAGAGTTGAAGTTAGATTACTGGTGAGGCAGGGTAGGGTGCCGCAGGCTGATGCTGTACCATAGGCGAGGCAACTACAGGTAGGATTTTTCCAGCTGAGTTGTGCTTTAAGCTATTCTTAGAGCTAAAAAGGGGGAAAAGGCTTTTCTTGATGGTCGGATTCCTTCCGTCCTCCACGTCCGTCTGCGGAGGAAAAGATGCACAGCCACAAACTTTCAACACAATTTGCTGGCAGCAAATAGAGAAGAAATGGTAAAAGAACCAGCTGCTGATCCACAAGCAGCCTTGCAAACGCAGCATAAGATTAGACACTAAAAGACACAAGTAATATTGACACAAAAGTTTCATCGGAGAGATAAAAGCAATAATTGTTTGGAAGCTTGTTTTAACCCCTTACTTTTTGCTGGCAAAGAACGTTTTGATTTTCCATCCATCTATAAGAAATTGTTGGTGAAAAAACCCAAATGTATGGACTTGACAGAAATAAGATACGACGCATGAAAATAGACGGTAATAGAAATTAGAACAAGCTAATTCTGTCCCACGGCTGAACGCCACAATGTGTTTCACTGAGCCAGAGCTTTACCAGAACTGTCTGATTATCTGAGCGCTTGTAGTGATTGCTTTTCATTAAGTTCCCTGGTTTTCAACCTATGCAGTCTATTATTATTATGATTGTTATGATTAAAAATGATTGCAGACAATATACCATTTTCATAGTAAATCAGAATTACCGTTCGGGACTCTCAGTGATTAATGTCACTCATCATTCTTAACAGGAATTGCACACATTGATGACGGCTGAGATCAGTTTTTGAGAGATTAAATGTACTAAAAGAAAAACAAAACACAGAATCCACATAAAAAAAAACAAAACGTGGTGGGTCTTTTTTCGGATGACGTGATGGTTGACAGAATTGCAAATCTTACTATTTGTGTCTTCTTCTTTTTCTTTTTAATGGATTTGAAGAAGCCCTGTTTTTGCTTCTCTTTGGTGGGCTCTGGAGGATTCATGACCATTGCTTCTGCAGCAGTCCTGCAGAGCACATGTGGAAAGGGCTTCTGTAATTACACTCTTAGGAATAAATCACAACAAAGATTTATCCACTTCAGTATAGCACAAATATATATATTTAAAAAATAAAAAGAATAAAAGAAGAATGAACTGAAAAGGATGCCTCTATGATTTTAAAAAATGTAAAACCTATATTTTTTGCCTATGAAAAAAATTATTTTTCTAGTACTACTGTTATCATAATAAGTGCAAATAAATGTCAGTTTGCAGAAAAGTATACTGTGGTATGATTTCATTCATTTTCTTTCAACAGAGCTAAGCAGCAATGAAAACTCTAATACATCTTAAGTAATGATACTGGCAGACAGAAAGAAAAGAAAAAACATCTCCATTTATCAGTGCTTTGCATCTGTTGCCAGCTCTTTTCCACATAACTACCAGGATGATTGCAAACAACATTTTTTTGCAGCTGGTGCAGGTGAAAGAATGGAAAGTTACATTTAGCCTCTCAGGGTTTGTGTGCAAACCGGCTGCAATATTTGCTTTAACAACAAGACATTGGCAGTGTATGAATTCCTACCAATCAAAAGCCGTCTGACGTTTGGAGTGGTTCGCCATGCTGCCTGGATCGCCGGTCACGACGGGTACCCCAGGCCCTCTTCCCTGACCAACACCTTCGTGGAAAGAAGAGGAGTTATCCGGTCTGGGGGAAGGGACTAAAGAAAAACAAGGAGGGAAGAAATTGACTGACAGCGCGTGTTTCCACACTATAGTGAGGCGTGTTTGTGTTTGACGCGAATGGTTCATCTGTGGAGTCCAAAATACTTAGGAAACAGTTTGAGGAATAACTGTTCCACTTAAATGGCAAAAAAGAAACAAATCTACAGTATATATATATATATATATATACAACTCAGAACATGATTAACCAGGAACATAAAATGAACTGGATGTAAAGTATCTGTGAAGTATTTTTTTGAAGTGTTGTAGTCAAAACCACAACCTGAGACCAAGATCAGAGCAGAGCCAAACCCAGACCAAGACTTTGACGGAGGTAAAAACCAAGATTGTAGGAGACAGAGGCCAAATCCAAGACCGAGACCCAGCCAATCAGGACCAAGTGTCAAGATTATTGCTATAACACTTAAAGAAGATCTGACCATAGAAGCCTGTTAGGAAGCTCACCGATAAGCTGCAGCCAAACTAAACAGACCAACCTGAAAACGTCCAGCTAAACGTGATCTGACTTGCCATTAGCTGCAGGCAGAGTGAGTTGAGGGGGAGGACTTCACTCACTAAGGCTTCTTTCTTTCTGCATGTTGTGCAGGTAGAAAATCAGCCATATATTTGCACTGGAAAATGTTTCTCCCTGCTGTTTTCTCAGTCCTCTCATCTTCTCATGCTCTGCACAAAAAGGGCTGCGGGTTGCGGCATTGTAAAGTTCAAATGAAAAAAACAAACAAACAAAAAAAAACTTTGTTGATTACATTTGATTGGAGCCGGTGGTTTCACTCTAAATTGCTGTAAAAAACAAAATACACTTTTCAGCTGAAGTCAAGACAAGACCAAGACTTAAGACTTGTGGCTTCAAGTATTACAACTCAACTTTTCCATATTCAGAACTTACTTTTAGATTGTCTTTTTTATTATTATTTTGCAACACTTATCATGCCATTTTACAGGGCTAATTAATATTTTCACTTCACTGTCACAAGATTCTGACTACTAAAAAATCTCCTTAAAGAGCAGGCCGCTGCTGGAAAAGCAACAGCACATTTAGCTAATTTGTGTTTATTTACCCCATTTGTCATTGATGTAAATCATATTTAAATGTCTGTTGTTTTTTTTCCCCTTGCACCACATTATGTGAAACAACAGGATTTACCTCTGTAGAAGCTGCCTACTCTCCGAGGCATGGACTCAGTGAAGATCATCCGGTTTTCCTTGGAGGAACCTGCATCCTCACCGTGGGGGTCATGATACATACCGACCTAAGAAGCACACACACACACACGCACGCACACACACCCCCACGCACACACACACACACGCAAACACACACACACACACAAACTTCTTCAGTTTCTTTCACCTTGATAATCTTATTATCAGTATCATTT
Organism: Poeciliopsis turneri; assembly: GCA_922788865.1. Lineage (NCBI taxonomy): Eukaryota > Metazoa > Chordata > Actinopteri > Cyprinodontiformes > Poeciliidae > Poeciliopsis > Poeciliopsis turneri. Next base: position 324,757 of record CAKLNU010000700.1, read on the forward strand.
TCCCTGGCACACCTCATGAGACAGTCAGGACAGTCTAAGAGCTTTTCAGTGAGGTAACATTTAAAACAGCGGCAACGTGCAGTGAAGCTGTCGAGGGGAGGAAAGGGGGGAAAAGCCTATGAACCCTGACAGTGAGAAGAGCTATTTGGAGGTAAGGCGGAATCAGAGGGTCGGACCTCATTTTTAGAGCGCTGCGTATGAAAAGCAGCCGAGTTGTCCCTCGTAGAGTCTTTGATGGGGGCACAAGGGTGGCTCATGTCTTTAGGGGGCTGTTCACTCTGTTGAGAAGACGGACAGTTGCTGGTCAAAGCAGACTGGAGAAGCAGAGCGATGCAGAGGCAATGACAATGTGACAGTGACAGTCCCTACACACACACAGCAGCTTGTGCAGCACACACACACACACACACATACAGAAACATGTTGTTTGCTCTCAAAAACCAAAAACACTTTTAGGCGTAACACCTGTGCACTGTGTTTCAAATAAGCAGAAATCGCTTCATTTCATTTCAAGAAATGTAATCATGTTTCTCAGAGTCGATGCCCTCATCCTCTGCCATAGATCACCCAGAACTTGCCGGTCGCTCACCCTCGTCATGTCGTCGGTGCAGTCCTCTCTCGACGAGCTCACTGAATGTCCGCTCAGGTTGGTGCGATGCTGCAGCTGCGGGGAAAGGAGCTGGAGGCTGCTGGCCCGTGTCGGTATGGCCTGCCCGGGCGGCGGCAGGCCCGCCATGACCCCCTCCGACCCGTGCGGTCGGTGTCGTTCCCGTCTCACGTACATGGAGTGGCGCTGAGGCCGTTGCTGGGAGGAGAAGGGGGACGTGTAGCCCAGGCCGTAGTGATAGGACTCGTGCGGGGAGGGCAGGGTGTGAGTGTTGGGCATCGCTGGTCCTCCCGGGTCGAGGAGCTCTGGAGCACCAGCATCTTCTGGGGAACAAAGAAGAGTGCTACGTTGGCATTGTTTTTCATGTAATATTTGAAACAACTGCCTCATTTGATCTTCTAATATTCAATATGGTGAAGCAAAACGTCCAGGTTTTATCTCAACCATTGGATTTCTGAATATTTGAATGACCATCTTGATTACTGCAAACATTTTGGATTTTTATGAAATTGTTTTGTGGACAAGAGTCAAAACAGAAACATGCCATAGTCATGGTGCCCACTATGACTACGGTAGATCTAATATCCAAACGTTTCCTGGGAACGAAAGCAGATGTATTTTATTTTATTTTTTTCTTCAGCTAAACGTACCCGGAGCCAATGATTTGTGCCTGGACTGGTGTCTCGATGAGGAATCCAACGTGCTGCTCTCCATACGGACATTTACGCTGCTGCGGGAAGCGGGGCTGTGTCCCGATCGGTCACTGTGTCGAGCTGAGGGACTGCCGGGCGGTCCTGGAAGACCCGACGGGGCGTTGAGGTCCAAACAGCTGGCAGGGAAGAAACGGGCACTGGGTCCTACGACGGCTGGTGCATTTGCGTTTGGGTCGTCTGGGTGAAGTCGACCGTCGCTGAGGTTCCCCACAGACTTGGCGTCGCTCAGAGCCCCGTGGCTCTTGGACAGGCTCAGATAAGACGCCGAGCTTTTAGAAGAGGACGACATGGATCCGTGTGCAGAGTCTGCCATGCTGTGGGCATGGCGGCCATGTTGTTTATCTGCTCCAGACTGTAATGTGTTGGTTTTATTTTCCAGGAAGGTGTGCCGGCTGGCCTGCTGTTGCTGCTGCTGCTGCTGCTGTTGCTGTTGTTGCTGTTGTTGCTGCTGCTGAGAGCGAGACGAGCTTGGTTTGCCGTGGGTGTACTTTGCCCCATGTCCCTGATCTGACAGCTTCGTCGAGGGCCCCAAGTTGAAATCAAACTCGGTCTTGTTTTTTGTCTCCTTGGGACTGAGAAGGTGTGGCAGGTTGTTGTTAGCCAGGTCTTTGTTGGACGAGGCTGAGCGATTTAGGGTCTGGGACATGTACTGGACTTTCGGGTGGAGCGTGGGACTTAAACTCGATGGAGCCGGTTTGTTGCCATTCAGGAAACTCTCGTTGCTGAGGTGATGTAGGCCTCCATGGCGAGGGAGGCTGGAACATTCCTTGCTGGTTGATCGACGACTTGAGCTCTTGCTGTGACTCCTGGAGGGCCAGAGAGACGCGTGAAACACTCAACGTCCTGGATCATCGTATTTATTTACACGAATCTCACTTAATTCTTTTGCTGTCGCTGTGACAACTTACTTTTTGTGTTCAATTAACTTGAAAGTCACAAATCTTTAACTTAAAGATACTTTTTACTTTGACTTTACTTGAAACAACTGACAGTTTCATATCCTACATCTGACCAACTCAGTATATACATATATATCATAAAAACTCAATTCATTAGAGTGAACTCTGAAAAGTGTACACTTCTGAGAATTAAGTGAGATTAATGTAAATTAGTCTATAATATGAACTTCAACCCAAATGCCCCAGAACAATATGCTAAAAGCTGAACGTTTTCATCCTGTCCAAAAGCAAGTGAGCTACAGCTTTAATTCAGTAATGCCTTTCTTTTTCTTTCTCCAGTTATTTACCAAAATAAATAAATAAACTCCAATCAGATTCCAAATTGATCATGATAACATGAAGTTTGCAACAAGTTGGGTTTTGTCTCTACATGTGAATGACAGCGAGCTTACCTGGTAGGGACTGTATTTTCTCCGTGGTGGTGTGTTTTTCTCTTGGACGAGCGCGGTGGGTTTGGAGAAGCAGGAGAAGATTTCTCTCTCTCCGCCTGCCTCAAAGGCTGGAAAGCAGGATGGTTCAAACACTGCTCGGTTAGGAAGCGCTCGGTGGGGTTCAGCAGCAGCATGCTCTGGTGGAAACACAGACGCGGAAAAAAAGGTTGTTTGGATCTATTAGTCAAAAAAATCGTTTGAGTCTGGTGAATAGCACATTTACTTTAGAAGATTTTCAATAGATGCGCAAGTGGAAAAGAATGTTTCAGTGTAAATTTACCTTCATCAAATCCAACATCAGACCACTCATGATTCCCTGGTACCGTCTCTCCAAAGTCTGAGGATGGGTAACTGTGGGAAACTGAAAAGAAAAAAAAAATCCTAGATAAAATGTTTATCTTCAGTAACAGTTTTGTTGTTTTCTTTAGACTCATATTACGCTTCACAAAACAAAGTAAATATTCCTCCCCGTTAAAAAAAGAAGAAGAAACTCAGTTCGTATGACACGGATCGCACTAAACAAACTACTGAGTTTGCACACACATTCACAAACACGTAGCTTTTCTCAGCCTTCTGGGACATTTTCTCTTGCTGTTAAGCTGAACACCAACCACCTATCTCATGAGTCATAGCAATCCACTCAGTCATGGTGCTGGGAATACTGCCACGAAAATGAAACGGATAGAAAGAACAGGCAGGAGAGACGAGGATAAGGGAGAAGAGCGGAGAGAGGGAGGACAAAATAAAAGCAGAAGAAGGACGGAAGAGAAAATGAAAGGGAGGAGAAAAGGAGGGGAGGAAGGCTGTTTGTGTTTCCTACCCGGATCCCATGAAATCGCGGGTTGTTGTAAAAGAGTTTCATCTGCTCAGCAGGAAGAGGACCCAGAACCTTCTGGATGGTGAAGAGCTGGAGGTGAACATCAGCAAATCGAGAAAGCAGACTGAGCTCATCCGATTCTTGGCGCAACATTGCAACTGCAGCAGAAACTTCTGGTGCATTTTCTTTGTTCTTGGAAGTCAAATTTTCCAACTAATCACCTAAAGTCAGAACTTTGACCAGATAAAAACAGTGTGTCATACATTTGGTAAGTTAACCCTTTACAGAGTTTGTCAGCCATTCTGGATTTCCTTATGTCTTTAAACCAGCGGAACAGCACAGTGCTGAATGTCCCTTAGTGCACTGTCAACATAAAAAATAATTAACAATAATCTAGGATGTTGTATATCATTTTTGGCTCATGTTGCCCACCTATTGATTTGGGGGTCTTAGGCACAGCTTCCTTATGCCTTGGGCTGGCTCTGCCATTCTCACCAACCTCTTTGGCTGTCTATAAAATCAGTTTATTGCCTTGCATCATAAGTTTGTTGTCCAGTAAAATGGGAAGGATGAGTGCGTCTGAAAGCCACATCGGAATAAAATGACAAGGCTGAAAAGAAACTGCAGAGTTGAGGATCTTTTCTTTGTTTCAGTCCCTGTAAAAGTGACTGCTGTGATTTTTATTTTTCAAAAGCACTTGACGCTTTATTTCGACTTATTGACATTGAAGAAGACGGTGAAAGCTATCCAGATGACGGCTTCCTGTAGATCCGAAACACCAGTTTCGTCACAGAAAGTTTATTTTAAAATTGCTTTGAAAAGACAATAAAACCCAAAAGAGAATGCTTCCACTGGAAAAGTTGTAGGATCTTTAAATAAAAGGTTTTCACGTTTAAAAAAAATATTGTTTATTCACCTCCTTTCCGAATTTAGTACCTACTGCTGCTCTACCAACCTGATCAATCTCGCTCTCCCCTGGAAACAAAGGCTGTCCGTCACTCAGCTCCCCCAGAATGCACCCCACCGACCACATGTCCACAGCCTTTCCATAGGGAGCCCTGCAACACGGGGAAACAATACCTGTGATCACACCACTTATGCAGAAATATCATTCAAGAAAGACATTTAAGAGAACGACACAAGAGGCCTGTTAATTAGATAGCAGGGCGCTAATGACAACAATGGAGGGTGATGAGGGTGAAAAAAAAGCCACAGAATTAAGTGGATATGATTGCAAGAGAATTGCATCAGTCATAAGTGATATCAAATTGTATATTTTATGGCTCCCAGCGAAGATTTCTGCACAGTGGAGAATCTGGTGAGAAATGGTGAGAGTTCTGGCAGCGGAGAAGCAAAGGAGCGCTGGTGTTGGAGGGAGAGAGTGTTTGAGTGGGAGGCATTCAAACGCTGTCTCTGCAAATGTTCCAGGGCATTTACTAAATCAAGCCACAGCAGTGCGGATAGATGACGTTCATCTGTCTCCAAGCTAGGATGGACACTGGTTGCAGCAAAGAAAATTACCCCCCGCCCCCCAAAAAAAGAAAAAAGAACGAGATCCGCATTATAGAATTAAAAATAAATCTGATGTTTGATCTCAAAACACAATACTGAAGATTCGTGGTATCTTCCAATGCAGCGCGTAGCTCACTGATCTGATTACAAGGCAGTGCCTTCGCTAACCTAACATTACATAAATAACCAGCATCAGAGATGCTCTGCAATCAGTCCATATCATTAGGATATCATGTTGGCCTTTTAAAATCCATTAGGAATTTAGCACATCCTAATGGATGTGACTTTTCAAAGCTGCATAGTTTAAGGAACCTTAAAATGATGACATCCCACAGATGAAACCCTCCCCTATTTCACCCCCTCAAAAGGTGATCCTTTCCACAAATGTGACCTATGCAATGAATGACTGCTACCAGATGACGCCTCGCCTGAAACTAGTTTAGGACGGGACCAAGTTCTTGGTCTGGTGGAACAGGGAGAATTTCCTCCCACATGCACATTTGTTCATACTAACATTTCCACCTGACTTTGCCTCATTGATGAAATGACCAAATGAGGTCAAAGGTCACTTGGCACATTGAGACTATGACATTTGCTGGATGTGGCATTGAATCTTTATGCATCTCACATATTTCTGAACACTCTTGTAGCCATTCTTTGTTATAATAGGTTATGCATGTCATGATTTTTCTTATTTTTTTAATATGTGTAAATAGGCCATATTTGTGTAATTTAGATATTTATGAAATGTAATAATTCATGAATAGCATGTGTTCAGGAGGTCCAAGGATTTGAAATGCATGTACTTATTTTGCAGGAAAAATTGGGGGATTAAACGGGGTAACATCAAAATTAACATAGCGACCTACCCCAGCAGCAGCTCAGGTGAGCGGTACCACCTGGTGGCCACATACTCGGTGTAGTTGGCATCTGTTCCTTCAGACAGGTTACGAGCAAACCCTGAGCCAGAGGAGGACAGAGATAATTACACCAAGTAGACTTTATTTTGTCAACAGCAATGACCAATTAATAACAGGAAAGGAGATTCAGTATTTAAATTGCTTGGACTGCCACAGTGACAGCATGCTAATGTTTGCCATGTGACCAGACTAATTAGTTATGTGACTGCAGGCGATCTGAGACTCCACTTTAGATAACTGGTGTAGAGAGAATCCATTTTAAGCAAGGAAAAGTCACAGTAAACAGAATGCCAGCTCCAACAGTGAATACCAAACAAATCTCACCCCAGATGACTCAGTGGGTTGGCATTAGCCAATTATTCAGAGCCAGCTGACCGTGTCAGTTTTGCGAATACGCGTCCAAATGTAAAATACACACCTAGAGCACTGTGAAAGGGCAGATCCATCAACTACTAGAACATTTCCATCAATGTGTTTCTCAGAACAGGAGGGTTTCTGTTACTAACATCACTATGATTTGACAGAAATGCTACCAATTAACTAATAATACATCAAGGGTGCTGATTGGCAGTTTCCCAGAGGCAGATTTAATTTCTCTGTTAATCAGTTTACAAGGTAGAAAAAGGTGGGATTTTGTATTTTAAACCAACCCACAGAAGCAAAACTGAGCACCGTTGAATCACTGATCTGGTTAAAGAATCAATATGATATGATGGAAGGCATATCAGGATGTTTACTCAACACCTATTAAACACCTTTGGTTTTAAAAATATTTCTTTTTTAATCAAAGCATCAAAGGACACTGGCTATATGACATTATATAGGGAAAAAAAAATGAAATTATTGATTACTACATTGAAAATGGAGGATGTTATTAGCTTATAAACAACAGGAGGTTGAGGATACACTCACCAAAATCACACAGTTTAAGAACATCATCGGAACTGATAAGAAGGTTTTCTGGTTTGATATCTGAAAGAGAGATGATCTAAATCAATATCTTATTAAATTCAATAATCAAAAAAATTTAAGTCACAGTTTTATCTCTGTCATGCAGGGTGCAACATTGGTTAAAGATCCTTAATAACAAGCTCTGGTGATATCAGATTCACACGGATTGTTTTGCTGTTAAACATTTGTCTGGCCCTGCAGTGACAATACCAGCAAAGCTTTGGAAAAATATGGGCAAGACGCTGGAGGCACCAAAGAAAGGAAACAATGACTGAAATCATGGATGGTTGTAAAAGAGTAGAAGGGAAGCAAACAAATACGACCTCTGACCTCTGTGTACAATTTCATTTTTGTGACACCAGTTGATGGCTTTGATGAGCTGGAAAATGTAGCTGCGAACTTTTTCCGGCGGTGCACCATTGGGAAATTCCTCCAGCAGTTCAAGCATGTTCTGAAAAACCACAACAATGACATCATAAAAAAATCAGACGATAATCCATCCGTCCGTCTGTCCGTCCGTACGTACATATTACATCCGGAGAATTATGCTGTGTTGAATTTTCATTTACAAAACATAATGAAAAATGTGTTTGGACACCCTGGCAACACAACAGGAAATACCAGGACTTACTACCAGCACAGTTTCCATGTTGCCATGGTGACACCTTTTTTAAAGCTTAAACTGAGCAGTCACCATCCTACGGCCATGGATGAAGCAGCATAAAGAAGTGCTGTGTGCACAGCATGCAGACGTGATTAAATAAACAGGGGATCGACGTTATCCTGACCCTCTCAACATATTCAAAGACGAGGTAGAGCTTCCCCCTCCTGCGAAAAGCCTCTTTCAGCTCGACGATGTTGTCCTGCTTCAGGGTCCGGAGCATCTTCAGCTCCCGAAGGGTCGTCTCCTTAACCTCCTCATTTTCTGAGTGGGCATTAAAAGACAAATATGTTGTTGTTGTTTTTTTTACTTTAACCATTTTTCCTTATTTGTGCCCATCTTTTTTTTGTTTTATGTATATATATATATATATATATATTTTTTTTTTTTCCTCACCTTCACTGTCTTTGAACTTCTTGATGGCCACCAGCTCATTTGTTTCCTGTGAGGAACAATGCTTTGTTTTAATGGGACAAAGGTGCCGAATGACTTTAAAAGAAGGAAAGATGTGAAGTGATTAGTCTTCTGACACTGAGCTGTGGGAGAAACTAAAACAGAAAAGGGCTGTGAGCTCCAAGTAAGTGGTTAGTGTGCTCTAACATAGTATTTGTATACTGAATATTTGTATTGGGAACGAGGCTACAGAAATGCACAACTACCCAAAGCATAGGCACCACTCAGAATCAGTCAATAAAATGTATATGATTATGCATACAATCACACCAAAGAGCTAAATTAGAGTTATGAGACACAATTTTTTGTTCTTATTTTTATTCCCAGCACCGCTACAGAAAATGTCTGAGTCTTTAGATACCTAAATGCTGTGACCTGAACAACACAAAGCAAACCAAAGGAAACGAATGCCTAGCAATAATTCAAAGAAGACTTGAGATATGTTAATACACAGCCTGTATATATACAAATGCATTCTTGTTTACAATCTTCTTCTGACTTGATACAAAATACCGTATTTTTCAGACGATATGCTGCTACTTTTTTCCCGCATTTTGAACTAAAAGCCCATTTATTGGATTTTCTTCAACCACCAGGGGGCTGACCCTCTCGACACAGGAAATGAATCACTGGAAGTCAAAATTTTAAATCAAGGAAGCTATATATATAACTGTCACTTTAAATGTGAATTAATTTCTGAAATGATTATCCATGACCTCGATTTTTACATCACACACCAGGGGTGTGTCACATTAAAAAAATAAAAATAAAAATAAAAAAATCACAGAAAATTCTGGCTTCAACACAAAGGATTTTTAAAGACTTCTGTATGTTGTTTTGATTCCCCTAACGTATTTTCTTGTTAGTTTTCAGTAAAAAAAAAACACAAAATGTTTTCAATCATTCCATTGGTGGCCGAAATCCTTGAAAGCTGTTTTTTTTTTTTTCTTTTTTCTGTCATCTGTAACACCCTCAGGATGCAGCAGTGAACACAGGGGGCCAGAGAGGATTACATCATGCACTAGAGCGTCCTTGGTTGCTCTCATGTTCCTCAATTGTTCTTTTGTCTACAGCGGGTCAGACATCACAGTCGGCCGAATCACTGCGATGAAGCAAGGCGGCGCGGAGCTGCCTGTCACTGGCAGAGCTCTCGCTTATATCTGCCCATTGTTATGTGAAGGTGTAAATACAAACTTGCCAGTTTAAGATTAGATGTTCATTAGCAAATTGGATCATACAATGAAGATTTACTGCGACGGCAGCGCTGCATGATGATTGTGCAGTAATGACTTTCGATAGAAGGGCAAAAAGAAACAACAACCTATTATCAAAAATAAACTGTCTTTCTGGGCCCATTAAGCATATGTGACAATTCAAACTGCAGCTGCAATGTGTTGATGATGCTTATGTTTGTGCTACATCTTTGACCTCTTCTGATTAATCTTTTTAACGACCGATAAGTCAGCACTGAAAATAACCTTCAAGATTGCAACTGTCTGATGACATGAGCTCATTATATTAGTACTAATGCTTGATGTACAATTTGACATTGAGGTTTCAAAGGAGTCTCAATTTAAAACTATGCCCATGACTCATAGTCTGACATTACTCAAGCAAACACACTGCAGGTCTTTCTGAAACTTAGCCAACACTATTATAGGCAATTGCTAATAATTAATTTGTCTTCTTACCCTGACGGTACTACACAGTGACACCGTTTCTGCACCGGGAGACAGGCAACTGTGTAGGTTGTGATATTGTCACTCCTAAAGCACAAATTCAAGATAACACATAAGCCTCCATACAAACACCCACATATGCTAAACAACACTTGCATAAAGTGGCAGAACAGGTCCTGGCACACAAATGCTTGACTAATTAAAATGTTCCATCAAGCACACACTGCAGAGTAAAGTCCCTATAAATTACACTGGGACGCCTATTTAAAATTAATTTAGTTCCTGTGTTGTGATGTTCGGGCCTACTGTGTCTCCTGATTGGGTTTCAACCTATTTACAGTCGCATTATTTCCCCCCGGCCCGTTTCCGTCACACACAGGTCTGCTGTAGTCCTATAACAGGGTGACCCATTTACCAGCACTGTTTAACACACCCCTCTGCATCACTTCCTCTCCCTCAAACACACGTGCACCCGGAGCTTCTTTCTCTCTCCCGATGCCACCCTGTCTTTTACGTCCCGCTTCCAGCTGGGAAAAGTAAAAATAACTGCTCTCTTCCAGCAAAGCTAAAAACACCATTTATTGTCCGGGTCCCAGGCTCCCGCGTGCAAAATCGAGTCTTTCCTTTTGTTACATAAGTGGGAAACATGTCATATGTCACATTAGTGAGTCAAAGGAAAGAAAAGGCACTTTAACTTGACTGTACTTCTAAAGCTGCTGGTTCATTTGCATGCAGATATGTTGAAGAATGACACATTAATGCTGTAATAAAACCAGAGACAGTAAAAGTGTTTGCCTGGTTAGTTGGTCTCCAGGTGAAGAAACAGTTTTGCATTTCTCTGTATGCTTCGTGTTGACAAAAAGACAAACGTATTAAATGGAAATTCACCATGTTTTCACCTTGTCTTGTGTGGAGTCATTATTCATATGGCTTGTGTTTTGATTTTTGTAGCCAGGTGTCAACTTTACTGTTGAAAAGTTGATCCAGATGTTTGATCTGTTCCTACATGCATCAAATGACTTGGTATCCGAGGAAATCAATAACGCACACTGAGCTGAAGACTAATTAATTTAATCATTTACTCCATAAACTGTAAAAGCAGCAAAGCGCATCTCCAAAGGTCAGGCTCCCAAATCAAAATGCAGTTTACAGACTGGAGACGGGAATCAGCTGGTACCGGCTGCAAGCTGTCATCTTTAGAGGCGACGAAACAGAGCCAATGTGCAGGCAGCCACTGACGAGGGGAGATCATAAAACGATTTAAGAAACTAAACTTACGATGCTCAGGAATTGTCAGAAGAACTGGGACACGGAACAGAGCTTCAAACTATATAAGAATCAGGGCACAAAAACTGAGAATCTGGCATATTCTGAGAGAAATCAAGAGCTTATACACCAATGGATCAGTGGATGATGATGATGATGATGATGATGATGATGATGATGATGATGATGATGATGATGATGATGAAGCAGTTTAGGTGAATGGCATGAGCAAAGATTACTGGAGAGGATGAATAATAGAAATGGGACACAGACTAATTACACGAGAGAAAGTAAAGAAATTAAAATAAACCAAAGAAAGAAAGGCTAACACTAATCTAAACAAGCTGCATAGAAATACACAAAGAACAAAATGAAACGAAAGAATAAATCTATAGGGAAAGACTTTACCAGCATTAATGAAGACAGGGGACTGAACAAAGTCTGGTAAGACCTGAATTGAAATAAAACACCTCAGAACACGACAGAAACAAGCTAAATTCATTACCATGAATAATCAAGAAAGACAATAAACTATAAAAAAAAAAGGCCTAAAGGAAAGAAAAAAATATGGCAGACGCTATGAAGCATAAGGACCCAACAACCGCAAACCAAAAATCCAAAAACTGACAGGAAACCAGAGATGATCAATTCCTCATTCTGAAGAGCCACTTGATTAGCTCTGGTTTTTGCAGTCTGTTTGTCCAAATTTTATTATTTAGAACATTTGACAATCAATTCTTCACATAACTTTTGTGGCTAATAAACTGAACAATACATTGCTACATTTGTATTTTTGCATAGGTTTTATTGATTTATATGCTAATCTCATTTCATCCCTGAGACCAGCATCAGTCCTCCACAAACAGAGCCGCTAAATCTTTGGGTTTCCAGTCAGAAAGATAAATGGCAACAGAGTGAGAAAAAAGACATGAACAATGTGCAAGCGAAGCAACTTGTTCAGACGCTGAAAGAGGTGGAATAAAACGCAGAAAAAAAGCCCTGTGCTTGAAGCATAAAGTTGATCTTTGAAGTTATTTTGAAATATTAAAATCTGCCACCTCAGTATCGGGTTTTGTCCTCTTAGTTCCAGGTATCATTACACTTGTCAGCACTACACTGATAAACTGAACTGCATTGAAATTACATGGCTTACTGTAGGCTCCCACTGCCCAGGAGCTGATAAACGCTGAATCTTTTGCTCGATATAAATAAATGTACGTCTAATTCTGTGATTTTATCCCCTGCAGTTATGTTTGTCAAAGACAAGGACAGAAAAAAGATTATGAGAGGCGTTTTCTTTTCCCGTTTGTCAGGCACACCAATCCAAAACCATCCTCGTTTGACATGTTTACAGCAAAGCATCATGAATATATTTGTTCTCAATAGTCAATTTTCCTGTCATGGTAACGTTCAGTTCTCCTTTCCGAATTGTTATAAGACTTACAGCTATGCTTAATTATCAGTGTGGAAGCTTTGAGTGACGGACAAGTGCGGTGGCTTTAAGGTCTTTGTTGTAGATGAGACTATTTCGGGCCAGCTTCAAAGCGTGCAAATACATGAGGTTTAATTATGGGGAACCAAGCCATCAATATCATGGCTTTACCCCAGGTAGAAATAGGCTGAAAGCCAAGATTAGGACCATGTGAAAAAAAAAATCTATCAGCAATTATAGCGAAACAGAAAACTCCATGAAAAGGAAAACAGCTGATTTGCCAGGATACGGCCAGACAGTCTTTGAGCTGCCAGTGTAATAAGGTTCTTTGGAGAAGCTTAAAGCATCCTGATAGATCAACCCAAGTCTGAGCAAAACTGGAGACAACTAACTGAGGAAAATGAACATAACACTCCATTACTTACTGCTCTAAAAGCTGATTGGTGCAATCTCCCAGAGCAACAAACGCCTTTCCTAGTATCCAAACCACAAGTATGATAAACTAGACCAGGTTTTAATGACAATCAATCTTACTAGAAAAACTAGAGGCCAGCATCACAAAGCTTAAAGATCTGGTAAATCTTTATAAACAAAAGATAACACTTCATGGTGACGTCGTTGGTTGGCTTGATGCATGTTTGGTGATATATGCGAGCATATCGATGGTGCATCTGTTTTATGCAGACCAAATCAGTGACAGATGATAAAATATCGGCTCCTCAAAAATGTGTCATGCTTAGCAGTGAGCTATATTACAGTCATGTAAAGCAACTGGACACATGGATAATCAATTTTATCAATACTGAATAATTATTATTCAGTATTGAATAATAAATAAAGAAGCCGAAGGAAGAGCGCGTTCTGTTTCAGCTTCAGAGTGACTTGGTGTGAAACTAAACACCATGATGAGACTGAAAGAGATGTAGCCTGCAGAATGTAGCTTGTAGCATATTAGTCTGGTAAGAGCTTTAATTTGATTTCAAAATAACTTGATACTGTCATGCTACGTGTCATGGACATTCACAACAAATCCCAACCAGTCCAAGTCGGGGCCCAAGTCCAAGGAACGTTAGCCTGAAAGCAGGTCGCAACATACTATTGGAAATCCTCCCCAAAACACTGAAACGTATTTTAAGCAAAGGCAGAACTTACAGAGAGCTCTCACTAGAGTCAAAATGAAAGTACATTCCTGCAGAGTCACAAAGATGGGAAGGGCAATAATTTTAAACGGCTGGCAGGTGAAAAATAATATTCTAGCTTAAGAGTGAGGGTGCAAGACAGTGGCCCTTTAATCCAGAAAACATCTAAAACTAGCTAAAATCTTATGAAATACTGAGGCAGAATGTGTTATTAGCATGATGAAGCTGAATTTGAAGTTTGAGTTACAATTTCAAGAGGTAACAAAAAACACAACAGTTGCCCTTTGACGTTGCCCCATGTGCAGCATCAAAAGGCAAATTTTCATCAGTGAAGTAATGAGCAGCTCAAATACCGGTCAGTGTTGAACTTGACACATCGACTAGAAAACTGAAGATAAAGACAGAATTTTCAGAGTGACCATAAGCTTTCACCTGATTATGAAAGAAAAAGCCAATGTCAACATTTCCACCCAAATGCAGGACTGGCACAAGCAGAGAACTCATTATGAATGTTTAATGAAAAAAATAAAAATAAAGAACAAAACCCACAGAAAAAACAGGAATCCATGGTAGGAGAATGACAGGGATTAAACAGAGAGATAACAGGAGGAACCAGCAAAGAGTGAGAGCAGCAGAAGTGTTTAAGTGCTGGAAGAATGAATGTGGAACAATGTGGAATGTGGAATGTATTTGCCTCAGCTGTACACCTGAATATTACCAGCTCTGACTGACCAAGACCTGGTCATTTTAACTAAAAATATCACAAAACAGACTCGAACCTCAGGAGGCTTTACATTCTGTACACATACATAATACTATCTGCTAAAACACAAAACGATACAGTTCATGTCCAACACCATGTATAGTAGATTGTTTCATACTAATGTAAAGCCTGGGGCAAAGTTAAATGATTTAAATGTACAAGTAGAATAACCTGAAGCACGTGGAGTAACACAAATCTGTTTTATCAAACACAAACTCAATGATTCATCCCCAATATTAAAAATGTCTAATTTTAACCTTCAATGCGATTATTCAGCAGAGTGGAACAATCTGTTTTATGAGTACACAGTGCCACATTTTATCTCATAGTTATATATAAAAACAGTCACTTTTTCACACTGCATGGGAAAGAGAATTATAAAATTATGTGTAAAGCACAAATAAGATGCAAAAAGGGCTGCATGGGTGTTCAGTGATTCAGAAATGTGCAGCAACAGCAGCTATTAGTCAGATTAAATTCTTAGTCAACATCTGTAAGTTAATGAAGCCGTCAAAACAGGTGGTTGTCATATTAGCAGAAATCTGCCATTAACCCAATTCCTTTCCGTTCAGTTGTGCATATCAAATATTTAGAGTACGTATAAATGTTTTACACATAGACTGTGTCTCCAGTTTTTGCCACTGATTTGCTCAAACAGGTTTTAAAGCTTTTAAAGATTGTTTTTCAATCTTGAAAACAGTCTACCTATTCCACCACACAACGTCTGAAGCCTAAATGTGAAGACCACAAACAACACAAATATTGTTTTTATGGCCTCCCTTCATGTTGATGCTGAGGATCTTTGCTAATCAGGCTTAAAACTGAACAAAATTTTCATTTTCTTTAAACCCTGTATTGAAATTTGATTTTATCCTAAAAAACAAAACCAAAACAAGGCCCTCCCCCCCCCCCCAAAAAAAAACACCAATAAGACATCTCTTACGAATGATAGCAAGTTCAGAAGAAATCCTTACCTTATGTCTGCACTTAAGCACCACTCCATATGCACCTGGCAGAAACAAAGGAGGCAAAACAAAGATCAATAACATGCACTCATGATGCTCCTCTGATATTATGGTTTGGCTTGTAACCTCATACAAAGAGCAGTAAAGATAAGGGAGTGAGGAGGAGCTAAACCTTCTCTCCCACTGTTTGATGCCTGGATTTTTGTGAAATCTTGACCCAGAAGTCACCCTGTTGCATTCTGTCATTGTTAAGGCATTTGAACTAAGTCCAGAAAGGAAGATATGGTTAAACGTATGCATCAGATCAGTCCTTTAAACCTGAGATCCCCAAGCATCAGATTGCAGACCTCTACAGGGCGATGGCACCAGGATGGGGTGCAAAAGACAAATATGTTTTGTAATTTCCGTGGGACTGAGAATCAGAGTGGTTCATTTTGAAAGAACCCACTCTGATCTGCATCTGTGTGAGCTCATCAGCATCCATGACCAGGTGGAGCGTCTCACGCTGTCCAGGTTGCTGCTTGTGCTTCAGTCGGTGCAGCTAACACACAACCACCCCGAGGCCAACAGTTTGCCCTAAAGAGCAAATCTGGTCTGTGGTGAGCAAAAACACCCTGCTTCAAGTCTCACATGTCCACATCAGAGTGCATGTGAAGGTGTCACACCTGGAAAAAGGTTTCTGAATACAGAAGACCAGAGCGGATGTTTTGTGCTTGAAGAGGAAAAAAAAGCTAAATCATCTTTCAAAAGAAAGAAAAAAAAAATCCCATTTGATTTCAGCAACGTCTCTTTTTTTTAACATGTTGGTGGTTATGTCATGGTTTGAACTGTTTTACTGCAGATGCAAAGTTTCAAAACAGTCAAAGTGGGTCATGAACAGTAGATCTTGCTAAAGAAACAAGCAACCAGCTCCATGAAGACGAACTGATGACGACACAAATCCAAAAGATTTAAAAGATGATGGTTTTATAACATATACTTGTGGATAACACAACACCACTGCAAACTCCATACCATTAATGTTTTGCTTTATTGTGGGGAGCTTCATATAATTATTTTTCAGAGAGATTGTCATGCCTAAGGAAGCAACCTCGCATTACAAAACAAGACCAAAAAACTGCAACCCATTCAACTTGCAAGTGACTTTAGAAAAAGAAAAGCAAGCCAAAAGTTGCTTAGAATAATAACTTGGCAACACTGTTCATAAAGCAAGCCAACAACCCAAAGCACACACTGTGTTTTGAAGAACAGTAACATTATAATGAAAATGAATAGCTGTCTTGCTGTACATTGGATTTTAACAAAAAATGAATCAAAATCAAAGGAAACAAACGGAAATAAAAACAAAATGTGGTCTTGTGATTTACTGCAAACTATTTTTTTTTTTTGCATATTTCCACAAAATCAGGTCACACCAAATGTTAAAGAAGTTATGATATATTAAATCAGTTTTGAGCTGCTACAGAGGTTCCTGTCTTCTCTTGCAGTCAGTTAACTGCTAATACTTGTCATTTTCTCAAGTATAATTTAATATATTCCAGAGATAAATATTAAGATATTATTTTCTTTTCTATGTTTGACATGAGCATAGCTTTTTAAAGTGCGGTTTGAGGGAGCGCCTGTGAAACTCAACATTTCAAGCTGGAAGTGGGTGGAACTTGCCCTTTAGGCTGCTGTAGGACTTCTTATGTGGAGCACCAGCAAAAGATGTGGTGGATTTTTTTCACTCCTCGTATCAAAACGAGAAGAGGTTTGAGAAGATGCAAGCAAACGCAATTAGTTAACTTTTGCATGGAGGGAATCAGGTCAGAGGATTAAATTAAAGTTTAAGCGATCAGAGGGAACCCAGGAAAAAATAGGCAAGTATTCCTCAAATAAATGTTGCTTTCATTGTTGAACCACAATATCACAATGAAAAGGAAAAAAAAGCAATCTTTAATCTAGTATGTCTTTCAGTGTTTAGGATGATCTCTTGTTAAGAAAGTAGTTTATAGTCATTCAATCCATTTTATTGGCAAAATTTGCTCAAAACAAATGTAACAGAAGCATTTGCAGCTTTTTTTTTTTTTTTTTTAAGTTGAGCTCCATGAGTAACTACTCAGTGATAAATGATAAAGTGTCAGAGTGATGCAAGGGAAAAATACTTTTTGCTCCACATTATCAAATTTGGAGTTTAGTAAAACCATGTTAACAATTTTATTGGCATTGTGCTTTGGCCTAATGACACTCAGTTCAATCCTTTTTGTAAAAGGGTTAAACCAGCTGGAAAAAAAAAGAATCAGATTTAAGGCTTGTTGTATTTGTTTGCAGAAGTAATTTTGCCGTTGAATTAAAATACTGTTTTCAAATTTTGACACATCATCTACAACCAAAACATTTTCCTTCCCACAGGCTACTGCATTTTTCTCAGCATAAAAAAAAAAAAAAAAAAAAAAAAAAAGAACTTGCTCAGATCTTGCCTGCCTGCTATAAAACTGTAAAGATGCAAAATGTGGAGCATATACGACAAAAGTTATGAATAGAGTCCTGCCGCACAATGCAAAACACTAAAACTCTCATGAAAAACATGCAGCATGACACATCAGCGTCCCGAGTGGTGCAGATCATCAGCATTAGAGCTGGAGGTTAACAACACCATTTAATCTGCTGCGTGAAACCACCCACCTTCTCCCACAATGCCAAGGACTTCAAACTTATTCATCACATCACAGAGAGCGGGGTCTCCTCCACCAGGTGAAATGTGCTGCTTAGACTTTAATAGGGACACTCCTGCTTGGACCAGCAGCCGATCGGGTCAGCTGCAGACTCGCGGAGAAACATGGCAGGCCTCTGACAACAAGCCATCTTTACTCCTCCTTGCTTTTCCCAACGGCACACGTTTCTCAACGTCCTCTAAATGTCAGTTTCCTTGTATTAAAATATCTGACTGGAGTTCTTCTAAATGTCCTTTTACTCCATATCTTTGTGTTACTCCTGTGCCTTTATCCAAAACTCCACATGGGGGAATCTGGAAGAGAAAACAGAGAAGTGTTTGAATACTTTGCCTGGAGATCACTCCAACCTCTAATTCATAACGCTTCACACAATACTAGGCACATGGAGTAAAGGCATGACTTCGACACATATTCTACCTCATATCACCTTTCTTATGCAACAGTTCCTGATCACAGAGTAGCGGTGATGTTAAGGCTAATGCACTCTAAAAGTAGGTCTTTTCCTGATTCGATTTCTCTAGAGGGTTGGATTACTAAACTCGTTTCACTTCTTAATGCATGAATTATTTCTACTTTGCAGAGCAGAATATCTAAGATAGAAATGTCTGAAAGTGCTCGGTTGAAAGTAGAAACTCACAGTCAGAAATTGGTGTAAGAAGCCAAAACATCATTAATGCTACGACCTGCTAAATGCAAAGTTTTCACATATAGTTCTTAAAAGTTCTTAAGAGTCTCTAAGCACAGCTCGTAAGATTTTTTTTCTTAAATAGTTAAGACAAGGATATCAAACCAGATGTTTAGCTACACTATATAAAAAAACATCTTGCTTTCTTATTGCTAATATCTGACATTAAGTTGGTCTAAAGTTTTAGATCAGTTGGGATTACCAAAAATCATTTCTATTCGCAAAAACTAAAATACCGAGAGACAGATTTTTGGGAAAATTTTGCTAAAAATTGAGCTAAAAATGTTTCAAGGATGAAATTTTACATGTTATACTAAATTTTCTGAACTTTTAAACAATTTGTGAAATCTCAGATGACGATATCCTTGTTTTTTTAACCTCCTGATAGGTTCAGAACAGTTTTAGCCTAAAATTGTTAGCTGTAATTCCTAACTTTAACATTTTTAGCCTTATTTACAATCCATATTCACATGGGTTATAATGGTTTTGCCATCAAGCAAAATCTATAAATAATAAATTAGCACAGTGCATCATAGCCCCAACAATGTGGACTTCATTTTGTCATTAATAAAGTGCTTAAGAAACTGCATTTGATTAAACAAAGTAAATAAAAAAGCTAACTAAGTTTAATTTTTCTGGGCTTAAAATTTTATTGGATAAGTTTGCATGGTCTAACCTGGTAAAGAAAAAAAAAAAAGATCAATGCTACAGCTTCGCAAAATTATATCTATGGACAGACAGGAAAAAAAGCTTGATCATCAGATGCAGCGGCAATCAATTACACAACGCTAAACAACTTAAATAATTCAGAAGTGACATCATATTGAAAATGCCTTGCACCATTTTGCTTTCACGAGTAGCATAAAAATCAAGCTTCTAGACAGAGCACACAACTTCAGGACTTGGCAAAAGAGCTGCAGTGTAAATCTAAGTTTCTGTGACAAGACAGACTGTGTGAAGGACACTGGATTATGCAAACACTCATGGACGGAATCCCAGAAAAATGCATCCAAAAAACAAAACTGCAAGAAGGCACCTTAAAAAGAAGAAAATGGAAATTTGATCAAACAAAAGAAGCACATTCTTGACTCAATTTACAGTGAGAGCATTTCTTTGTGTGTGTGTTGTGATGAGATTTAGCACAGCTGGAATGAAACTGACTGGGACTAATAAAGGATGTGTTTGTTTTCCTGAGGGTAAATCGCAGAGATGAGTGTGTAATGGATCGTTGACGGATCAGTACAAAAGCTGTTAAAATACTAAATGAATAGAAAAGGATCCACTGACACTTTTATTGACAATTTCCTGAGACTCTAAGAAGCTGCAGATAAATATGTCAAAAATCTTAAATGCCACAAAAGAGATTCTAAGAAAAAATCTTTCTTGGGGGCGGGGTGGAGACAAAGTGCTGGTCTGGTCTATTTGATCCTTATCACTGGGTCTTTATAGTTACAAGGAAACATTTCTGCCAATGACAAAACACCAGCTGCAAATAAGATTTCAAATGATCCCAGCTTTACATTAGAAACAGAAAACTCACAATTATGTTAGCATGCTGGTATGTCACGTTACAACATGCCAACTTCCAATTATGTTTGGAAGACTGTCAAAATATTTTGGATATTTTTTTTTATATGGAATATTTTTTGTTAAATGTTAAGATTTATACCAAACCTGCTGCTAAAACTCTGCTAAATCTCCCCAAATTCTCAAATTCCTCTGCCTGTTCTCCACCTTCAAACATTTTCAACACCAAACCAGGTCATCATCATTTTATTAAATTTAGACATTCAGGATCTCAAACCCAGTTGTTGACCCTTTAAGGGTCTTGGCATGCATAACTTTGTTTAATATGTGAAATTCTGCCTCTCAGAGCATCTACAAGAACTTTTCCATCCCTTTAATCAACGTGTGATTTGTGAGTGAGGGTCAAGCTCGGGCAGACAACCTTACGTAACAAGGAATCACTTGTCTTTCTTGTGAGTGAATGAAAAGTGTAGCAGCCTTCTGTCAGCCAGCTGACCAGCTGTGCACAGCAACAGCTAGGGGTGACGGGTGTTAAACTACTCTATGCTTCAAACAACCAGAGAAAACCCCAGTTTTTCCTGCACTTTCCATGGCAACTCATGAAAAGGACTTTAAACCTCCAGATGGTGCAAACTACAATCTGAACCACACCTGAATCAAATGGCTGGATCAAATCTTCAGCACAGATCCACTGAGTCCTGCTAACAACCTGACTATTTGATTCAGAAGCAGGAACACATCTCGACGTGTTTGGCACCTCTGTGTTAGAGGTTGTGAAACTGTAAAAGCACCTAGATCAGATTGAGATTTGAACGAAGTCGGTTTCCGGTTAGACATGAGAGAGGGATCTCACAAATAAACAACGAAACAATGCAAAATGTGTGTTTATTTTGAAAAAAGAAAAAAAAAAACAAATTAATCTGTTTTGAGGTGCACCAGGTCATGCATCCAGGTTCTGTTGTACTTTTTTCAATAACGCCGTGTGTCCAAAAATCAGAGATGAGAAAATAATAGCAGTTAAAATGGTGTTTCGGTAATTAATTTTTTCCCTAAACTAGAACTACTGAAGATCCTTCCTGAATTGGCTCAACTAGTTTTGTAAAAAACAAAAACAAAAAATATAGAAAATTTTGATTTATTCAGCAGAACAACAGAGCAAAAAGAACAAGAACAAGAACAAGAAGAAAACACTTTAATGTTGATTTGGCTCATGTGCCCGTGTGTGGGCGTTTTCCTATGCAGTGTGCAGTCCACACATCTTAGGCTTTCCAGGGAAAAGAAATGAGATGTGGATGTGCAGGCCATCGGTGGAGGATGTGGTCTGAGGGGGAGGGAACAGACAAGTTGGAGCAACTTGAAATACATTCAGACCTAAACATTTATTTATTACCTAAAATGGTCAAGGACGTGTTTTAATAAGCTTTCTTATTAAACTTAATGAATTAACCGGTAATGTCGAAAAGAGTCACAGATAAAAAAACAGAAGGTTGTGCTCGAAAAAGTAAAAACAGGAATAGGAACAAGTGAGTTTGAGTGTGCGTGAAATTAATAGCTTGGCTCGGGCGTCCGCGCGCACGAAGGAGTGTGCGCTTGCGCGTGACTGTGATGTGGAAAGGAGGGAGAAGCGGGGAGTCTGATGGGGGGGGGGGGGGGGGGGGGGGTTGGGGAGGATAGTAGCTAATGCTGCTCTGCTCTCTCTCTCTGCACCGAACTGCGTCTCCGCCGCCGCTGCGGAGCGGAGCGGAGCGGAGCGCAGCACCATTCCATCGCTGTCCACGCGTTTCTCAGCCTACACAGCAACCAGTGCGTACATCACACAGGGCAGCCGGAGCACGCTCACCACAGTGCAGCACGGCGACATACACTGACAGGGCTATAGAGCCACCCGCAAATCCACAAGAAATGACATTCACTCTTCCAGCGCGCACCAGGGTGAAATGAGTCAGATGGTAACGAAAAGCGCTGGCGATCCAACCGAAGCGACGCTTACCTGCATACGCGATGTGTCGCCTGTGTGCGAAGGAAGCGGTGGGCATCGTTCCCTGGGAAGAGCGATTATGTGGGGAGGTGAAGAAACATCCTGTGGAGCGACAGGGGCGAGAAAAAAAAAAGAAGCACGGCCCGCGCGTCGTGACACGATCAAATGTCCTCCCCGCTCCGGCTCTGGGGGCAGAGAGGACCTGGATCCGCAGACATAGCGTCGATGACGGAAGGGTCAGTGTGCCGTCAACAGTTCTTCGGAGGCTCCGCGTTCGTAGCCTCAGCATCAGCTGGTTATAGCAGCAAAATCGTCATTCCTGTGAGCGACGCAGCCAAGAGCCAATAGAAACGCGCGCGTTCCAGCAGTGCGCTCGCATCCACCGCGAGCTGCGATCAGATCCAACTTTGATTAGATCCGGCGCAGCATCTGTTGAATGGGAAGTGTTTTGGCTGCTGCTCGCCTTCTTCTGGTCGCAGAAACGACAGAATCGGGTCTGTCTGCAAGACCCGCCGATGAACAATCTCTATCCTTCCGCCCAGCCGCCGCTCCTTTCTCTCTCGCCTCCGCCTCCCCTTCAGGATGACACTAATTGAGGAATCAGAGGAGTTAGCAGAACTCCTCAGTGTCTCGACCCGTTTCATAACCAGGAGACGTATTTTTAAGCTGCACCTTCATGCCAGATGGATGGCTGTAAAAAAAAAAAAAAAAAAAGAAGAAGAAAAAAGAAACCCATAAGAAGCACAACCCCCCACACCCCCCCACAAAAACATAAAACAAAAAGGAAGTTATTTTGAAGGCCATGCAGTTTGACCTCTGCAACAAAATTTAGCAGAAATTGAAGGTGAAAAAGGTCCTTCTTACTTACAATTATATCATCACATCAAAATGCAAAGATTTTTTGAAAAAGTATATATATATATATATTTTTTTTTTATTTATTTTTTTTTTTTAACAGAAACAAAAAAAAAGACATAAATATTGGCTTTTAGCTACATTTACTTTTTTGTTTTCAATTCTGTAAGTTTGAAACAAAGCAGGAATCGATATTTTCTCTCTTCATCATTTCATTTGCAGGAAGAGAAATCAGCAGAAAAAAAACCCCCATTGATACAAGAGTTCAACTTTGCAAACATAAGACATTTTTAAAAATGACTGACACTTCATCAGGAAAAAAGATCATCCAGATACGTGCGCGTCACCATTATTGGTTATTCATGGTGACACAAAAGAAGAGCAAATCTTCTCACTGACGTTTAAAAACACACACAGATCTGAATGTGTCGAATAGGAGGAACATTTATTTGACTGTGAATAAAAAGCAACACATTCAGAATGACAACATGGACAAGAACATAGACGCAGGACTGTTTGTCGGTAAAGATCACAAGCCCGATGGCTGCTTAAATACACATCAAGTTTAAATAGTAACGTGAAGACAAAATCAGAATCATTTTATTGTGATTGTGCACAAAAAAAGCGTGGAGAAATAATAATAATAATAATAATAATAATAATAATAATAATAATAATAATAATAATAATAATAATGACGTATTTCATATAATTATAAATTGTTTATTTTGTTTATTTATTTATTTTTTTTTGGATCAGGCTATAACGCAGGTGAAAATGTTGCCTGTTAAATTTGTCTCTCATCAACATTCAACTTTCTCTGCGTGTAAATCAGAGGCTGATTTAAAAAGAAAAAAACAAAACATGAATGACATTCGCCTGCACGCGACCTCTCCACCGTCCAGTCACGAAAGGGAAACATGAGGACATTTCTGTCCAACTGGAGCGGCTAATTATTAATTCCCCCTCCTGTGACCCCCCCCCAATCCCCCTCCCCTTCCTCTCTTTCCCCACGAAGCTCCGGTGGAAAAGATGAATTACAGCACTGCGTTGTGGACATGCGCGGAGCTGCAGCGAATATGGCGGCTTGCATTTGATGGAAAGTGAGGAGTCCTCGCATCAAAACAGCCCCGCTCTCACGGTTTGTACCGCTGCTACCTCATAGATAGGCTCGCGGGCCGCAGGTGACGCGTCTCCGCCCGGGTTCTTTTTCGCGGCTGCTCGCCTTTCCCCGCTCCTTATGGCCGCGCACTGATACATTGTTTATACTGTAGCTATTCTGTGCAGACGGACGGAGAGAGAGAGAGAGAGGGAGAGAGAGAGAGAGAAAGAGAGAGAGAGAGAGAAAAGGGGGGCTTGGCGCTGACTGTAGCTACTCTGAACTCTGCAGATAATCCCTTCGCTTTTTGCTCGCTGGCTTCCTGCGCCGAAACCAAGAGGGACAGAAAACAAAACCTCCCGCAGCATCAAGAGCCACGCTGTAGCTGCAACGTAACGTTAGCAGTGTGTGTAGCCTGTGTAACGAGCGCCGTCCCGCCCACAAAATGTGCCCGTAAAGCAAATGAAAATGCGTCACAGACTTTTCTTCATCCTTTATTTCTGAGCTCCCTTCAGCTGTTCGCCGTGAAAAATGAACCAGACGTTCACCGTGGCCGATAACGCAGGGCGAGCCGTCGCCTCGGCGTTTTCTGCCACGACTCACGGCGACACAGGCGTTCAAAAATGGTCCAAACGTGAACTAGTGGGGCTTCGCAAGTTGTTTTAATGTGATGTGATGCGGCGGCTCACACCCATCCTCCAGGATGGGAGCAGCAGTAACATGAGCCTCCAGCCTCCCTGCCAGCCAGAGTCCAACAGAGGAGGCTCTTTCAGAGGATCTCACATCCACGTTTTACTCGTTCTTGTTTTTGTGTCGTCTAAGGAACAAGAGATATTCTAAAAACAATGAGACAAAACTGCATCTAACAATTTCCTAAAAAAAAAAAAGTCCCGAGTCCTAAAATTGTGGCAGCAAGAAGTGGTTTTGTCAAGTCGGTCTGTCTGCATTGTTTACTGATCTGAGGTGTTTGCTTCAGCAGTTTGTTACCATTCAGCTGTTTTTCTTTATTAGCTTATGAAATCATGAATCTCATTTTCTTTGTTGTTATGAGGAGCATCAGAAAGCGCTGCCTCTCTGTAACTTGCAGAATTATTTCCGTCCTTGATTTGTGGCATTTTTATTTTTATTTTTCAAATGAATCGACTAACTGATCTGTTTGTTTATGACAAAAAAAACTTCCTGTGTGATGGTGCTGCTTTTAGGTGGGAAAACGCATCAAAGTAATTTCTAGCATTCTTGTTGCATAGTCAACAACCCCTTAATAGAATATATATATTGTACTAGAAGGCTATAATTTTTCTTACACTATCTGACAAATCAGAGGTTTCACTACTGCATCTTTTCAGAGATTTCAGTCGTTTCCCTGTTGATCATTTCCAAAATAATTGAGGCAAAGAAAATAGAAAGGTTTTTATTCAAAATTATATATTCTTTCTGCAAACATATTTTTGTGAAGTTTAAGATGTCTTTTTGATCTTTAGTTTTTCAACACTAGTTGTGGTAGTACTAATTACAGTGAAAACAGTCTTGCAATACAAAGTTTGCTCTTTAGTGTATTCTTTTTTTTATAAATATGTTATTTACCTTTGACTGGCTGTTTGGATTGAGGGATAAGCATCTTCCTTTGAAAGTTTCGTTTCTTCCAACGTTCATAAACGACCTATTGAAATTACATTCTCCATTCATTTAATGCAGAATCTCTGCAATAAATGGTTCTGATTTTTTTTTTTCCAACACCAGATGAAAGAAATAATATCTGCCTCACATTTCTGAAGTAAAGTTTTACCTAAAATCAGGTCTTAGGCCACGTTTTAAGCCTTACCACAGTTTAGGTTTTGTTAAACTTTACCCACATCCCAGATCAATGTTAGAGCCAGTGGAAATGGGGGCAGTAAAGATTAAGTGCTTCCTGGTCTGCAGGGCAGTTCAGTTTGACCCTCCTGAGTGAAGCACAGACCAGAGCAAACACACACACCGGGCCCTTTTTTTTTTTTTTTTTTCCCGGAGAGCAGGAATCCTTTTCAAGTCCTCACATCCACACATCTTAATGGCTTTTTATGGCGGCTTGAGCTGCTTTATGATTCCTTCGGACTAAATGGGATTCACTCTTCAGGAGGAAGGAAAGCCGTGCTGCACCTCCTAAGACTTTGCGAAGGCTCTCGCAGAGATTTTAACCTTCAAACCAACGGATCCGGTCCGTAACGCAAAGCTATTTTGCTGCTTTTTAAAAAATTTTTTAATTTGTTGGGCATTTTCAGATGTTTATGAACTTTCCGGTGCACACAGTTTTCATAAATCAAATTTTGACTTTTGCGACAACCTTTCAGTTTAAATACTGCAGAAATGCTTTATTTAATCGCCTTCACTTCACTGCAGTAGCAGGCAAATATTAGCGTTGCGGCAAAGCTGTTTGGGATGGAAGAATGCAGCGAAACCTGAACGGTGAGAACTTGCAACAGATTTTCTAACCGGGTACGTTTTTAACTCTGTTTTTCTTTTGGCAAATTTTAGATGGTAGCTGGTGAATAACACATTTGAAAAGTAGATTATAAAAACATTCGAGTTACTTACGCAGAGTTACAGGTTAAGGAGAGAGAAAAAAAAAAAAAACTAACTAAATCTACACAAATATAAAAACTTTTTGCTTTTGTTCACAAATGTTTCTTTATGCCACTGTGAACAAACTCAGTGAAGACCCAAAGGTAGCAAAGAACAAGGGCTGCAAATGGATAAACAAAATAAGAGGTTTTTTTTTCTGTTGATCAACAAATGGATCAACAGAGTAAAACTAAAATAACCAGGAGGTTAACCATAGAGTGGAGTTATAGCTTTGAATAAATGTGCAACTTAAAGTCAGAAGTTTCTCCCAGATGTGACGTTTGTAGAAAAACCTTTTTATGTGCAATGCATGGTGCTCCCCACATTTATTGGCACAGATAGTTTACATCTGCAAAAAGCCTTGAAATACGTACGTCTTTTGTTGCAGTCGCTGTGCTTAGTATAGAAAAAGAAAAGATGAACATGCAGTTAGTGTGAATGTTTTATCTCTCTCTCCATTTTTCTCACTGTGTGTTGTGGAAAAACTAAGTTTCCACTTGATTTTGATTTTTGCTCTGACTGATGGAGAGCAGATTTGGGATATTTAGATTCATACCACTTTGCTTGAGTGGCACGTTGTCTCGCCATTTCTATTTTGAAGAATAAACCAATGGGAAGTGCTAAAAAGGAACATGCACAAAATGCCTTTTTTTCTCCTTTTTTCTTACACTTAACTTTAGGAATTGCTTGGGTTGAAACTAATGGTAATGCTGGTGACTTAAAATAAAAACTCTTGACATTTTTTTCTGTACTTAATTTCAAATCGTAAAAAGAAATCAAAATCAAAATACATGATTAAGAGTTTTACGAGGCAGGTCACTGTCATGCCAGTGACTTGCGTTACATTATAGACCTATTTTTCTCAACACTGATTGTGCTGAGCACAAAGAATGAAGTAATACATCAGATGATGAGTGATGAGATTTTTTTTTTAAATAGAAAAATTGCCATTCACTTACTGAACTTCCAACACTTTGATTTCTGTTTTAATATCTACATGTAATTTCGACAATCTAATGTAAAACAGCAAAAGTTTCCGATGTAATCCAAACCAGAACCTGTTTAAACTTCTGATTTATTCTGAAATATTAAAAAATTCAAGTTACTTTGATAACGATGACAGGTTGTTTTTTTCCTCTTTCTTGTTAGGTTTCTGTTTAGCCCCCTTGTCTGGTCATCATGGGACGGACACCACAAAGAGGTACGAGAACGTTGCTCTCGGGTTGTCCGGTCTGAGATCTTTCAGGATTTTTTTACCCCAAGCCGAATCTTAGACGCATCACAGAGAGGGCCGACGATTTCAATAATGTCGTTGGTGTTTAATGTTTACGACGCGGTCAAAATGTCGCCGCTCTGTCGTCTTGTTCTCATCGTTGGATTATTGTTTTGATTTCAGATCCAAAAGAGGAGAAGAAGGAGAGGCGGAGCAGCATCACAGCCGGCTCGGCCCTCGACAAATCAAACGGTCAGATATTCTACTTTTCATTGTTGAACTTTTCAGTGAGACTTAAGAGTTAATGCCTTATTTAGTGGTTTTCTTAAATTACTTTGTGGAAAACTGAAAAACAAGCTACCGCAAATCTGCTTAGAATTAGCCACACTGCATTCATTTAGATCTTAAGCTGCTATTTATTGTGTCTTTGAGCAATTTAGAAACATATTTTGTAAAGTTTTTCTATTCGCTGTGTATCCACACTGACAGTGTTTTATTTGACATCAGTTGATTAATGGCTTAATCTGTATTATTTTTCTTGTGTTCGTCTGTTCAGCTATTCATAATGTATCTCCAAGTAAGAAGCTATTAATCAGTTTGCGGCTCTTATCTTTGTTAACAGAACCGTTTAGCTGGGAAGACTATCTGAGAGAAACCTCATCTGTTGCAGCATCACCTTCTTGCTTCAAACAGGTAGCTGATCTTCACAGTAAGATGCATTTTTGCTCTGTTATTCCATCAATCCCCAAAATCTATCTCTTTATTTTATTGCATTACTCCCTTCATGTTTGCAGCTGTTCTGTTGTCTGTTGTTGCGTCGATGCAGCTGCTGCTTAACGGACACGTTGAATGTCCTGTTGTCAATTTTATAAGCAAAGGTTAGAAACTGTAACAGCTACTTATTGTCAGGGAGTTTTTGTCTCAAAATGATCACATTAGCAAGAACAACTTCTTGAAACTTTTATGCACTTCAGTAAAGGTCAGGGACATGTGCTATTGTTCTTCTCTTGAGAGTTTATGCTTTTGATGAAGGAACCAACATGAATTTTTGAAGATTTTAGATTTTTTTTCATTAGTAAAATAAAGTCAGTCATTTAAAAGGAACAACTGGTGTGCATTGTCAGGTTAACATGAAAGTTTTGAATTTATATAAAATTCACATGTTACCTCTGTTCCACCTATATGTAAATCAATTTTCTTGTGAGCTAAAAATCTACCACAAACATTTTGAAGTGGCCTGGAGAAAACTATTAGAATAGGAGAATAGTTCAAGTGTAATCCCTTTATTTTCTGTTGGACTCAAAACTACGATCTATTTTATGCAACCCGCTGCACAGTTGTCTTTTCTTTAACAGCCAATCTTTGCTACATTTATTTTCAGAAATATTTTCAAAAGGAAAATGAAAAATTGGACAAAATCAGCAAGTCAGACCAGTTCTGTTCAGTAAAAATCTGTTTTTCATGGCAGCCATATGAATAGAGAGACCAATTTAAATGACTGACGGTGTCTTTTCGTCTCTCTGCAGTCGAGAATCCCCCCTTCTAATGATTTCAAAGCGGGTATGAAGCTTGAGGCTCGAGACCCTCGCAACTCTAACTCGGTGTGCATCGCCACGGTGATGGGCATGATGGGGACTCGCCTGCGACTACGGCTGGATGGCAGTGACAACACTAACGACTTCTGGCGGCTTGTGGACTCTTTGGACATCCAGCCAATAGGGACTTGTGAAAGGACTGGAGACATGCTGCAGCCCCCCCTCGGTGAGCGTCTTTAACCACAGCTGGATTTCTAACCAGTAGAAATTGTATAAAGTCAGATAGTTTAGCTTTGATTTGAGCTGCAAACATGTGACATACATCAAAGAGATTTGGATGGACAATTGGACTTTTTAACACTTTTTCTTTAGTTTTAAGTTGATGTTTGTTTTGAAAACATGTGTTAGGTTGAGTAATTGCATAATTCAACTTAACTGAGCATGTAAAAGATAAAACAGAATCACATCAGGGTTACTGTTATCCATCCTGCATAGTTTGCTTTGCCAGTTTTGTCCTTTACACGTGATTTTACTCACTCCCTGGTTTCCAAATTGTCTCCGTTAGAAAGGCACATAAACAGGCCCAACATACACTTGAAAAATTCCCAGCAGGATTCAGATGTGGTGACTGTTTGGTATCTACTCCGTATTCAGGTTTCAGGATGAATGCATCCTCATGGCCCATGTTTCTCCTGCGGACGCTAAGCGGTGCAGAGATAGCCCCCGCCTCGGCTTTTAAGAAGGTAAGAAGGCAACGTAAAAAAATACTTAACTTGTAGAATGGTCTGATCCATGTGTCACATAGGATGATTCAATCTCAGATCCAGTCAGTGATCTGATCTGAAGTAAGGAGACTCACAAAGATTTCTTTAAAATATATTTGAACAAGGTACTTATCATTTTATAGAGATTGATTTTCAAATGAAGCCTCTGTTTGTCTTTGTATCAAAACTACAGGGGGATATTTATCAATCAAAAATAGCACCTGTAAAAGTATATCACTATTTCACATTTTGTTATGTTAGAATCACAAACCTCAATGTAATTTGTTGTGGTTTTAGAGTTAGACCAACACAAATTAGTGCATAATTGGGATGTTATTAGAATAAAAATCTGAAAAGCATGGTGTGCTTTGGCCTTCAGCCCCCTTCGTGTTAATAACACGCTTAAAATAAAACCCAGTTATGTTACAGAACAATACCAGTCCACAAAGCACTGCTCAACCCATTATCTGAAAATGGAAAGAGTATGACACAACTGTAAACCTGCCAAGTCCAAACTGTCCACCTAAATTCACTGGTTGGACAAGGAGAGCAGAGATGCAGCCAAGAGGAACAGCAGAGATCTAAACCTTAAGTTGGAGAATCTGTTGACAGGATGGATATCGATTATGAACACTCCACAAATCTGTCCATTGTGGAAGAGGAGCAAAAACAAAACCTGTACGGGTTTGTCATAAACCATGACTTGAGATTACTCTCTGAGCAATCAGATATTGCCCTTGACTTGCAGCTGAACACATTTACTTAGAAGTGTGGAATATATATGGAGTTCACACTTAAAAACGACTTAGAATAATAGACCAATTTTTCCACTTTGCAGTTATGCACTACATTGTGTCATGACATAAAATATCCAATAACAAACTGACCTTTGTAGCTCCAACGTGCCAAACGTAAGTTTATACCACAAAGGTGGGTCAACACTGAAACCAACACAGTGGCATACGCTCTAACCTTAGACCTGAACATGAATATGCTTCGATATTTGTCACTAAGTCAAAGTGGACTTTTAGTTTGTTCCTATGTTGATTGTTGCCATGTCTTCATGTTTTGTTACATTAGGAACCAGCCAGCCCGGATAAAAACTACTTCCAGCCCGGCATGAAGCTGGAGGCTGTGGACAGGAAAAACCCTTACCTGATCTGTCCCGCCACGGTCGGAGAGGTCCGAGGCCTGGAGATTTTTGTAATGTTTGATGGCTGGCGAGGTGCCTTCGACTACTGGTGCCCCTTCGACTCCAGAGACATCTTCCCCGTTGGTTGGTGTGCCCTGACGAAGCACAGCTTACAGCCACCAGGAAACTTCTGTAAGTACTGCTTTTCGGCTGTTTTCTTAATCAAGCTTTTGAATAGACTTCTCAGGATTTAGCTAAATCCTTCACGTGTTCATTGAAAATTGAACCTGAATAAAGAATGTGTCATTTTTCAGCTACAGATTTTCACTTTCAATTCAGCTTTACCTCACAGTGTAGAGAGAAGGACAAATACTTAATTCCTGTTTATCTTGTCTGATATGAAAGTTCATTCTTAATTATTTAAGATTCTGATGTTTTAATTCAGATTTTACACATACTATCATCCTAAGAGAAGACATGATGGTTTTCTAACAGGCAGGGTTTTTCTGTCAGCTCACCACTAGAGGGCATCAGATGTTAAATTCTTGTATTTGAAAGTTGTCTGTAGTGGATTTATTTAGTGAATTAGCAAGAAGGAGATGAAATTCACACTGAGTTGCTTAAGTGTGGAGCAGAACATAAAGTCTTATGTTACAGATTCCAGTGTTTTTTATTATGTATTTCTGAACTTGCCAGCTGGTTGCTTATCATTTAATTTTAAAGAAATTTAACACATTGTATTAATTATATGTATTGTATTTTTCAACAGAATTTGTGTAAAGTCATTTCAACCTTAGCTTTGTTTTTAGAAAGACAGATTTCCTCTTAATCCAGGGACAACAGATGAAAAATAATTAATTCCGGTGCATTTAGAGTAATGTTAATTAATGTGCATTATTCCTGCCAATTAATATAATAAATTTCACATGACATGTCATACCCTGTTAAAAGTGCAAAAATAAATCACCAACAATATAATCTTATTGTGGCTTAAATGTTGCCTACTAAAAACCTGAACAATGTGAGATGAATAATGGATCCTTCATTAAATATCCAAAAACACAGAGAAATAATTCAAATGCACATTTAGGTCACTAAAACTGGAGACTAAAAAATATTGAATCTATGTACTTCTGAATCATTTGGCATTAAACAAACGTATTGTCTTCGGCACGGGTCAAAACTTAAAAGCTTTGTGGAAAAGATTACAGTTACAACAAAGAATAATGATAATCGTAAGAACACTCCTGGGTTTTTTTTACAAGCAGGTGAAAAAGTGAGGGCTTTGTGGAGGTGTTAATGGGCTGATAATTAACTTTGCATACGAGAGAAGAAGTGAGAGACAATGTAATTACTCCTTCTTTATCTGGCTTTCATTTAGTTCATCCTCTTGACCCCGATACGTGTTTTTTTCTCTTTCACAAAACTAAAACATGCCAAGACCAAGAGAAAGGAGTTTATCAAACAATACCTGGCTCTAGTCATCCAGTTTTTGGTAATGCATAAAAAACACATAACAGTGTTTTGTGAATAATGTATGAATGCATGTCTAGGTGTAACACAAAGGCTCCACTCCTCTTTGTTTATAATAGTAGAAACCAATTTGAATGTCACTTTTTGGCTCCAAAAGCTTGGAAAATATTTTCTTTTCAAACTTTTAATTTGGACACCATATAAATACTAGATTTTCAACTGGTGAGAATGGATAGAAAAACAAAGGGGTGACTGACATGTCCTAATAAGGTCCAAGCCCAAAGAATAAAATTGCTATATTTTTTTATATATGCACATAACATAATAGTATTTTGCTCCTGCTTATGATTTCATTTTTGAATACTCGAGGGCTCAATATTTGTTTGAAGATTCTGGTGAACAAATCTTTAAAAAGTCAGTAGAAATCTGACACTTCCTTTTTTTTTTGCCATTTAAAACGCAGATTAAGATGTCATTCAAGGGTCTTTCCGGCATTGTCCCAGAGTCTGGGTGATATCCGACTTGGTCAGCTCCCAAAGGAGGACCCAGCCATCTTTCATCAGAAACCGCCTGAATAGTCTAGGGTTACACTGAGATGGACCCCTCCTGGCTCTTTGCCGTATGTGTGCGTTTGTGTGTCTCTTTTTCTGAGGAGAATCCTTCTTATGTGTGCATAACTCCAGGAGTTTTCATTCATTTCAATCACAACCCCTCCTGATCCAGTTTAACCTTTTACCCACCCCACCCCCCTCCCACCCTCTTTTTTGCCCCCCGCCCCTCTCCAAAAGCTTAAACCATCCCCCACCCTGTCTTGGAGTCCCGCCGGTAACCTCTCCCCACCCTCACAAACACACACATTTTCTCCCCCTCCCGCAGAGGATTACTTAGAAGCAGGTGACTGATGCAGACTGTCGATATGGCAAACAGATAACATTAATAAATGGCTCAACTTCCCCCTTCCTCACCCAGTTTTCCTTTCCTTTACTCGCTCTACCCTTCCCCTACCCCTATGCAAATTCACCAGCACCCCCACCCCGCCTCACCCTCCTTCTGCTCATTCATTGGTGAGGGAAGCTTTGCAGCCCCGTCAGCCAGCAGCCCGAGGAGCAGCGTGGGCTTTGTTGTGGGTTTTCTGCCGGGAGAAGAGAGACGGGGCGAGAAGCAGCTAATAAAGACACCGAAAGTAGACAATGAAGTGCAGATGAAGCGCCCGCTGGAGAAATAGAAGCAGCGTCTGAAAGAAACAGAGCGGTGACAAAGAGAAAACCAGGAAGCAGGGACTTTTATTGCCAAAGACATTACTAACCAGTACTCCCGTGCACTGAAGTTCTGCTTTTTTCTGTCTTACTTTTTGTTTGCATTTCCTGGTGAGTGGTGTCAGTTTGTTCTATTGCATAATTGTAGCAGAAACTTTTTATCTGGCTTTATGTTTTACTTTTTGAAATTAATTATTTTTTCATGGTTTGTCACCTCACATAACTGCACAGTTGTCGTTAATAGCTGCTTTATGGCAGTTTACCATTGTCAAGTTGATGAGATCGGACGGGTGTCGTAATTTTTTTTTTTTTTAACTAATACTGCAACTTTATTTTAGAGGGGGAGTCTGTGAAGAGACAAATTAGTGATCAAAACTAGTACCTGTTTGGTTACTGTTTTGAAGAAAAACAAGAAATGGAAATAAGTTAATTTGTTGTTCAGGTGAAGACAAAAATCTTCCTTGTTGAATTTATCAATTATTGTTGATTCTTCAGATTATTAGCAGGAAACTTGAATGAAATAGGGAACCGGGGTGAGAAGGTTTCCCAGCAGTGGTGGCTCTATTTAAGTTTGGAGCTTCATGTGTTTCTAATCATGTCTTTGTTAATGTGCAGCTGGCTTATTGAAACAATCAATGACTATTGGGAGTTGTCTTTATGGTTTTATGAAGAGTTAACTATTTCATTAAGTGTAGTTGTGTTCAGGTGAAGAGTTAAACAGGCAATTCATTCTGTGTTTCAGTGTTCGATGAAGCTGGACGATGTGAGCATAAATACATTTTTGTTCATGCTTTGCAGCTTGAAGCCATTTGTGTAACTTTCCTTCTCTGCTTTTTTTTTTTTTTTTACATGCAGTTACACACCTGAAGTCTCAGAGTGGTGTGAATCAGACAAAAGAAGAACCTGTATATTTATGTTTGACGTGCGCATGTGTGTGTGGGGGTTGTGCGGGCGTGTGTGTGTGTGTGGTTTGTAAGCTTAATTAGATGAGAAAGAACTCTGTGAAGCCCCTCCCCAGGACTCCAGACTGCAGACACACTTCTTTAGCGGCGCCACTTGTACACACTCTTACACACATGCAAACATGAGCACGCATACACAACCATATTTCCTCAGGCTAGGATTTTGCACAGGTCATCGGGTCGAGTTCGAATTATATACTCATGATCAGTACCATATGTCCCTGCATCATTGTAGTGCAGACATGCCATTCATGATTTGCTCAGATTTCTTTCAGTTTTTTTTTATTGCTTTCCCTTGATGACTAGTTATTATTTTTTTGGGTTTCCACTTTGTTGGGTGATGTAAAAGGTTAACATCTAAGTATGATATATGCAGTCATGTGAAAAAGGTCCTTCAAAGGAATTGTTCACTTATGTTTCTGATCTTGTCTCAGGAAAATCTCAGTGAAATAAAGTGATTTGATTGCACTAATCATCAAAAAAGGAATCATGTTTCAGTCATTCAGCATTATTATTATAACTGATGTAATTGGTTGTTTGGTGTCAGCTTGGTATGGGAACCTGACAGCTAAAGTGTAATCTAAACTGGCTCGTCTGTTGCATGCAGGCTTGAAAGTGAAAGGATGAACTCCCATCAGACGATGTCTGTCCTTAGGCAGGAACTGAAGACAAATTATTCTTTGTGCAGAATTCAACCTCTCGTGATCTGTTACACAGTATCAAGTTCTGCAAATGTGACAAGCTTAAACTTTGCTGTAGTCAAGCATTATAGCTGTTGTATGTCTTGCATTTTTGCTGGCAATAAATTCTCTTCAATTCTACAAAACAGTTGGAATTTTGGCTAAAGTAACTTCAGTGAGAAGCTTCTTATTGTCATCTATTAGTCTTTGACGAAGATCTGAGGAAGGTTTGCCTCCCTCCTCACTTTCAGCTGTGAGGCATTTGAGGGTTTTCCTGCATCTAAATTTTATAAGTATATTTCCTACTATGCTTTCTAGTTTCATTTTTTACCTCCTTAACACAATTACTTGGTTGCTGTTTTGCCCGGTCCAGTTCTGCTTCCGCTTTTATGGTTTACAGATGGTCTCTGATATTCGTGCAGTTTTGGATTCTTTGATATCGAGCTGTTCAGGTTCTGCTGGAGCAAAACATTCTCAAACTCAGCAAGTCCACCTTCATGCTTCACATTTGGAACGAGGTGTCCTGCTTGCAAACCCTGGATGAAAGTTAAACTTGTGCAATCTCTTTGTGATTGTACAGCTGTGCACTATACAGCTATAGACAGTCACCAGAGGCTTTGCTCGGTCCTGGAATGACAATTAAGGGATGTTGGAAATTTCTTTTAGGATCCTGTGGTCTGTTCTTTGAATGTGCTTGGAAGACAAGAGCTGAGCATGTGGTAGTTTTCTTGAAAGTACGGTTTTCTGTACTGTGAGAAAGTTCAATTTAATCCCTTTAATAAAAAAATATATGATTTTTTTTTATTGTCAAATCGAAAACACAATTTTATTTCAATGTGCCTTTAAGAAAAATAAAAAAAGCTTCTCTAAACATATTCTAATAAGATTTCAAAACTTTTCTACACCGTTGACATTTATTAAGTTTGTTGTCAAGAGCTGAAGTGCATGTTTTTTTTTTACTTTCAAAACTAAACAGCAAGAATCGCGTAAATTCTTTATTACCACCTTGAATATTGCTCAAAAACTCATCATATTTATAACTTAGTATTAATAGCAGTAGTAGTCATAATATTTTTAAATGATTACATCACGCTCTCACCAACACATTCAGGTTGTCTACTTGATTAAATCATTTCTGTCAGTGATAAATTACAGCCTGCAGCCTCGACACATAATGGACGCAGCATTAAGATTGTTTGGCTTTGATGAGAGAGAGGACACTGTAGGAGGTTTTAATTAGCCTCATGATATTTCGAGTCCAGGGCGCTTCATTCCTGGTGAGATCTGCCGTGTTGATGCTAGACAGAGACCTTAAGCAACATTTTATTGTTTTAAATGCAACGCTATCAATCCAATAAATCTGATGACATGGAAACCACTTAGATAGGCAAATTAAAGCATTGTGAAGATAGCAAACATCCAGGCAAATATTTACTTTCTCATTATTGGCCACATGGCTGCAACCAGCAGCTAGAGGATAGGATCGGTCTGTACTTTCCCTCTATAAAAAGTGAGGACAAAACATCTTCAACAAACAGGGAAATATGCAAAATATGGACTTTAATAAAACAACATATAGAAAAGCATTTAAAGCATTTTGAACAGATTTTCATTAATAATACTTTTAATTTCACCATCACACATTTTAGAAAACAAGACTTTTCTAAATCTCAGACTGATTAGCCAAACTTAAACAGCAACAACATTCAGGTCAGATGTATTCTTAGGAAATATAATGTAGGTTGAGAAGCTAAAGAAAAAGGAATCGATCAGAACAATAGAGAGGACGCAACTTGGAGGTGATATCACAATCTATCCACTCTGGCAGTTTTGTCAACATGTTTTAATCCTTCATGATTTTTTATCAGCGTATTGCCCTCCACCTGGATGAATGTTTCAGGTTATTCAGATTATTGAGCTACCAGAAAATAATAGATGTGATGAAAACATGGAAACATTATAAATTTGTTTTTGTGTTTTTTAATTTTTTAAATTTTTTTGGAGCTTCATTCAGTTTTCACAAATCCTTTCTCCCATTTTGTTTTGAGCAGTGAAATTTTTTCTGGTCATGTAATTTTTCCATTTTATTTTCTGGTCAGATTGTAAATTATATTCCTTCCTTAAATTTGCTTAGTGAAAGCTCCACTGCTGTACAGTAGAACAGGAACTAGATGATAAATTAGATCGATAAGTCAGTGTTTGATGAAAGTCATATTTTAGCAGGTTTCCTTTGAAAGGTGTTGTCGTAGGGAAGCGCTCAATCTGTTTTGCATAAATGTGATTATAAACTAATATATGAAGGAATAAGACATTAATCACAGCTATGGAAACGGCGTGATGGGCTGTCACATTAGGTGAATATTATTACAGGGGGAGATCAGAGAAGGCATTCCAACCCAGATTTATTTGCTGAATTAAAACCCACTATCTGTCACTCCTCAAACATTTTAATGCGCCTTGGGAGAGTTTTGCAGCTTCTGGTTTGATGTGTGTAAACCAGGCGGCGTTCGAGTTGCATCGCTGTGCTTCCCTAAACATGTTTTCTGTGACCCGTCCATCACATGCGAGTGAGCATTTGCTCCTTAAAAACAAGACACTGCTGTATTGTGGGCCCACTCTCACTCATTTTCCAATTAAGCAGCTTTCATTGCTCCCCTCGCGGCTCCTCTGAGAGTACTGTAAAGCCTCCATAGTTACTCTATATTGCTTCAGTCGAGGAGGCTGTGATGAAAGCTTTGCCCCCTCGAGAGAGTCAGTGTGCGCTTTCAGACTCCCGTTCTCACCAAGCACCACATTGTTATTGAAATTTGAGATGGTTATCGTTCTCTTTTCCACTCTCATTTTGTTCTGTCTTGGACACATTCACGACGATGATTATGTGATCGTATCACAGTGTCAAGCTGAAGCTAATGATGTCAAAAAGGGGTGGCGCCTCTGTTTTCTTTTTTTCTAACACCCTCTTTGTCCTTTCATGCTGTATTTATGTAAATATATTATATCTACCAAATATAATATGCTACATTTTTGTTTGTGTGCAGAGCTTAAAGTGTAAACATGCCTCCAAAAAACTTTCATTTTAAAACATGAACTAGGAAACATTTCATCTTAGTGTAACTTTAGAAATGAGAAACGATGCAGTATTTAGTATTGCGATATTATTTAGTATTAATATTTTATATTACAGAATATAAGTAAATTTCAATGAAACTGGAGGCAGTACTGAACGGTTGTTATCTTTCCCCTCTGAAGATCACATACAAAAGCTAATTTAATTGATCTTTATTCAATTTGTAATCCTAAACACTTAAGGCAGATTGAAATATTGCTGATACAAATAGTTTTAAATCGATAATTACTTTTGAGTACTACAGTTTTTGTTTTTATTTTCTGGTAAGCAATAGAGTCACATAGTTGGTTCACTGTTCTCCATGCAGAGAATCCAGCAGTGTAATAATTGAGAATGATTAATTAGGTTCTCACAGCGTGTGGATTTTATGTTTTTATTTGTGATGCAAAACACCCAACTGACAGACAATCTGCAAAGAAATCAGAAAACAAATCTTTTGACTATCAGTTCACAAACACTACTTGATATTGTGATGAGAGCACTGTTGATTAATTTTAGTGTCGTGTCTGTGTGGAAATCTTACTTCATTCCATCTCTGTCCCACTGGATCCCCGTTTTTCTCAGTTACTCTTCCTGGTGCACTTCTCGCTCCGGTTTCTTCCACATCTGCCACACGTCGCTCCTCTTTCAACTCCTCCTCATCCTCGACCTCCATGCAGACCTCATACCGACTGCCAAATCCCCTGCCGCCCCTCCCCGTCCGCAAGGGTGTCCGAGGTCGGCGTCCGAAATCCCAGACCATTGCTTTGCTGAAAGCGGCGGCTGAGGCGGCGGCGGCGGCAGCGGCAGCAGCCGTGAATGGAGCACCGCAGAGCCCAGTGACTGAAACCTCACTGGCCCCCAGACCACACAAGAAGAGAGGGCCGAAGCCTAAAGGCAAGGTGAGATGTCACAAGATACTTCATCTGTCCTGCATTGGGAAAACAACCCCGTCTTGTCTGTTTATGCAGTCTTGCAGAGATAAACAGCACAAGATCTTAACTATATAACTGTCTATTATCTGCGGTGCCATACATGCGTAGAAGAGATTCAACATGCCAGTAATAACCCACACGGAGCCAATTGAAGCTCACAGAAATTTAATCAAAGTTGCTTGTTTGCGTTTTGCTCCAGAAGAAACCTCTGATGGGGCAATCCCCAGGCTCATCTCCAGTTACCACCCCGCCTCCAGAGATCAAACTGAACCCCAGCCACGTCTCTGTGGACAGCAACCTCAGCAACGGCTCAAATGTAATTTGCACAGGTGAATAACAAATTAAGCTGATTTCGTTGAACAATTTGCGGTTACTGATTTACTTATACGACCCACTTTTGATAATGTGGGTCGTTATCAAAAGTCAGTAACCATAAAAAAAGAAATGTGATTCAATTTATTTAAAAAACAAATGATAATTGGTGTGTCATGTTTTGAAATAAAGGTATGTCTAAGTCAAAAACAGATTTTCTTTGAAAAAAACTAATAATCAGTTCACGCAGAGACAGCCAATCAATGTTTTTACAAAACAAGTATAACAGAGGGCCCAGCGATGGGAGAGGTCTGGCTCTTTTGTAGTGTATCTAGCTCCAGATGGAGACCCTCAGTGGGTAAATAATCTGACAGTCCTCAAGTCACTGCCAACTCTGAAACCTCAGGGTAAAATTCTGAGGCCTGGTGGCATCTCAAGCAAGCAGCTGCCACCTTGCTTTCATTACTTTACCCCATGATGGATCTAACACATAATTATAACCTATGCATAGCTAATGAGTTCATCAGCCGTTTCATGTTTAACAAAAGAAAATGTAACAAGTTCAACTCCACATTTGGACTAATCACAAACTTGAAAGTCCAATGACCTACTTTTTGGTTTCCATAAAGTAAAATTATGGCATAACATCAACCAAAAACAAAAGAGAGTCTGTGTTTTGCTTGGCTTATTTTTAACCACTTGTGTTGTTGAGCTAAACCGGACAAACAAATATAACAATGTAGGTGGTGAGCGGCAAGTGAGGTTACAAAGGTACAAAACCACAGGAATCAATTGCATGTATCTAATAAATAAATACATCTTCCTACTTTGACAATTTATGTCATTAATTGGACAGTTTGATTTTTATGACCTGACTATAAAATGATACAAACCAACTATGTAAATTAGGACAGAATGAATGAAGCCAAATGGTAAAAAGTAAATAAATAAATAATGAATAAATAAAAAAAACAACAACACTCCCTTGTAATATAGTGTATAAAATGTCAAATCATTTAAAAACAACAAAATGAACCC
Organism: Poeciliopsis turneri; assembly: GCA_922788865.1. Lineage (NCBI taxonomy): Eukaryota > Metazoa > Chordata > Actinopteri > Cyprinodontiformes > Poeciliidae > Poeciliopsis > Poeciliopsis turneri. Next base: position 365,887 of record CAKLNU010000700.1, read on the forward strand.
AAAGCATTTTTAATTCTGACAAAAATCCTTCACTTTTTCCTGTTTTCTAATGTTTCTCTTGGTTTGTGTCGCTGCAGTGTGCGTCTATGTCAACAAGCACGGCAACTATGGCCCACATCTAGATCGAAAACTGGTCCAGCAGCTGCCGGACCACTTTGGTCCAGCTCCGGTCAACGCAGTCCTTCAGCAGGCAGTTCAGGCCTGTGTGGACTGTACGTATCAGCCCTCGGTGCTGTTGTCTTTTCTACAGAGCCAGTCCCACTCGGGAGGAGAGGTCATTAGAGGTAAATACAGGGAAAATGCACGTATTTAAGCAAACCTAGTCAACTTCTACTTGTAGTTTTATAGCTTTCTAAACTTTTGCTTAGCTAAAATTAATATCACAATAAAGCTGTTCTGTCAGTGTTTAAGTACATGTGCAGATTGGTCAGAAAGCCAAAGTAGGACTAACAAAACATTGTTTCTGTAGCAGTAGCTCATGTCAGAACCGTTTCTGTAATCTGAATTGATGTGCGTCTAACCTGGTTTGGGATCCAGGGATTCAGTCTTCCTCCAGGGAAAGCTGTGGACGGCATTAGGAGGGGGTGGGCTTTAATTTGTGCTGGCTTGGCTTGGGTGGGAGGGCGTCATGCCGTGTGGAACGGGTGAAAACTAATGTCTTATAAAGGGAGGGTGCTAACCCTGGACCATCTGCTGTTTTGTTTAGCGGTGAATGCATATTATGCATGTGGGTGTGAATTCAGTATGTACACCCAGTGATAGGTGCTCTGCTCGGCCCTCAGTTTGCTCAGAGCATGGCATTCGCTATGTGAAGTTGCCCTCGGCCTCCAGTGCGTCATCTGTGTTGCGGTTCTTGGAAAACATGTGCCAACACCTGGAGAGCGACAGTCTTTTCAGCTCACAGCCCTTTAACCCCTACAGCAACAACACACGCTTCTACAACAGAACCAAGTCAGGTGGGGAGATTTCCTTCAGTCTCTGAAAGTAAATAGTCATTTGAGTGATAAGCTGTTTGTCTGGAATACATTTGCAATTGTTGCCATTCTTAAAACTTTCTAAGCTTCCTCTTTCATAAAATTGTACGTTTCATAAAATCATTACTCACATAAATTTAAAACAAGATCTGTGCTGTTGTTTCAGTAATACTTACCAATATTAATACATTTAAATATATTTATTTATATAATTGAAGTGAAAGAATGCATTGTTTTGTCACTTAGACTATTTTGATCGCCTTCAATTTGTATTGTAGAAGCTGCAGTCATCAAGCTCTCATCTTGGGGGGAAGAATTGTGTTGTCTACATAAAGTGCTAGAATCACACAGTGAATTTAACATATTTAATTCACTTCTAATCATACTGCTATTTAATGAGTCCAATATGAGCTGCTCTCACCAAATATGCATCACATTCATGGAGTCTGTGCCTCGTCTTCTCTTGAAACAGAACCGCTGTCCATCACTGAGAACGGCGTTTCCAACGACAATCCAACAAAGGACCCCACACCTTCCCCTCGGCCCCTTCACAACACACTGGACTACAGAGCAGCAAAGAGGGAGCGGCCGTGTTATCCTGGACACACACAAACACCGCCGCCCCTTCGGCGAGTCAGCTCCAACCCCCCCGAGCTCGGTCCTGTAAACACACACAGACGAGTGGAAGGTAGGTTTTAAAATGCACAAAAACCAAACACTGTTTTGAACTGCTTTTTTGATGTGAAGCTTTAACTCTCTGTAAATGTGCAAAATCTTCATGTAGATTTCGAAACGCCATTGTACCAGAGCTCCCATCCATTTGTAAAAGTGAAAAGGCCTTTACTTTGACTAGGTTTGTTTTCCTCTCACATTCTACAGCAGCTAGCTCAACAACAGGTCCAGATCACATGAAACAGGACAGAGAGACTTCAGGGAACAACGCCTCCTCCTGGTCCGTTGATGAGGTCATAAGATTTGTCCAAGAGGCGGATCCACAAACTCTCGGTCCGCACGTCGACCTGTTCAGGAAACATGTGAGTATTTCTGTCAACTTAACAGATGTCCTGATGCATTTAGACTGCAACAGGTGTGATGCCAACCACATGGAAGATATCTGATTTTGTTCCTGGTGAACCACTTCTGTGTTGATTTGACCACATATTTCTGACCACTATCCTTCAGAGAGACCCGATAATGAAAACGTTTAAGTTTACTGGTGGAGTCCACCACTGAGTTGCCTGACATTTCTAAATTTCATTAAGTGAAACATTCGAGCAACAGTTCCGGGGCCTTTGGAAGAGAAAAAGGCTCAAAGAAGACAGCAAAAGTCCACTTGTGTTTTCAGCACATTTGTTAAATTAAAACTCAATCTTGGTCACATTTGACCAAAAACATGTGGCTCTGTGTGTGGACGCAGTGGAGTTTAGAAAACTTTAAAATTAAATGCTTCAGTAACATATGATTTGAAATGAACACCTTTGTCAAACCATACAAAGTTAGTTGAACCACCTTTTTTAAAAACAGTAATTTTTCAACATATGTAGTGTTTTCCTTCTCTTAACTTCATTGTCCTTCTGCAATGAAAGAGTCATTCTCTCAAGGCTTATTTAACTGCTGTGCATAATTTTTGTTCCCGAGAAACCCTGCTTCTACAAATGATCGCTCCAATTTTCTTGTAGCATTTGCAATGCTACCCTCCTACATTGTCGCCATCTCAATTGTCTGCAATACAACAGATCAAATATTTGTGTATGTTTGAGTCTCCAAAAACATGACTATAACTTTTAGAAGCAAGTATATTTCTGTCATTAGAACCTTTGTAATCCTGAGTCTGCTGACAACACGCAATCTTCTCTGCAGGAAATCGATGGCAAGGCTCTGATGCTGCTGCGCAGTGATGTCATTATGAAGTACATGGGACTGAAGCTGGGTCCGGCTCTTAAACTGTGTCATCACATTGAGAAGCTGAGACAGACCAAACATTGAGTGACGATGCTGCTGATGGAGATGAGACTGTTTTGTCAATGGTGCCCAAACCTTCTTGTCAATTTGCAGGAATGTTTTGCGGTATGAATCCGATATGGACACTGAGGTCATGTTCTGGTACTTTTTGGGAATACTGGGTTTTAGAAACAGGAACATAGTTCCTGCATTAAAAGTGGGAATCATATGAACTGAGGCTGAAAAAAATATAATTCCTCCGACTTTTATTAATTATCTATAATAAAATTATTTAGTATGTTTTCAAGCAAAATTTAGTTTTTCAGTGTAGGAAAATTCATAGAAGACGCAACTAAAGAAAAGTTTGAAAACTTTTATTTCCATTTTAAGCTGATAATTTCTAAACTATTATCACCTGTCAGGAAGCAAAGCTTGAGTAGGAAGTTGAACCTTTGCACTGCAGCAGTTCGTATCTGACACCATAGCATAGACATTGGTTTTGTTTTATGTATTTTTTTTATTTTTTCTGCCTTATTATGAGTAAATGAAGGCCATTATTCAGAATCCCAACAAGTCTAACTTTACATTTCTAATTTTAGCTGATGTGACGTGGTGCACAGATCTGAATTTAAAACTAGAGATAATGCACAAACAACTGGAAACATTAGTCTAAGTGCTGACAGTAAATATTTTATTTTGCTTCAGGCAATGAGATTTCTGAAGGCCTGTTTTCAAACAGATAGCTCAACGTTGTTTATGCATGCTCCACGAATGCTGTAACAGGGACTGAACAACGAGAGTTATGGGAATTAAAAGGGTTAAATCCGGAAAAAAATGTTGTTTGCTGAAGTCAATCGCTAAGGTATAGTTTTATTGGCAAAGATTATGTATTAAGATTAGTAGAGTGGAGACTGAATTGATTCAGAAAGTGGCAGTCTTGTACAAAATGTCTTCTTGAGTTATAGAACTGCAACGGTTTGCATGCTGGACGACATTTGTGCTGGTCAGCCTCATCTGGACTGCTGACAGTCAAACACACACTCAAAACCAAGACGTTAAGTAACTGGAATACTCCTTAAGTGTTTTGATATTAACATAAAAAGAGCATCATTTATAGTAAAATCTGATTTCTGTGCAGGATGTACAGCAGCCAGACTTGCTCTACCTGAACATGTTGGAGAAATAGTTTTGTACAAAAGTCAAATTAATAAGTAGGTTGTTTGTTATTTTGTATCATTTTGTACTGTAACAAAGTGTATCCACCTGTATCAAATGTAACCATTTTTTTTTATTTTTAGCCTGAATAGTGTTTTGTGTGACCATCAAATATCTACCTGCAGAGTAATGATGTGTATGAGTAAATATTCTCTTGTTTCAAAGTGTTGATGTGTTTTTGAAGGCAGAAATACTTATTTTCTGAACATTTCAGAATCATTTGCTAACCAAACCGTGTCTGCATTTTCACACTGTCAGCCTCCTGTAGTGGCAACAAGTTGATGCTTGAGGCCGTGTTGCTTTAATGTGAAACTCAGGTTTTAGCGAGGGTTTTCTCTTAGAAGATGTTTTACATGATAACATTTTGTGTTCAGTACCGCAGCATAATATTCATTATGTTTATTTGTAATGCCTATGTATTGCTCTGTAGCATTTCTTGTGTACCAACACAATTTTTCTACTGTATCACAAGTGTGTTTAATTTGTCTACTATGCATTCACACAATTAAACATTTGTTTATATTACCATTTTGTGGGAGGCCAGGGTGCTAGCTGTTAGCAGTGTGTTTATAGCTTAGCGTTTTCCATTGTCAGTTCTCAATTCTTCCTAATGAATTTTATGAGCTGCATTAAACAACAGTGCACCTGTGAGCAAGCTAAGTGTTGCTCACAGGTGATCTGACCGGTGGATACACATCTTTTCGGAAAGGCCACAGTGGCTGCAACACCAACGCTGACCAAGCAACGTCATCACTTCTGCTTGCAAAAGGTGGCTCTACAAAGTTCTCAATTTAGGGGGATGAATATTTATGCAATGCACACTGAAGTTTTTTGTTATTTGTCCTATTTGTAGTTTGCTTCACAACATAAAGGAAAGGAAATGTTCAAGGAGGCATCAAAAGACAAAAAGTCCAAAGGAACTGAATACTTCTGCAAGGCACTAACTGGTACTTTCATCACTGTGGGAAGATCTGCTGGCCAGAATTGTTATCCGTGCAATGTTTTGACTCATTCTACAGAATGTAGCACAGGCTTAGATTACAGTGTTTAAGCAGACTCATTTCTATTTAAAATTAACCATTTATGGTTTATTTAAAACGTTTTTCTTTTTATTTATGACTCACCAACTTGGGATAATACATACAAGAGATTTGCTGAAATGTTTTTACAAGTATTAGACATATTTTGAGCATGAGATTTCAAGACCTTAAAAACAGTGATGGATTTTAAAATTCAACGACTCTCAGAGGGTGGTGCAAGAGATTAACTGGTCCAACATGTGGGTATTTTCAAGGTACCTGTGAAAAATCATATTTTGAGGCGTTCAGTTGTTAAACATTTAATATGGCACCAATCAAGATTTTTGTTTTGCTTTTAGAAGCTTGTTTTGAAAAATCCACAAATTCAAGACACCGTTTTGATTTTTTTAATTTTATTTCTTTCGTCTCATACTGATCGTCTTTGTTTTTAGAACCATTTTGGATTTCGTCAGTCACAATATAGCTTGTAAACACATTTGTGTACATTTGTCTTGAATCAAAAAAAAAAATAATCTAAATATTGGCTGCAGAAGAAAAGAAACTGCAGCATGCTCATTGACAGAGATAATGCAGCAGCAGACAAAGGACATCTTGGACTCAAGCGGAGTGAGCTGGAGTGAGGTAACAGAGATTATATGATATACTATAGACTGTAATGACCAGCAGAAAACAATGTAGTTAACTGCAGAAGAGTGTTTTTCTTTGATTTTTAACTGCAGTTTGCATCCAACAATACTGCATCTCCTGGATTTTATTTCTACATCATTTCGTTTTCTTTATATTCTCAAAAATGTTTAGAACCATTCATCTTCTTCTCCATCACTGCTAAGCGCTGATTTGTGCTATCAGTTTCATGTGACAAAACGTAAAATACTTTTTTTAAAAAAGGCGAGGGGAGGTCAAGTCAGTAGGCAGTACCTTCATTACTTACCTAAACTGGTTATCTGAATCGCAGTGACCACTTATGCTAATGTGGAAGAAGTTGGCATGGTCAGCAGGTGGAGCCCCCTGTCTTTATTCCCGAGTACAGCAACATACCTGTTGAGCGTCCATTTGTAACCCGGTGAGGCGCGACGCAGCCGGTCTTCCTCGCTCCAGACGCCGAGCCTTGTGGAGCCCCGCTGGCTGTGCTGTTTGAAGGTTAGCAGTTTTAGTTCTAAGGTAGTTTTGAGCCACAAAGTGTTCTTCACGTCGTAAACGCCACATTGAAAAGGAAGTGTCCGAAAAAAGGATAAACGTCGCCCTCATGTTGTGAATGCGCGTGAACACAAAGCAGCGGGACTAAAGAGACACGAGGACGGAAGTGTTTCTGCCAGTTTAGTGTTTATTAACGAACCCCGACATTTATTGCTTCTCTTCACATATGAGCTGCATTAATATAAAAATATTTGGTTTCCCTATTGTCGAATTAAACTAACGGAACAGTCAGTTTTATGTTGCTTTTGTCGTTAAATGCCTACTTTATATAAATGAACTAACGAATAAATGGTTAGTAAAGTCAAAACAATATAATGAATTATGACAGATTTATTGGAAATCCCGCAGTCTTTTGCTTAACTGCAACAAAAGTCTAATTTTCTAGCTATGAATACGTAAATATTAATCTTAGACCTACATATTTGTTCAGATTTAAACTTTATCTGAAAGTTTTGAGTACCTCAAATAATAAATTATTTTATATTGTGTTAGTAATGCTTAAAAATACATTTTTTAGTGTCACACAGAACAAAAAATAAATAAATTTCGACTCTTTACCCTTTCTGAGCAGCAGAAAAAGAAATGAGAAGTCATGTTCTTTTAATTCTTTGTATCACGTTTTTTTCTGTCACCCTGATGAAAATCTGTCATCTGATTGTTTACATATTAGCTACAACTACTACAGGAAAAGACTGCCATCTAGTGTAAATTCTCTGCTATTACACTGGTCTAATGGGGAGCGGATCGGGAAACGAGGTTTTCTGTTTCATGGCAAGAACAAAATTGCATGACATTTATTTTAAATCCACAATAAACACTTAGAAATCTTTAAAAATAATAAATGAATTAATAAATAGCAGAACGTTTATCTCAGTAAAAAAATTAAATAAAATACATATGTATGTGTGTGTGAAAGACCAAAGCAACAACTTGTAAATATTGACATAAATGGAGAAAACAAGATTTTGTTTTTAATCTTTTATTTATTTATTTTACAAAAGAAAGAATTTCCAATGATTTTTTTTCTCCTTCAAAAACATATTTACAGATTTATACAAAAATACAAAAGAGATTGAAATCTGTTAAGTTCTAGCTAGTTTTGAACATGGAACTACATTGAAACAGTTAGTGTGTGTGTGTGTGTGTGTGTGTGTTTTATCGTTTTATCATTGCCTACAGTTTTTTTTTCTGCTCAGTCAGATATTTTTAGTCTGTTTAGTGATATTCCATACTGTACACATTTGAAGAAAAATATGTGGTTATTGTTATACTTAAAAGTTGGGAATAAACTTTATGAAGTTTTTGATCCTTACGTTGTTATTCCCAAGCTTCTCAGGACTCAGATATTACAGTGTAACGAACCTGCAAGGATGCATCAAAGTCTGTATTCCTAATCAAAAGATTTGAATAAATCTTCCATTCACTGCTTTTAAAATTAAAGAAACAGTCGTCAGATATTTCCTCCGTACCAGTAGGAAGTACAGTATGGACAAATCCCTCTAAATAAATAGTCAAATATGTTACAATATTTTCATATTCATCATGTTCAATAATAATGTTTGCTGGAGAAACAAAATTCAACTATGAGTCAAACAGACAATGACTTTCTGATCAGGCCAGCCAACCACGTGTTTATGCATTGATATTTCCGTTTCCATTTCTGTGTTTTTTTTACGCTTATTTGTACATGTCATCCAAAGCTGATGGTCCAGATGTACACGTTTAATGGTTTCTTCAGGAAATAGCTCTCTCACTTCCACAGCTCCAGGGGGTCTGAGCCCCAGCACCAAAGCTGATCAGTTTCCACCTTCCAGACAGATCCTATATCCATTTCTTTACACTCTTAAATGCGTGATTGTCCAGTGAGGAGATATACAGTACATGATAAACCCCTGTGTGTGAGCACAACTATACAGAACAGAATTAGCCAGACAGTTTTTACATCTATAGAACACACTATTCAACTTGACATTTAAACAGAAAATACTAAATCTATTTTTTTTTTTGTTATTGTGGAGAAATCCTGCAGATAAAAATAATGGAATAGGTGCTGTCATTTCCTTTTCTCCCCTCTTCCCGCCCTCCCCTCCCCTTTTTATTTATTGCATGCGATTAAAAAAAAACAACACACAAATAAAACAGTGGACAGGAACAAGTGCGCTTTAGAAATTTGATGAATGTAAAATTCTAGTCAGTTCACAGCTTTTTTACGCTCTCCATCTTACACAGTGTCAGTTCTGCATTAGATTCGCTGAGTTTCAGACAGTTGTGTTCTATCTATCTATCTATCTATCTATCTATCTATCTATCTATCTATCTATCTATCTATCTATCTATCTATCTATCTATCTATCTATCTATCTATCTATCTATCATGATAAAACAGACATGATTTCTGAGGTATTCACAGAATACAGTGAATGGTTTCAATTGAAGCATGGTCTCTAAACATAAGAAGTATATGTGTTGTGTTTTTTCTGGTAGGCAGGTGAGAGTTCAAGCTTTCCACACATTTATATCTATTCAAAGGGCAAATCTCTTTCACCCTTGCAGCAGTCGTAAATGAACCATCAATGTTGTGTCGTACTGTTGTCTGTTATTGTCTTCTCTCTTTTTAAAGAGAGATTATGTGATATGTTAGGTTTGAACTATAATCCAGAACGGTTTATTGGCCACTGGGGTTGAGCTTTCACCTGTCTAATGCTACTGGGTCAGTGCAAATGAAGGAGAGGCAACAAGGAGAGGCGAACAGTACACTGCTAAAAAAAAAAAAAAAAAAAATCATGTGTAATGTTCAGTGAGACCTGTTCTTTGCTACACGCAGATTGGTTCCCCATAAAAGTTCTCGTAATTTCAATATAGATAAGAGCTTTCTATTCAGTACAAATATACATGGATTTCATTATAAGATATATCTTTCTTTCTTCTATTCTTGTGTAACACGAAGTGCAAAACGAGGTTGGGTCTGTGAAACCAAACCAAGTTAAACTCTAGTACAACAGATTGAAGTCCTTCTAAAGCATTTTCACCATCTGCCCTCACTGGTTCACTTAAATTTGCAATGAAACGCACATTTCCTTTTTCTGGAATGGCAACTTTTGCTAGCAGCTGGAAAGAACAATAAATTTTAATGTCAGCTTTTGACAAGTGTGAGATTTAATTTTAGTGAAACTTCACATGTAGCTTCATATAAGTTTATACGTTCAGGGACTTTCAAATGCCCTGCCACAACCAACTCTGTAGGAGAAAGGCCACTGTGCGATTGTCCAAAATTAGCCTGGATGATAGACAAATAGGTGCAAGCCCTTGCTCCTTCTGTTTTCGATACTCAAAGAAAAATCTGTTTTGATCTATGCAGCGTAAATGCAACTCATATCTTTCGCAGTGACGTAATCAATTCTCCTGTAATACAAAAGAAGTACAAAACTGTTGACACAAACTAGGATCAGGGATTCTTTCCACATAGGTCATGCAACAAGTTGAAGTCTTATCATTTTCTGAGGAGCATTTTTACAAAAATACATGCATCATGTTAGTATTTGGATATCATTTTAGTCGACAAATATAAGATTGGCTCTTTGTAATATACTTTATGGCAGGTCTGCAGATGTAAATATAATAAAAAACTTGGTGATGAGTTGAGACTCTTGCTAGTGACTTCCACATCAAACCGACTTTGCTTGTTGGCAGGAATACTGAGTAAAGAGTCTAGGAAGTCTGGCTGATGCAGTGGGCACCCTAGGTTGAAAGAATACAAAATGTGGAAAGAATTTTTAAATGAAGTAGTAAATCAGTCCCCAAGTGACATACGTGCACCCGCACCATTGAAAACACAAAAAGTAGAAATATTAGTAAAGATTGCATGTGCCTGTACATGCACACTCACTTTCACGATATTATGTCCTATCATTGTCCAAACAGTTGAGATTTTTTTGTTTTTTTTATTTTTTTTTTGTTTTTAGAAAAAAGCCTGTTCAATCAAAATATTCCTTGCACTTTTAAAGAAGGGGACTATTTTTCACTAAATAAGGTATTTAGATATATTTTCAGGACCTCATTATAATCCTTTAGTGATTCTCTATCTCACAACAGTCTGCCACTTTTAAACAGTTAGCTTTTAGCTGAGTACATTTCAGCAACAGTCAGATTTGAAATGTTGCAGGAATCCCTCCACTGGTGAAAAGGAGAAGTGCAGGTTTTGAAAATCCAGAAAACAGCTAAGAATGGGCAAAAGTTCTTATCAGCTCATTTTATGACGATCTATCATCATGAGGACTCCCATCTGAGTTTTCTGTCTCCCCTTCTGAAATGGCTTGCATGGGCGCTGTGTAGAGGCGACTGCGTGTACTGTAGCGACTGCTGTTGGCAACCGGGGGGATCCGAGAACGTCCCTGTCGAGATGCAGCTGACATGGGGAGTGTTTTGGGAGTGAAACTTTCCGAGTTGGCCCGAGGAAAAAGGCCTGGTATCTGGATTGGGTCCAAACCAGAGATTGGGGGCTCTTGAGGCACAGAAGATTGCTCCTCTGCCTGTCTAATTGAACCTTCTTGAAGGGATTCCCCTGGTGTTTTGGGGGTGATGGGGCTCTTCAAAATCTCTGTCGCTGACATGCGATAGCTAGAATCAGACCTGCTGCCTTTCTTTAGCAAAAGAAGTTTAAACTCCTCGTTGGATGTGCTGGACTTCTTAGCACTACGATAGATTGGAACAGGAGCTCTCTGTGACCCAACAGCATTGGCTAAAGTAACAGGAAAGTTAAGAGGAGGAGCTGGAGGGACAACACCAGTGGAAACATTACTGGGGGTTACAGCTGACGCAGGGCAAAGACGAGACTTCACGTTTAGGTCTCCTGAGTCTTTACGGCCAAGGACCTTTCTTTTGGATCTGAATAAAGAAATTCCAAAAAAGTACAAAGAAACATTGTCAGTAAATAAACAAACTTCATAAACTTGAAATACTCTAAAGTTGAAGGCAATCTAAGTGCAAACTGTACAAATACCTGTGTATCATGGCAAAAAGGTCTTCTGTTGTACGACTCTTGTTAGGGGATGTAATAATAATGTCGTCATCAACTTTAGTGTCATCCGTCAGAGGGGAAAGTGAATTGTCACTTGGTGTGGAATCTGTGGAACACAACATCTCCTTGATATGTCTTCTGGTTGTCTGATTAATTAGTACATGTGCTAAAACATACTGCGCTTTACTAAATACTAATCTATATTCTTTAAATTTATGCCAAAAATGAGTTTTGCTCATTGGCAGATCACCACAGTGGATTGGTTTATTCTGTGGGTAGACAATGTTTGGGCTAAGATGAAGCTGGATCCAGTACAACATAAGTTGAAATAGGAAAGGAAACAACTTTTTTACTGTTTAAAACTCATTTTAGTTTGATTTAGTTTTTCAGCTTACCTTTGCTAAAGTAATCCTCAGTGTCAGGAGTGGTGGAGTCATCCTTGCTCTCTTGGAGTTGGTGCGGATGGGCACTTCTGGTAGCACCTGATATCACTTCCCTCTCTTCTTCATGCACTTCATGGCCTCCTGTCCTTGCATCGCTGATTAGGTAAGGATGCGATGCCTCTGTTGTATTACCAGGCACTTTGACAGGACTAGCCCATGGCCCTGAGTTTAAGTGGGATCCCCCAGCAAATTCATAGGCTGGGGGAGGAGGGTGGTCCGATCGCATTCCTCCTCTGGAACATGCAGCCCTTTGCGGCTCTTTCACCTGCTCTTCTTCTTCCTCTTCCTCCTCCTCCTCATCCTCGTCGTCATCCTGGGAGAACGAGCGTTCCCCCAAAACTCTAAACTCGGAACGTGCATGTGTTGAGTGGGTGAGCCCCCTGAACTCTGTGTGTGAGTGAATATGAGTGTGAAGATCCACAGGTGAAGGGTGTGGAGCACGTGGAACTGGTCGATGCAGAGGTGAACTGTCTTCAGAGATGTCTGACGAAGGGTCCATCCTTGTCCTGAAGGCAGTCATCGCCCAAAAGGTTCCTGGTCCATACCGGTCTTGCCTTAGAAGCAGACTTTCATAGGATGGGGGTCCATCAGGGTGGCGACCAGGTGGAGGTGGCTGGGAACGTTCAGGAGAAGAGGTGTGATCATGACATGGGGGTCTGGGAGGTGGCCTTCTGGGAGGGAGAGGCCTGGTATTAACAGGGGGAGGAGCCAGGGTGGAACTACTTGGGGGACATTTTGGCCTTGTTACAGTCTCAGTTCCATTCGCTGTGTCCTGGCATGTTGTGGAAGTACTCTGCGGCTCAGAAGATTGGCTAACTGAATGAAGCTGCACTGAACGAATTGTTGGAGTAACTGGCAGAATGGTTAAGCCTGGATTTGTTAAAGCAGAGCCTGAACTTGGTGGTGGATTGGTATTAGTTATCTCAGGGACCATTATTTTTGGTCCAGTGGACAAAACATTTGCAACTCTGTGTTTGTTGTGGTGAATGCTGTGCATGTGGTATGCTCGGTGGGATAAGGTGTGTCTCACATAACCTCCATGTAGAACATTGAGATCAAGTTGAGAAGGTGGAGGTGGAAAGTCTGGATCTCTCTTATTGCAAAATGAAATGGAAGGCCCATCTCTGGGAAATTGTTGCAAGGAAGAGAGAGATGACTTCCTTTCTGGCACTTTAGGCTTTCTCTTGCCAGTTGAAGGGGACAGTGGTCCTGGGAAGAAGGCTGCTGAAGATGAGGGTAAGGTTGATGTTGGGGTTTCTGACTGACTGGAATAACCACTTGATGGTGAGGCTAGGCCGGCCAGTTTCTCAGGTGACCCAAGTTTAAAGTCTCCAGATTGGAGAGATGGACTGCTTTCCTTGGACTCTAAGGTCTGGGCAACAGCCTGGATTTGTGTTTCTGTGGAAGAGGAAGAGCTGTCTGGTGACTTCATACAATCCATAACAGTGGTGCCTGTAGCTGTGCTTGAGTTAGACATTGATGCGTACTCACCATTGTTAGACTTAAGCTCACTGTTGTGAAGCCACAGATCTGCATAGTCAGACTGCACAGCACCTTCATCCTTAAATGAGTGTGTATCTGCAGAGCTAAAGGACATGGGCTCTACTATGTCCATGGCTCCCCCCAGTCCCATGCCCCAAGTTCCTAAAGACTCTGCAACTAGACAAGATGACTGTAATGGTTCTGGAGCTCCTCCAAGTTCCAGGTCCAGTTCCAGCTTCATATCTGTGGAAGACGAGGTAAGTTCTTGTTCACTAACCATCTTTGGTTGATCCTTATCTGCTTGTGTGTCTGTTCCAACATCAACACTACTATTTGTTTCCTTTAGTGAGGATGTTCGCTTGGGTGGTGGAGGTTTGATTTTTGATTTTCTTAAAGGACGGCAAGTCCTCCCTAAAGTCATAGTGCCTGTTTTGAACTCAAGTGGAGGCTGAGGATAACCTCCATGGGTTAACCGTTTTGCCACAGTGTTGGACTGATGACAATCAGGCCCGAGGTCTGCATAGTTACATGTGTATTCTCTGTAGGTCTGATTATACTCCCCAAGATTCACAGAGGATGAGTAGAAACCTTCTGTATCAGATGGATAATGAGACCCAGGCTCTTTTTCAGCATTTGTTTTCTGTTTACTGAAACATGTTTGGTCATTAAGACCTTCCATTGAGCTGTATTCTTGAAGAAACTGGTGGCTTTCACTCAGTTTTTGGGTGGGTTCTGGGTCTTGATCTGGATCGGTCTGATCTTGGTCTTGGGGGTATGTCCACTCCCCTTCGCTGGCTGTACTGACCCCTGCATCATCTAGCTGGTCTGTGGCTGATGATGTAAAAGAGCTTGATCTGTGGCCTTGACTCTGGGGCCTGAGGTCAGAGTGGTAGGAAGGATCCAGGGAAAATCCTTCATCAATGGCATTGGGTGCTGTATTAAGTGATAACTCTGAATCACAGTGGGAAGAGCCTGTCAGGGGTGGAGAAGAGGGAGGGGGGATAGTTTCAGAAGTTTGTGAGGGGCAGGTAGAGCTGGAGCCACTCCAGTTTCCACTTGATGACTGGTGGTCCTCCTTGTGGTCCACATGACTGCCTAGAATGCCTGTAGTAGACACTGAGTGAATAGGGCTGCTAAAAGTATCAGAACTGGATGAAATTTCACAGCTACCCATGTCAGCCTTGCGGGGCAAGCGAGAGCGACCCCTCTCCATCCAGCTATGTTCTGGACTCCCACCTCCTCCACCGCCCCTGTCTCTTTCACTCGACCTCTGCAGTCTTTTTAGGCTTCCAAGTTGCAGCGGCCCAGGGGCTGCCTGGTCATCTGTACTCTCTTCTTCGTCCTTCATCATCATCATCTTCATTCTTGGACTTGGTCCGGATGGAATGAAGTCCTCTGCTTCATAAGGTGATAAATCTTCGTCATCATCATCGTCGTCATAGTTGTCATCATCGTCTTCGTCACTGTCAATTAGACGGCCGCCCTCTCTTGGAAGGCTACGTGAGCGTAAGCGGCCACCGTGTGTAGAAGCTGTTGTGTATGTTGAGTCCGACTGGTCACCCAAGGAGGAAATGTTACCCGTAGAGTGGGACAGAGAGGCAGGGATACCTTGATGGTTGCGCTGAGCTCTAATGCGCCTTCTGGAGGGAGCAGCTGTACCTAAAAGGTAGAATCAGAAGAGAGAATCACAGATGTTTTTTTTTTCACTGTCTGAACCAATAGATATAAGTCGAAGATGAATGTAAACAGATAGTTCTATTCTAGCAAAGCAATGGCATTGATTTTAAAGGCTAGACCAAACAATTACCAATCAATCTTTTGTGCTAAGAATATCTTTCCCTGTTTCAAATTTGCAGTGACATTCTCCATACTTTGTGATCTGAAACATACATGCTATAAGGAAATCATCTGTCTGGCAGCCAGAGTCACGAGTGTGATGGAGACGCCCACTAATTGAGAGGTCCTCTTGACAGAGAGATAGTTGATGTGAATTGGTGTGGATGATCACTGTACGCTCTCTTGCCACAGGTGATTCATCTGAGTCTGAAATTAAATGAAATAAAGTATATATACATTTTCTTCTTGATGTGGCAACTGTGAATAAGTCATGTGAGTCCTAACATCAACCTACATGTATCTGCTTTAACATACCCATGTCCTGTTGTACCCGTTTGGGTATTCCAGTGATAGTCTTTCTCCTCCTCAGCTTCCTTCTTCTCTGAAGCACCGACTGGGAGTGAACTAGAGAGCAACGGGCACTGGCCTCTCTGTCAAACCCGACTCCTGCTTTGACAACAGAGAAGCCAGTCGACATTTACAAGTCTGAAGCAGAGCAGTACAGATTCTCACTAATGATTATTTTCCCAAATGATTTACTAGTGCTGAAAACTTAAACTATTGTTAACAAAATTATATATTGCTTAAAACATCCTTGCCAGATATATTTAGAACAACGAGAAGGTATTTGTGTTTTTTCGTTCTTTGTTGTGACAAATCTTCTTGACATTAAATCTTACTCTGTTGAATTTATCTATTTCACAATAAATAGAGTTGTGGGTTGAGCTGCAGGGTTGAGGATGTGGATTGATTGATTATAACAAAGCTGAATATAGCAGAGATTGCCTGCAGAATATGGGAGTGTGGCATGGATGGAATGGTTTGTTTTTCACTCATGACCCCCAGCACCAATTAAGACTTATGGTATAAACTAAAAAGTGCTGTCTGTGGCAGAGTAACCAAGAACAATGATACAAAGCCTGATATGCAGCAAATGCTAGGTGAGGGGGATTCCATCCTACAGAAGTGTGTAACCAAGCTGGCGACCAGCACAAGAAGGAATTACCAGGTTGCTGTGGTTGTGTACTGAAGCTTCTCTGTGTTTAATAAGTAAATTGTTCAATTGTGTTTGGAACCCAGCCATGAGGAACTGAATTGCACACAGAGAACAACCTGGAAAAGCGTGAACAGTGGACATGATGAACCAGACTTTGGAGAATTGGAAGTTTTTGTCTCCTATTCTGTAGCTTTCAAGGACTGCATTGGGAAGACAAGTGCAAGGCACCCTTCTTTGCTGGCAAAAAATAGGATTTCATCTTCAAAGAAACCCTGGAATCAAAACTGATCGGTTTGCAATTGGCTAACCGGCAGCCATATTCCAGCTGAAGATAAGCTTGAGCAAGCTTATTAGAAATTCTGCAAAAATAATCAAATTAATGATAGATTTCCCCCCAAAAAGACACTGTTTTGGATCCTGCCTAGTACTACTGAGGAGGCAGGATCAAAGACTTTGCCCTGAGAGAAAGGAACCACAGCTCCACACATGCTGCCTGCATCTGCCAGTCCAACCCAATGCTGCCCCACGGTCTTTCTGATCACGCTTGCCCCAGGGCAGAAAGCACTCCCCGGAGCTGGGAGAAGAGGAGCCATGGCCTCCCCACACGATGCTCATGTGCACCAGTCCTACATCGCTTCCCCAGTCTGCCGCTGCAGAGGTTCCCTCTGATCACAGCATCACCACTTCCTTTGTTCATTTTCCACTCAATAGAGATTCCCCTATTCTGCAGAACATCTAAAGTTCATGATGACTTGTGACAACATTTCATCATTTTTTTGTTCATTTTCACTGTTCAAATGCTTTTTGATATTGTGCTAGTTTTTATTCTTTTTTCTTTTTTTTTTTCTAAACTAGCAGTTTAGCTGAGAGTCACTAGCTCAGTGAGTTCATTGTTTGATGTATTTTAACTGGAAGCTTGAATTACGTTTTTTCAAAAATATGTTTATACTTGAGAAAAATTGTCTGTGTTTATTTTATGTATGTGCAGAGCCAGCTGGTCAAGAATGCCAGTGCTGAACTGCATCTTTCATTTATTATTTTTTCAAGCCCTATCAGCTGTTTATTCTTAAAACAATAACTGAAACTGGAAACTATTTGACTATTATTTCCTGATAGTCAGCTGCATCGCCTCCTATCGGGGAGCAACTGTTGAAGCACTTTTGCCTATGAATGTGAATAACATTGAATCAAATTCTTTTTTTCCCTATTAATTTTACCTGTGACATTAATGGGGATAATGCATGAGGAGACCGCTTGAGAATCGCCATTTGTCTTCTGATCTGACGGCGGGACGTTTTCCTTTGACCAGTTTGCCTGCTTGTCTTGGGCTGCGGGGGCACTGTGGTTTACGGCCTTTGCTGTTTGGCCTCCAACGACCTCACTACTTTCACTTTTCTCTATCGAGGTGACCTGGAAGAGACATGCAAAATATTACATTTGACTTAACTCACTATAAACCACTGGACTTTTTTTATGCTGGCAAGAGATTGGAGGAAAAATAAAAACACAAAGGTTTAAACAAAACAAATTTCAGATACCTTTCTATTCCATGGAATGAAGATGCAACCTTCAATAGTTTCAAGTGAGTAAAAGCACTCAAACTATAAACACAAAATACAACAAACAAAATTAAATGAAAACACTATACCATGAGTTATCAAAAACAACCAAAAAAATATTAGTAAATAAAAATTGTTAAAATAAAAATCAAAATATGACAAATGAATGAGAATATTCTTCTTTCCAAATGTAAGAAAATATTCTGTGTATTTGCAAACTTTTCACCTTTCTTTCGATTGTTTTCATATCCTCCTCTCTACCAGGCCTCTCTTGTAGCTTAACAAAACAGAAAAATAAAAAAACAATGTTTTTTTTCTTTTTGCAAACATAAGAAAAATAAGACAATGTAATTCCTTACCTTTCTCTCTGTGGTCTGGATATTTGTTTCTTTGACAGTCCTCTCCTTCAGAAGATTCAAAATGGAAAAAATTAAAGTCAGCGCTACAAAACAAGACATCCTAAGCATCACAGATTGGAATAAACTCCATTCTTTTCTTTCAATAATAAAATAAACTCAATTCTAATGAAGTAAAAGTCAGTTGTTCAGCCTAAGTGATGATTTCCAACCAATCACTTTTGCACAAGGGCAGCACTTTTGTGACGAAGTTCAATAGCAGCAACGTTAAATTTGTGACATACATATAAAATGAGCACAAGTAGCATAAAATGTAATTAAGAATTAGTTGAACATTGTAAAGTGTGTGAGTGAATGTCTCATCAAGTAAAGATGAGTAGTTAGTAACTGAATCCTCTTTTTGTGATATTTACCAGTCTCTGAAAGAGACCAATTATAAAATTTGGGCTTGGATATGCTTATTTTACATATACATATATAAATACACATTGGGCTAGAGCTATAGTGCAGTATTTGGGCAGAAAGAAAAAGAAGCACTCCTCTTTTCAGGATATGCTGATATGCAAAAACACACCTTTCTGGGTTGATACTCCAGCTCTCGTTCCCTCTCTGCTCTCTCTTGCTGCATGATGAAATTAGAAAAAGTTTCAGGTTATTAGATTACATTTTATATAGAAATGAATAATAAGACAATGTATTTGCGTTAAATGGAATTTTTCTCTGAAAAATACATAAAAAGCCCATGTAAAATGTGCAGCAATTGAAAATGTTTCAGGTAAATTTTGTCTGTAATATGAGTTAATTGACCATGCTTTCGTGTTAACTGTGTATCTTGCTTGAATGAATCCATTGGCGGTGTTTTCCTTTCCCCTATAAAGTAGTTCTACCCAGTGATTCTTTGTTCAGGTGGCTCTTTTTCTCACTAAATGTAGCTATTGCTCTCATTAACCCTGTAAAGTGTTTCTTTTTTAACCATAGAAAGTATTTATGATTTACTGATTCTCTGTTTACTAGGCGTCTTTTATGAAACAAGTTCTACGCCCCTGTCTGAAAAAGGCATACCGCTCGCGCGAGCCGACTCCTCTGTTGCCGCCGAATGCTATGCGGTGAGGGAAAGGTGGGCATGGGTGGCGCCACGGAGATGGAGATGGTCACCCTGTTTCTCTCTCGACTTGAAGAAGGCTGATGCTGTTGTTCGTCTGCATCCAAAAACATACATAAAAACTGAGCATCTGTAAAAGGGCACCAAATACTTTGCTGCTTTTTGTCTATGTTGCTCTCACCGCGATGCAGAGCTCTAAGGCTCAGATGGGCATTTCTGTGGAGCTCCTCCAGACACGGCGGTCTGGTGCATGGGTGAAACACGTTGTGTTGCTGGTGCCATGGAGCCTGATAGTGCGCCGACAGCTTGCTCTCCATATCCAGGTTTGACACAGCTAAAGAGAGAAGGGACAAGGACAGGAAAACATGAAATGGGAACAAATGATTACAATGATTACCAACAGGAACTTCCATCCATCCATCAATTATCTTCCGCTTATCCCAGATTGGGTGGCGAGGGCAGCAGCCTGAGTAGAGAGGCCCAGACTTCCCTCTTCCCAGCCACTTGGGCTAACTCCTCCGGGGGAATCCCAAGGTGCTCCAAGGTCAGCCGAGAAATATAAATAATCTCTCCAACGTGTTCTGGGTCTTCCCAGTGGGACGTGACCAATCCAAACCAAATGGCCAGATCACCTCAACTGGTTCCTCCCAACATGGAGAAGTAGTTGTTCTACTCTTGAGTTCCTCCTAGATGACCAAGCGTCTCATCAAATCTCCAAGGGAGAGCTCAGAAACCCCGTGACGGACCCTCCTTTTGGCCGCTCGAGTGTTTTTTTAAATATAATTTTATAATTCTACATCCTATCATTAGCTGGTCTCTGAATAAACAGTCCATAAGCCAAGAATGTTTGCTAATAATGAACACTGTTCTTCAAAGAAAGTGCCATTTGTGACTTTATAGCATAAGTAGCGCAAAAATTTGTCAAGCTCACATCCAGATACTACTTTGTAATTTACCTTCAGTACCATGTTTAATTCGATATTGTATCAACCATTAGACAGTTTGCTGAAGCTGTACCATTATACAGTAAAGCATGTTCTTTTTCTGTTTTTTTTTTAACTGTGCAACTAAATATTGCAAACGTATTAGGTGCCAGCAGGTGGCAGCTAAACCCACCCACGAAAGCCACACGTGCAGATTTCTGTATTTTTCTGTCCCCCATGTTTGGTTATTACCAAAATATATCATTATACGAAGACAAAAGCACCCCTGCCATCTTGAATGGCAGATGTATAATAGTCTCCATGGTAGGAAGAAGAGGAAGAGGAGGAGTGTGATTATCCATTCCTCTTATCTGCTCTCAAAAGTCCTCTGGCTTTATTCATGAGTCGTTTCCCCTCTTTTAACCTGATATTCAACATGCAGTTGTGTCCTTGAAAGCCATGTTGTACAGCAGTAGCCAAGCAACCTTTCATCGCTCATCAAGGCTTTTATTTGCTGCCAATTAAATCAGTGAGCTCACATCAACAGCTTCGGGTTGATTGAAACTACAAGGTTAGAGCAGTTCATTTACACAACATAATCAGTGACACAGCTGCCTGCCCTGAAGAGTGACAAGTTCCAGTTCTTTATATTAAGCTATATATCTATATCTATATCGATTTGTGTGTCTGTGGATGGGCATATTTATATGTAAATACATTGGTGTAGACATAGATATAGATATTTTTCAAATTAGCCGCTGAAATGGTTTTCTGGCACAGTCGAGCTATTGTAATGCTTTTGTCAACAACATAAATTAACGTCAGAGCTGCTTGACAAACTGAAATTCACTTTGCTTCATTATAAGTTTGTTCCCCCAGCATGCAATTCAGATTCATCCACTTGCCATCATACAAACATCTAAAAATATTCACCATTTAATTAATCCATTTACTAATTATTGGGGGATTCTATGTCCTAAAATTGGGGCGTGGATTTAACAGTTTCTTTAAAAACCTGCGTTTCCTATGGCAAGGATTAAGAAGCCATTTTTAGTGGTAAAAGATACAGCACAGATTTATTAATTATGATTTCTTTTAAATCTAATCCCATGGTTTAAAAAAAGAGAAAAAACAGGTCATGGTAAGATTTGACAATAAATCTTTGAAAAAGCTGAGCTGGTTATTCCTAACTCTATTTGGCCTGCACTTCATTATTTGCGGCAGCATTTCACGTTCGGCAAAGGTACAACTGACCACAGATCTACGCCGGTTTAATTGAGTCCCTTTCCTCTGTTCTACCTATCATATTATTACTGTGTTTCTCTAACTGTTCCCCCCCCCCCCCCCATCTTTGTGTCTGCAGGTGCAGTGTCAGCAGCTTACACTGTCATCATTAAGACTGCCTCCGAGTGCCAGTGGTGGCACACAGAAAGAAACGGTGAATAAATTCACCATGCACACTGCAACACTGAAAACAGAGGATTGTGGGGCCCAAGTACTCTGTATTTCTTTATGGTTACTGTTTGTATGACGCGGAAATATAGTTTTACAATGGCAGCATTTGATGCCGTGGAAAGTAAATTCATGCAAGAAAAGGTGCGGCTAGTACAAGAAATGTTTAGCAGACTAGAGGCCAATGTGAAGTTCAGTTTAACAGAAATACATAAGCAAAACAGCTGAAGTATATAGAAGAGCAGCAGGGGAATAGTGCTGTAAACAGGGAGGTAGACATATTTGCTGTATAATGTATTTTTATAATGTATTTTAATTACACTATTTTGACACAGGAAGTTGCAATGATACTTCTGAAACACTCAATGCCCTAACCTAACCTGTCTACTCTGTGTGATTTATTGTGAGTATTACAACATTTCATATATATCTTAAATTTTCCTAAATCATCCTGTTTATCTCCTGTTATTCCAGGCTCAGCCGTAATGTTTTGTTCATATATATATAAACTACCTGTCATTTAATAATATCTCAATTCCTTTTAGAAACAAATAAAAAGTAAAACACTTGTGTAACCTTTGAAGCAGTACTGATTACCTGCACCAACGCTTGGACTATAAGAAGAGTTCATGTTCATGTTAAATGTAGAATAAATCACATCAAGCACACAGATTAAAAGGGGTGAAAAGATTACATTATTATGATTCTATAGTTTTTACATCAAAAATAAAATCATAGAATGAGCTTCATATCACAGTCTGTTGATGCAGTTTTTCGGGTTTTAAGAGAAGCTAAACTATAGCGTAAAACCAGTGGTAGCATCAAACTATGAGGAGATCCCAACAGGGTCCCATCCTCCATGTCATCTGCAATGAGAACACAGATTTGCCATTGCCGTTTCTCTTTCTGGCACAGCTATATGATCTCTCTCTCTAGTACAGATATGAGTGAATGTAAGTCATTAGTGGAGAATGTATTAGGGTGTATGTGGGTCAGGCAGCACACTCCCTATGGCAGTAGCTGCAGAATCTTGTCATAGCAGACAGCTGTTATATAAGAAACACTAGCTGGCTGCAAAGGAAATCCTGCAGTGTCCAGCCACGTGCACAGGCATTTTTATTCAGAATTTTTCAAAGCAAGCCTTTGCCTCTATTTTTCTTTTTCTTTTAACTGCTTTAGCACCACCAAAAATATGCCAACTTCAAGATTAATTTGGCTAAAAATTAAGACTTCAATAACAGAATACAAGAGACAGTTTACTTTGGATCTCAGAGGGTCTCGTCTGCAATTTGATGTTCGCCTCTAATTCGTCACATGCTTTGAATGTGCCTTCTGTAACAGCACATGCAAATAAGCAACATGTGATATACTTTAGCGTGCATCAGATTATGGTTCCTCCATATGGCAATGGAATACATTGTAAAAAAATAAAGAAAGGGAGTTTTTATTCCAACTAAGTGTAGGCAACTGTGTCTGTCACTGGCAACTCCTTTAATAAATAAATAAAATATATATATATATATATATATATATATATATACACACACTAGAAATAGTGGATGAAACTGCATGAAGATGTATGGAACAAAACCATAAATTGGATTTTTGATTGGTTTACAGGTTCATTCATTCTTTTTTCAAAAATCTTTTCTTCGAAACATTTATTAACATTTTTGGTAAAACATATGAAAAATAATTAAAGCAATATTGCAGCTGCATAATATCACGCTGAAGATTTATTCTTTAAATATAACCATCAATTTGAGCACATTAATAGTTTATTGCTAGTCACCGGCAATTAGGACAGTTCCTATAAAATAAATGTACTTTAAGTGTTTTTGGAATCCAGATTTTTTTCTAAGTTAATTATGTTATCTGGGGATATTATAGCAATAATCCTTGACTTCCTGTTATTCTGGGGTATTGAGATGATGTCGCCCAATGGGCCCATTTCTTTTAGCCATTCTTCACAATGGTAAGGTCAAAAGAACGAGACAGATCAGAGTTGATCTTATAAAATACAAAACACACAAAGCTCCACTATGTACCACCTTTAGAAACTCAGGAGGTGCTGATCACATTTTGTGACATAATCTTACACTGAGCTTCCATTCACAAAACCTTAATATTACAACAATTACACTGCATCAGCTGATAAACAAGCTGGTGTGATATACCTCCTGCATAACTCCACACAGCATTGGTTTTCCTGATGCTCACGTCAGAACAACAACAAAGCAACATCTCATACACTCTAAAGATATTTGACATTCCAGACAACAACATGAACTAAAGAGGGAATAAAACAAGATCAACAGGGATGTAATAGACGGTACCTTTGGACTGCACGGGGGCACAGCCCAGACCAAGACAAGCCAACGCCATGATTTGAAGCCGTCTGTTGTGTCTTTCCCACGATTTTTGATTTCTACGCAGCCCCTCCTTTCTTCCTGCAGAATCCTTTTCGACTGTTGCTCAGTAGCATCGCCTCACTTACTCCTGCAGAACTTACTGAAGCGTTCCCTTGCAAGTCCAGCATCCAAACTAACAGCATTTGGAGACGCAAAGACCCTCCCCCTTCTTCACCCACCCACCCAATTCTGTTCCCCATTCATTGGTTCTGTCATTAAGATGCTTTTTTTTTCTTCTTTTTTTCCTTTATGTTAACAATCCTTCTCTATGTCCACATTATGGTTTAGCGGTAAGCCTGTGCTGTCTCTCAAACTGAAATTTCTGTTTTCTTCCTCTAATTTGTCTCTCTAGTTCACCCCCTCATCTGCATGCCTCAGATGGTAGGATTCTGCCTGTGCATGGCCTGTCACTGACCGTAATCTCTTTTTGATGCAGTAATATGCAAAGGGAGGGGGAGATTCAGCCTCAAAGTATTAATGTATTAATCCACCACATGCTGGGAATATGTATCACATGCTCCAGCCTTCTATTGCTGCCATTAGAGAGCGAAGACCTTAGAGAGGGTTTATGCAGGAGTAAAGTGATTCATTGTAATTGCCAGCTGCTGATAAACTCTACACCAAAAAGGAAGCATAAAAATGCAAATACACAAAAAGGAATCAATAAATAAATCCCAAACATCCTTACCTATTGGTATTGTTGAATGACGCCGTCAAGAAAACTTTGTTTGTCTGGTGAAGGTAAAACATTCCCGCATGGTCACAAAATACACGGCATGAAACTTGCACAGATAGGCAGAGAGAGTGGAAGAGCACCCTGCCTGGTAATCTGCTGTAATCTGGAACTCTGGCAGCTCACCGACTTTGGAATAGAGCCGCCAGAGCCAGCGGCCCGCTCGAGGAGCTTTCACCCTCCCGCCATGCCCCAGAACGACACAGACCAGCAAAGTCTGCACACACGTGGGTTTGCACGCTTTTGCCGCGGTGGTCAGCACCAGCAGGCAGGAGAGAAGATCACTGTGAATTTGAAATGTGCATATGCTCCTTGCGGTTTTGTCTCATTTATTTACAACAGATTTCCCCCAACATGACTGCGGGGAGCTTCTTAATAGCTTGTAGCCCCTGTGGTTGTTTGTCAGGTTGTAATGTCTCGTGTGAAACATCAATGCTGGGTCACACAGGCATCTTAAGCACACACATATTCTTTGAAAATACTCATAGTTGTAGTTCCATCACATTACTGATAGGTTTAATGTTCAATTTTTAGCTTTTTTTTTTTCTTTGCTTAGTTGCTTCTAATAAAAGACAGATGAAACATCTTGTGCTATCTTTTCCCTCAACTCATTTCCTCAAGACTAAAATGAATAAATCATTCTTGCTCACTAATCCAGAGTGGCTCCTTTTTTTAGTTCCTCTTAGCTCCTTGGTTCCACTCTCTGCTCTAACCTGCACCGCGTTCATGTTAAACACGGCGTGCTCTTTCTTATTAGGCTCTGAAAGCTTTCTTTAATGTGAGTCAGAGAGTACGACAGTGAAACTAAAAGCTTTATTTATAGTCACAGTATATGTCACAGTGACTCAGAGTCAAAGAAAAATATCACCAGTGCAACAGGATTATTTTCAGAAGCTGCTCTCAAAGTTCGCCTGGCAAACTCAGTGAAAAACAGCCTCCTCTACTGCCCCTTGGTGGCGAAAAGGGAAAACTGCAGACTCTCAGGCAAAGCTGCCTGTGGCTTGGCAGGAATCAGTCTAATTAAGTTGTCAGTGCTGGGACAGTTTTTCGGCTTAGAAACATATATGCAGTTAAATCTGTTTGCAAACCCAGATTCACGTGAAATGAAATGAATGTAATGAACGTGTCAAATTTTTTTCTCAGTGAATGTGTTTCTGGTGTGGTTACTTGCATGAAAGCAAAAATCCAAGTAATCCTCACAGACAAACAGATCAAAACAAGTAAGTCAGTAAATTTGGTTATGTGTTATATAGTATAATGCCATAGGAAATAAGTACTGAACACATGAAGACAATTAGCCGTTAAAAGGAAGCCAAGAAAACAGCTAAAATCTCTGATTCGTCCTGCCCCTAATCAGTGCCAGTTCTAAATGATGGCTCATGGAATGAAAGAGAAACTCTCGAGGCTTTTCTAACCAACTCAAAAATTAATTGGAATAGTTTTCTAAAAGTTAACGAGCAGTTGTTGAAACCTTCTGAGAGACCTGGAATTAGATCGTGGCATTTTACCATGGAAAAAACAAGTAACGCTCTAAACTACACTGTTCTCCATGCCAACTCAGTTCACAAGAAAAAGCTGATGTTCATTAAACGTCCTGGTTGACAAACTGATCCAATACTGGGAAAATAAAGAACTAAGCGCTTTGGCTGTCATTGCACACTCAAAGTTTGGAGAGGCGACAGCACCACACATCACCCCCAAAATACCACACCGACAGAGGTCATTACAGGAACATGATGGTGCAGGACTGTCTTAGGAAAACAGACTTTATATAACTAATGTTATTTTATTTATACAAGGTAAATCTGACTTAGACACAGGGTCTCATTGTCAGGTAACCTGTTTTTAATAGATGTACAAATAAACAACAATACGTTAAAGCCGACTGAAGTCAGTACCATCAAACGAGAAACACAACTGAAAACTAGAAAATTCCTGAAGAAATTTAACTGGGGCCTGCCAACGTGTGCCCGTCGGTTTGGACCCAGTGTTCTGATGTTAAAAATGACCATGAATGCTAAGCTTGGCAAAAAAAATGACACAGTATCATGTGGAAAATCACAAGAATGTTCACCAATATGGACTTGCACCATTCAGTATGTTAAAATGAGTGTAGAAGCTAAAATTAACCAAAATGCTAATGTTAGCGCAAATACTGTCAGTAGCAAGTGGGGCATCACTAGCATGATCTCTGTAATTGACTTGCTCCATTCAGTATGCTAAAAATTTCTAACAAGTCAGAAGAATAGTTAAAAGCTTGTTTAAGGTAAAAGGCTAATGCTAGTGCTCTGTCTTGAGAAAAAGATAATGCAGGATAATGTTATCGCACTGCCTATGACAGTGCATTAGTCAGGAACAGTGAAATGCTAATGTCTCATTATACTATCTCAAAATAATACTATCTCGAAATCATGAGATACAATCTCATTATAATGAGATACTATCTCGAAATAGTGACACTAGTTAAGTCAGTTATGTAATGCCCAAAAGAGCAAAGACATGATATAAAAATATCAATGCTTTTATTTTTAAATTTTAATTAAACTTAATTTCATCAAGTTTAATTAAAATTAACTGCCACACTAATCCCATGTGTAACAATGGTTGGTTAAAATCAATTATAAAATGCCCAAACACAAGTAGTCCTAAAGGCCAGCTCAGTCCTCAGAGTTCTTCTGCCACAGTAAAAACTACAGTGATGCGTTTTTGTAGTCCTAATCAGCTGGCCATGGTGTGTTCCGTTGCTATGGTAATGGATCCTCTGCCAGCTGTGAGTCAGACAGGGCGAGACATAATTTTATCAGTTTGAGTGTAACTGACTCTGTTTTGTGTCAGTCTTTTGTTTTGACTTGAATTTGGCTCGTTTTTTGTTAATTATGACGCCACATTTACTCAAAATGCCAACAAAAGTAATAGCTCCAATGCCGGGACCGAGCCGCACGTTTTGATATATATATTTATATATATATATATATAGATATATATGTATATCTATATATATATAGGCCGCATTAACGGTAGTAGGAAGCGGCAGTTATTTTGAGGTGAAGAACAATAGGTGCCTGCCATACATTTCTATGGCAGTTTTTTTCTTTAAGTGAAAAAAACTTAAAGAAAAGCTGGATGTTTTTTTTTTTTTTTCCTTTTTGGATGGGACAAATTAAAAGACAATAAAAGACAAATTGACACTCATTGAAATCCCACTAAAAGGTGTGAAGATAAAAAAGCAAACAGAGGCGCCCCTAATCTTGAAAATCTAAAGACACTGGCAGAAAAAACTAAACAACAAATACAACTTGCTTCTCCGTAAAATCTTTAACTTGTCGAAAGGGCTCTTTTTTATGAAGTCCCACCAAATCCTCCAGAAAGTGTGTGTGTATGTGTGTGTGTGTGTGTGTGTGTGTCATCCCTTATTGCATGCCGCCTTTTGGCCAAACAAAAACCGCTGTGATTAGCATTAACACTGTCAGGTACAAAAGATATTGAATCGCATATTCGTAAATTGAAACAAGGATTTCAAGCTCATTTCCCAGACAAAAATGTTAAGAAAAGCGCGATGCATTTACGCGGTTAAACATCTCAACTTTGAAAAATTTGTAGTCGACCTCACATTTACTGCAGTTGCAGGTGTTCTTTTTATAGATTCCCTCCAAAAATATAATCTGAGAGCACCACTGTATAGACTGGCATTAGGTGTGTGGGAAGATGTCACAGTGGTACCAATGCTGACAGCAGTGAGTGCGCGTGTGCATGTGCATGTGTGTGTGTGTGTGTGCGTGTGCGTGTGTGTGTGTGAAGGGGGTCGGGGGGAGTTAAACCAATCTCTGGGTGTGCTTGTCAAGCCTTCTTCAGCCAGCATTATTCCACCACTGTGTGTGTTTAGGTATGTGTGTTTGCAAAAGCTTTAGCCATGTTGGTGGAATGGCACAAGACGAGCCATCGCCCATGTTATTTTTAACTGCGTGTCTCCATGGAAACCGGCGCATATGCTGGGAGGGGGGTGATCTCCTGCTGAGCATGTGTTATGGAGGACTCCTACCACTGGTCATAGTGTGTCTGCAGCTGTATACGTGTCTGTCTGTGTTTGTGTTAGAGGGGATCCTGTTCCTTAATTAAACCGTGCACAATGATTGGTGTTTAAACTGGTGTGCAGAAGTTTTGTATTTGATCCTGGTTATGTCTGCTGACCCGTCACAAGCCCTAGGAAAACACAGCTGAATGTATAGAGACAGCAAGAAGAGTGGAATTACCAAACTTGTAAGTCAAAACTATTCAAAGTTTAAAACTTTTATCATTATTGGCAGTAATATTTAATACTTTTAATAGCTGCACTGTTATTCACTTCGACCAGTGAGTCAAAGTGTATGACAGTGGGATCAGATTATCCCACAATCTGATCATGAACCAAACTTCCCCTGTCATTTTTACAGTCTCTATCTCAGTGGCACATTAACTCCAAATTTCTATGCACAAATTACACCATATGACAAAATGTCAGGATCAACTTTAAGGGTTGTGTGCTAAGTATCGCAGTCACTATCAATCAGAAGGCAATGTCCTGTGCAAGGCAAATGTCTGAAACTACTGTAAATACTCCCTACAATTATCTGCTGCAAAAAGTGGTTTATAAATAGTTTATAAACAGCCATATAACTTTTGAATGAGAATCTTACTTTTCTGGCTTCCTTCACTGTGGCTATGTAAGCGTTTTTTGAAATAACTCTGTAAGAGTTAAATTAACACCAATTCTGATCAGGACAAAATAGACTAGCGTGTCAACATAGTGTTGTTTTAACTCTGCAGAATTCATTGTGTGATTAGAACATCAGCTCTCATTATTTTGAAGGGTGTTTGGACCATTCATCAAGTATAATATCTTTCAACACATTGTGTTGAATCACCTACTTATTTTAGAATTTCTGTTTTTGTTTATTTTTGTTATTGTGCTCCAGAACAAGTCATGTTGTACAACTCCAGATTGATTCTCATGGCTTTATACATTTAACTTTGACTATTGGTTATTTGATTATTTTATCTCAGTGTGACTGTCCTCCTTAAGGAGAATTTTCACCACCATTTATTTTTCAAAATAATTGAAAAATATGTTGAAATTACTTATGCTCAGACATTTAGCTACGCCAGACCTGCATGATATTGGAAAAAAAATCATACCAGATCCACAAATAATGGTAAATGTCCTGATAAAATCTGAAAAAGAAAGAAAGCTCTTCCTAAACTGTCATGGAAAATATTCTGAAAGGAAAAAGTTTACCCGAGTAAAACTTGCCAGAGAACTTTATGTTCCAGGAGTTTGTAGACATGTTCTTTGGACAAGTGAGTATGAAATTAAGATACGTGGACACCAGAACAGACGACGCGGCGGTCTAAACCAATCAGCCTTCCAAGACCCTCACTCTCGCAACAACTGTGAAGCATGGAGGTGGAGGTGGAGGCATCAGACGGAGCTTTGGGAAAATGTGAGACCATCTGCCCAAAAAGGAAAGTTGAAGTTGAGTTGGACAGCTTCTCCATCAAGGACTGGATAAAAATGAAAAAAATGAAGTCTTTTATTCAGCTCTTCGTCTCGTTGAGAAGCTTTTGGGTGGCTTGAAACGGAGGTGAGAGACTTTGTGAACATCTCACAGCTGATAGTGAGGAGTGGGACCAACTTTCCTCCTGTCAGTGTTGGAGACTGGTTCTGGCTACAAGAAGCATCGCATTAAAGGTTTTTCAGCTAAAGGCGATAAGACTAGCTATGAGGAGGTTGGGTGTCCGAATGCTTTTGCTCACCCAGAAAATACATTTTTGTTGATAACTTCTGTTTAATTAGTACAATTAAGATAATTCAGTCACATCACTACATATGTTTGTAAGACTATATTGAAACGTGATCCATGTTACCTGCAGTAATAGTACCTTGCATCATCATTATTCGCCAAAACTATATTTACATTTAAATCTTTGCTGCACTGAATCAATGTGAACTCAATGAATCAATGAGTTTACAGTGTCTCAGTTTTCCCTCTGTTGTTGGGTTGAGGTTTGTGTCGGATGATCACTTTCTTCTATAGTTACACAAGCCATCCCGCTGAACTGAGAGAACATAGTTGTTTCTATGGAAACAACTTAAAGATTAAAGCCGTGAAGAGTGAGCCAGAGCGATTCCCATAAAGCCCTCTGCCTGGGGATGTCGGGAGAAGAAAGGGGAGAGAAACAGACAGAGTGTGAAAGAACAAGAAGAGGAGTGTATGTGGGCTGTTTGCTGAGTTTGGTGTCCTTGGTCACTTTATGGTAGAAATCTGTAGCGAGGCAAATCCAAAGCTGACAGAAACACAGAGAGCTGCTCTTGTATTGACTTCCTTCTTTAGAAACCATAATTACATCTGAATCCTGACATGCTGTGAGCTGAACTGAAACCTTTATCTTAAAAACACAAAATATGATTTATTTTTTTTTCTCTTGTACTTTTGTTCCAGTTGGTTTTGAGTTAGATTAGCTTCGACGCTATGAGGCTAACTTTGGAAATTCGGGACCCCTTTAGCAAACCTTTCTTTGCTTAAAACCAAATTGATTAATTGATTAATTCTTTCATTCTTTTTTTTTTCAGGCTTACTGGATCTTTTTTGTAGGTTTTACAAGGCATAAAAAACTGCAGAAATCCAGGACTGCTTGTGAGTCCATCACAATGCTAACATTAAACCCCATGTGAGAATCAACTATGCACACACTTATTCACTATACATAAAAAAAAAAAGCCTCAGTTTCCATCCACATTGTTGGAATATGTTAGAAAACTTTGATCCCTTCGGAGTATATCCACACATATATGAGGAGAGCATGAACACCCCACACAGAGGTCCCAGATGAAATCTGCAGCTTCTTGCTTCAGCTTGGAATCAATAAATGTTAAATTAATAAAGAAAATGCTTTACAGGCAGTTCTTCTTTAAGCAAACCAACCAAAAGTATTTGATTATGCATTGTCCTATATATACATACATGCAGTCTCAATATGGTTTGACATGAAACTGGAGCTAAACACAAAGCTGCATCAATGCAATTGTCTAGTACTGTCAGGCAACTACAATTATTATACTAAAAACAGAATATGAAAGCAAATTTAATTCTCATAAAAAATTTCATTTGCTACAAAACGCAAAAAGTAAAGCATGTGTGCCAAAAGTCCAGCACTCCTTTACCCTGTATATATAAGCTACATACATAATTTAAAGAGGAAATATACATCAAAAAGACACGCACCGTATTTTTCATCGGCTTATTTTAGCGATGTTTTTAACACACAAGTGTGACTATTACGTATCTAAACCCTAAAACGTGGTTGTTTACCCTGAGTAAAGCAGCTTTTGTTCTCCAAAGGGTGGCGACTAAATCTGTATGTTAAACGTGTGCATATTTTAATCCCAAAAATGTCTCCAAAGTCCACACAAATCTTTAACTGTATACCGAGGCCTCGTTCTGCCATTCTTTGTCTCTCTCGATCAATTTGCATGTATTCTCTGTTTGGATCCAATGTATGTGTTTCCCATCCATGTCCTCCACGCTCTCTCGTCTTCCCCTCTGACTCCTACCCCTCCTCCCCCTGGGTGATGCCAGTGCTGTTGTCAGGCTGGAGCTGAAAGCAGCCAATCGTGTGGTTCTGCGCTGAAGAGCTCTGGGGTGATGTTAGGCAGTTTCATGCTCATACGATGAGCTTTGCCAAATGTAGGTCATGCTTCTCCTCTCGCTCAGTCTCTCTCTCTCTCTCTCTCTCTCTCTCTCTGTTACTCTCACTTTTACTCACACACAAGCACAGGCACAAACCTCTTCACCCTGTCACTGCTGCGCACGCCCTCATACACAAACACGCGAAAAGGGGGACTAGATAAAGGGGCATGTATTTTCATCACATAAGCACACAAAGCTTGCTGCAGACAGCCAAATGTGTGCTCACACAAACAGAAATAAATCTGTCCCACTGCACACATTCCCTCAGACTCTAACAAGGCAGGTAACGCTGCTCCGTGGCGACACTCGCACCTGTTTGGTAACAGATGATGGATTTGTTCTTCACCGAATGGGTGCGTGATAAAAAACGACGGGTTACTTCTATAATGAAGTAAAGAAACGATCCGATAAATAAAAAGATTGACGTTCACACAGAACAACATCTCCTCCTGTCGTCTCTTGAACTCTTGTTGAACCGCTTTAGCCTGTGCAGCAGAATAGCCAAGGATAAACTTGGATTTCTTTCTCAAGCGCTGAGATTTATCACTGCAGCATTGTTTTTACATAGATTGAGGGAATGAAATTCTTCTTTCTTCAACTCATCCTTTCCATAAGCTTTTTCTTTTCCCACTTAAACTAAGATCACCAAGCAATGAAATAATGTCTGTAAGACAGCTGAATGTGAAAAAGCACAACTTTAAATGTAGGCTTTAGTCTTCACCAGAATCACTGAAATTATCTTCTTTAATAAATTCTGATGTTTCTGTTCTCAATGCCACAGTTTCTACTTAGTCTCAGACTGACATACATTGAATTGCCAAGAGAGAAATGTTTTCAAAGAAAAGATTTAAAAGCGGTTTGCTAAGACCTTTAGCACAAATGTTTGGCACTGAAGCCTTAAACCTCCACAATGCAACATACCTGAAACGCAGCCATTTGAACTTTGTGCTTTATGTCACCGTCTCACTGTTTGCTGCTGTGGAAAATGGCCTTTTGAAAACGTGTTATGTGCATCTAAATGTGAGGAAATGAATGTGATTTCTTTTGGCACATCATGTCCTATCAAGTTGTTGTGATATGATCAGTTGTGTTGGATTCACAATAATCTGCCGCCTCATGTCCAGTTCATTACTGAAACGACTTCGATCAACTGGGAAAAATACCACAATGTCCATTTGAGTTTCCTAAACTGGATAGGGAATTATTACGAAAATGAATCAATAAGTGATACAGTAAGTTCCCCCTTTTTTTCTTTTTTACCTTTTTGCCATCACTGTCCCCTCCTGAGTAAAGTGCTGTGAGAATTAAGGGACGAGGGAAGTATTATGTGTTTTCCAGGCAGATTGTTTCATTCTATAGCACAATCAAGAAACTATGTCACCTTCAGGGCTGCACAGTGGCGCAGTGGGTAGCGCTGTTGCCTTGCAGCAAGAAGGTCCTGGGTTCGATTCCCGGCCCGGGGTCTTTCTTCACGGGTTCTGTGCATGCGTGGGTTCTCTCCGGGTTCTCCGGCTTCCTCCCACAGTCCAAAAACATGACTGTCAGGTTAATTGGCCTTCCCAAATTCTCCCTAGGTGTGAGTGTGTGTGTGTGCATGGTTGTTTGTCCTGTTTGTCTCTCTGTGTTGGCGACCTGTCCAGGGTGAACCCCGCCTCGCCCGGAACGCAGCTGGAGATTGGCACCGGTAACTCCCGACTCGTTGGGGAGAAGGGGTGACGGCAAATGGATGGATGGATGGATGGATGGATGTCACCTTCAGTTGGTACGAAAATGCTGAAAACAACTTAAAAGAAATTTGACTTTGCATCATAGTCTAATCTAACACCTTGAAATCGGCATCTGTCTATTTAGTCCTTTCCGACTCTCCGGGTTTTTGCTCGATGAGGGAGTAACATTATGACTTGAGATCAAGCTCAAAAAAAGTCGATTTTACATAACGCTGGTGCTTTAAATGATGTTGGTACATTATGTGACGTTGTCCAGTCGTCTCTCAGAGTTTTGAGCTGTGCATATCAAGGGAAACAAGGCAAATTTGGTTAAACCTTTGATAAAGTCTTTGATAAATGACCAATTTGAAATTCCAAATAAATTAGGGACACCAGTTTGAAAAAATAAATTAATTGAAAAAAACAAAAAAAGCAGTTTACAATATATTTATTACTGTAAGTCACATCTCAGTATTATTAGTCTGTGCTAATGAGTCCAAATCAGATTTATTTACAAGATGACACTTCACTCCCTTTAATGAGCTTTTAAGTCTCTTTAAAACTGATTTCACGTTACAACATGAACTGTTAACAAATATAAAGCCTTCACAAAACACACATTCACAAACACGCACACACACACACGCACAGAATGAGCTCCTCCTCGGAGAGAGCATCATTTCTACGTCCCTGGGTTGCCACAGCTAAGGTTGACCTATTTTTGTCCAGACCTCTCCCTCTCTCTCTCCTTTTCAGTCTGTCTCTCTGCTTCACTTGCTGCAGCCCTATAATTCACCCTGCTTAATAATTCACTACAGCTTTATAAGCCTCTGTTCACTAAACAAAAGACTTGAGGAAACAACATTTTTATGAGACACGTTTAGTCAAGCAGCAACAATGGAACAATGTGAAACAATAACAAAGCACACTCTATCTAAGAAAATATGGATTAGAAACAGCAAGAGCACAGTAACATTAAGAGTCATTTTACTATTATCACAAAACCTTCATCTACTTTCAGGAGACGACAAAAATTACACACAGCATTGGAATTAACAATTTTACGTTTGTAGGTTGTTGTTGTTGTAAACTACAGATTATTTGCAAGTCTCTTCACAGAGTAGCACGGCGCAACGTGATTGGATGACTGGTTTGGCCAAGAACCAATAGGGGCAGCAGGAGCAAGAAAGCAGGCATACACACACGCACACACACGCACACCTCCACACACACACACACACACACACACACATATATATATAAATATATATATGTAATCTGTTTCATATATTGCTTCAGCTAATTTTGTATTATTTGTTCTTTTTTTATGTTGTGCTTCCCTCATGTGGCAGATTTAAGCAGCCATTTATTTTTTGTATGAAGGTCAGTTTGTTTGTGTGCAGTTGACCTCCTCAGAGTTGGGCCCAAATAAGTTATTTATTGTTTGACTTACTTTTTATTGAAACTTGATGCTCTGTTAACATTTTTTTTTTTAATACTAAATTGAATGTTTTTCTAATTTTTAAACACATTTTATCCTTGTTTGATACCTTCCAATGATCATGACCTAGAAACTGTCCTTTGCATTTAATTTTATTGTGGAATTTGTGCTTAATTTTCAAGCTTTCGCATGAATGATTTATTCTGCAGTTATAACCCCTGATGCATGAAGTACAAGCCTTTCATTTCTAAAGATATCGTTCCTCACTCACCATGAACACTGTATGTATGTATCACTGCTACAGAGTCAATTTAACCTCAACATTAATTCAGTGGCCTAATAATCTCATGTTATGTTTTTCAGATGGTTCACTCACCTCAGGATGCTCGAAATCTAAAGTTCGGGGATTCTCGGCTAACTGACTAAATTATTTGAGGACACTCATTGAGTATTGAAATGTAATCATCAAATGGTCAGTTGACCCTCTAATATGCGACAATATCACCAACAAAGATGCTCAGAGGCCTTCTTACAATGTTAGACTATTTCTGCAATTACAAGAGAAGACTCCATTATTTCCATATGGGGCAGCTCGATGCACATTCACCTCCATTCAGTATTTTCTACGATGAGATCACCAACATAGCAGGAGTGTGTGATGTTTCAGTCTGATCAATGTGACAGAGAGAGTGAGTCTCCTCGAAGAACCCAGGCCTTATTGCTCTTCTCTTACAAGCTGCCCCTTCATGTACATGACACACTCTGTCACTCAGTGTCACACTCACACAAACATTCACAACACTCTGCCATGGTTGCACTTTACTTCCCTTCTACTTTCTTATGTTATCATCTTGCCCTTCAAACTATTATTCATTCAATAGTCTATGTTCCCTCTCCTCTATTTTTATCTGTAGTTAATAGAAGCAAATTGTAATAACAATAAAAAAAAAAAAAAAAGAAGAAAAAAAGTGAGCATTTTAGGGAGCAGGAGACACAAAGTCAAAGGCGCTCCAACAAAATATGTGGCCTTTTCTTTTGGTGGCTTTTTTGTTCTGGCCAGGCAGTGAGTTTCATGTCATGCACTGCACAACATTTTAAGTCAATGCGTTCATCTCCAGCTCAAACTACACAACTATACTGCACAGCGTATGAATCATGTACGACTCTGTACGTCTCGGTGCACAGATGTGACCCGACTGCTCGCACTATATGTGTGTCTTGTATCCAGAACTACAAAGTAAAAGAAGAAGAAGAAGAAAATTCAGATGTGAAGAGATCCTTTTTCAAAAGGGAGAAAACGCTCAATAAAAACAAAAACTGTGCAGAAAAACCTTAACTTTAACTTCTCACAAGTTAAGGGCTTACTTTTAGTGCAGTTGTTTTGTGTTTAAAACCATATTAATGTATGTTAATCTGAGAGAGATGAGGGTGTCCTAAATGTCATTTGCAAGCAGAAATGCTTGGGGGAAAAAAATAAACATTTGTTTTTGTTTAACTTTGAAGATTTGAAGTTCATAAAGTTCAAATTTCACAAGGGCCGACCAGAATTTCAAACAGGTTTGATTTTTGTACGACTGTACAATTCCCGATAGGGAGCTCGTCGTATTTCTAGCGGTTCCAATTTCAAACCTGCTGACGATTCTGCTTTTCCTATGAAAGCACATTACTTAATGAGATAAGTGTCAGTAGTATCCAATCCATTTAGTGTGAAGTTAAGCAACGTATTTCCACTAAATCCATTTACAGGGCTTGAAGCCTTAGTTTTTGGTTTGTTTTGGGACCCATATTTATCCTACTGTACCTGCTTCTTCCCTCACTTTAAACTGGACCAAATTGTCCTTGTATTCACTTTCAATTGGACAGCAATTGAGTTTAAGAATAAGCCATAAAATCTGATAAGATTTTAATGAGTGTCTTTTGCCCCCCCCGTTTGTTGTTACTAGTTAAATGTACTGTAAGTATGTAGCCTGCATGTTGTATTAAAATGTATCTGCATTGTAATCCAGTTTATGTAACGAAACAGAAGAAGATAGAAATGAATGCTTGAATACACTTCAATCCTAATTTTCCAAAAACATTTTGTGTACAAGTTTGATCTTTAAAAAAATTAGATATTGGGTAGAGACTCCATACCTGCAAATACTAAACCTTAAATAAGTCAAATTAAAGTTTGGGACAAAAAAAATTTTGGTTCGGAGCATATCCGTTCAGAACACAGAAGTTTGATTTGATCCACTTCAAAAGTTGTGAACTATGAACTGTTTATTTTATTTTATTTTATTTTTTTGTTACTTTAGCAAAAAACATGAAATATTTCAATAATTAGCACAGAGAATATTGAAACCAAACTTCAACACAGAGTAACTTTTAAACACAAGAAAACTGGAGAAGAGAAAACTAAAACTGCAGATGATAAAGAAAACAACTTAACTACACAACATCTTTTATTGCACCTAAAACACAAAAATACACCGAATTCATAAATCGTAAATATTAATAATCACAGTAAAACATACAAAAAAATCCACTGCAGACAACTGCAACACACTAGACTTACAGAATATTATTGGCCACAATGTGATACTACAGAAGCACCATACTTTGTTATTATAAATTACAGTTTTATGAAGCAAGCTTGCTCTCATTACAAAAGACTTGTTTTCATGCAAAGGCTCTGCTTGTACTGTAATGAGCAGCTAAAAAGAGGAGAAAATGTTTAATGCATCATTTCCCCTTTTATCTGGAAGATGAGAGACGAGCCAGTTTCTGTGGGACATCCAAGTGTTGGTCATAGATTTATGCATCTGTGTTTTTGGTCTGGTGCGGTAAATAAATGTGTGCTGCATATGCTTTCATGTAACAAACAAAACTGACAAATAAAAAAAAGATAAAAAAAAAATGTTTTGAACGTTTGGACGGAGAGGGACTCTCAGTGAAAAAACAAAACTCTTCACAGTGGATAAATAAGCCTAATCAGTGAAAACAATGATTTAATTGATTCTCTGTTGATGAAATGCTCTCGCCGATGCTCTCAGTATCGGCACCAAAAAGTGCCAAACCTACATTGAAATGCATAAGCTGCCTAACATAGGCGATAATGAGCGACGTGGTTGTGTGAGATCAGTTGCTGTCCAGGCCGTGGCGACTCTGCAGCGATAAACGTCAGATGGTGTAAATGCGCTGGACAAAGATTGAGGTGGGGCAGTATCATCCTCGGGATCTTTGGTTCTGATCCAGGGCAAGCCATATGGCTCCGCTTCACTTTAACAGCCGTGGATTAAATGCTTTGTTTGCACGGACTGAAGCGGTGTCTCTCAGTGGTGGTCCTGGCAGGTTTCAGACGAGTCAAACGCCACTGATTCAAATGATTGAATTAGCTCCCCGACAGGTCATCCTGTTAATCAGAAACTTGTTAATGACCCGTGTGTTGAAGAAAGGAAATATTTGAAACATGCGACGCGCTTCTTGCTCCTTCGACATATCGAACAATGAGACCAACGCATACATACCCATCAGTTATTATGAAGAAAACCCTTGTCTGTTTATTATCCTAGCCCATTATTTGCTTTCGTGATCCTAGATGATTACTACAGAAAAGATGCTGGTAAAAGTCGTCAGCGTGTGCCTCACCCTGACCCCAGTGACCGCCGGAGACCGGCTTCATTCCCCGTAACCGTCCCAGGATTAAGCTAATGGATGAATGCATTCATTTGCTTTATTAAATTGATGATTTTTAAGACCTTTTTTTCGAGGTCATGACTTTATAAACAAGTATCTTTAGCGCGTTAAAAATCAAAGATACAAACCACTACGAAATTCATGTGGTATACATTGTAATTCTTTTCATTCAGTAAATTCCTTTTGAATACATATTTAAGTATTAACTCACAATCTGCCAAATAAAAGCTAAATTCTCCTATTTTTGAAAAATCTGCCTTTTGCTACTTCTACTGTAAACAGCTATGCATAAACTGGAAGCGATATCACAATGAAAATAAAATAAAATCACTCAGACATTGGTGTCGCATTCTTGCCACCGTTTCCCACTTTACTGCTGATGGGCTGAAGTCAAATATTAATTTGTTATGTACTTTTACTCTCTACTTTGTAGGCATTGATCTTACTCTTTCACACAATGATCACATCATTCAGTAACTGTAAACTTACATTATATCAAATTCTTCTCTAAAAATCAACTGGAAGCATAAAACTGTTGGCCCCTTGTTGACCAGCGGATCAGCTATTAGAAATCTAGTTATGAATCGCTAATAGAGGAGGAAATAACAGGAATTGTGACTTTTGTATGTCAGGTTATTAATCTGCTGTCACATTTCATCTGTGGGGACTTTGCCTCAGTGGAGTAATCTGCTGGGTGAAGCTCAATCACACATGCAGACACAATAGAGCGGAGGAGTCCTCCTGCAAGAGACACGATTGGTTAATTGTAATTTCTTGCTACTGTAATTATTCGACTGTGCTGTGATAATTACTAGATCATAGAATGAGAGCAGGATGTGTCAGGATACTGTAATTATTTTTTTAAAATGTTGTGTCTAGAGTATTATCATTACATTTTATTGGCTAAACAGTTCAGTTTTCATCCTCTACCTGCTTATTTCTGCTGTTTTCTGCAATAAGTAACCAGACTGAAATGCCTCAATCAGATTTGAGTGGGTGGGTCTTTGTAAAACACATAAACTTTCTTCAGGCCATAGCTGTGGCAGGGGGTCCTGCCGTCTGCCGATGAAAGCTTTTAATTGGAGGGGGTTCAGGGTTTCCAACATTTTCATTGTCCTCGTTTTAGATTATTGATGAAAATATGTTTTCGTTGCTATCTAAGAAAAGTTTCATCACACATGACATTAGAGAAGCCTGACATGTGTAAAGGTTATTTTCATTAGAAATCTGCCAGACGTACAGTTCTTATCAGGTCTGAATCGGTGATGCAACAGGCTGGCAAACACACGAACTAAAGATCTGACCAAACGGCGTTGCGGAAAAGGCACAAAGAAGCAAGATCTAAAGGATGGCATTGTTTTCACTCGTCCTTCCACCACATTTTTATTGCAGGAGAGACGACTTTACGTTGCATTTTAATACCTAGACAGTAGTTTCACAGTGAACTAAATTTGCAGTAGACATTTAAAGGACACATCACATTTTGCAGTTTGAGCTGACAGGACTTGGAGGAAAGTGAATGAAATTGGATAAATCTCAAAAGTTCAATGGAGAATGAAGAAAAGTTGAAAGAAAAAAGCTGAAAAAGCTAAAAAGTCCACAAGTGGACGCAACGAAATGTGCCAAACTCACTGATAAGTTTGCCATTGCCACTACAAGTTTGACAGTTTCCTAATTATTTCCTGTTTTTGTTTTGTTTAGTTCCTATTTATTTATTACTTTTGTATTACTCTTCGCTGCTTCGGGTTGACTCATTTTGGATCCAGTCATCGCCTAACATACATCATGACAGTAGGTGCCACTCTTAATGGTTAAAATTAAACATAAGTGGTTTGGGATTGGTCAAATTTTAGCCTTATAAAGACTGTTCAGGTTTGAAAAGCCTCTGATGTGGCTGGTAAGCCCTTCACACTTGGGAGCAGCTACATTTGCAGCGTTTGGGGGAAATTGTCATCAGCGAGTTTACAGTTATGGATTCGACAGAATGAGACACAACTTTTTATAAACTCTGCGATGCTGAGAGCTCTAGGGGAGTAAGGTGCACGTTGTCTGAAGGAAAAATAAAACAAAAACACACTACAGACCACAAAGAAGGCTACTTCCTGTCATCTTCTTTGAAGCTTTCACCAGTAGTAACATCCAGCTGTCAGTCACTTGACGCGCTTAAAGCGAAAAACCACCTCACCTTAGCAAGACAACTTTTTGTTGAAAAGCATGAGTTTTTATTTATTTTTTTAATTGGCATGGTTCCATCAAGCAAATTTAATTTTGTAACTTCAATTTTCTGTTTCAAAAACAGAACTGGTGTCTACAAAGAGTTGTTGTGGATGGTGATGCTCTGGGCATGTGGATCATAGACGACTGTCATGACATGCTAACGGCCTAATGCCTGAATAGCAGGCATTGATGTTTAACAGACATTGATACCTGCTGTCCAGGCAGCATCGAGAATATTTCTCTGTAACATGCTGGATGACACAATCAGTTGTTGGTATAAGTTGTATTTCAACACCTCTGGGATTTGGGGTTGTATTCCAGGTATGATTTGGACATTTTGGCAGCTAATCAGTAGCTCTCGGTGGTAAGGAACAAAAAAAAAAAAAAAAAGACTTTGTTACCTCAGTTGCAAATGACAACAATTGCCCAAAAGTAAAACATAAGGGCAGAAATTCTTCAAGCTGCAGTGCATCCAAAACCTGAGAAAATAATTGCCAAACAAAGTCAATGCCTCAACCAAAAAAAGATGAACGGTGTAATATTTATTTTCCTTTATATCCTTGAGTTCACTCTCATGACCTCTCCCATCCTCTTCTCTCTTCAACAGCTGTGCATGCCTGCAGCCATCACTCCACTGCAACTCTGCCCTGTCATCCATAAGTGCATAAGGACTCGCATCATGGAAGACACAGTTCATGCATGGAAATTCTGTTGAGAGGCACAGTCTTTATTTCTTCATGACTTTTTTTCAACCATTGAGAGAATTCTTACTTCTCGGTCCCAAACTTTTCCAACAAAAGTTATTTTCTTTGTGAATGAAAATGCTTTCTGGTATATATATATATAAAAATTCCCCTTCTCACCCACCGCGGGTGGTTCTTATCCTCTGAGCTCGGGTCCTCTACCAGAGGCCTGGGAGCTTGAGGGTCCTGCGCAGTATCTTGGCTGTGCCAAGGACTGCACATTTCTGGACTGAGATGTCTGATGTTGTTCCTGGGATCTGTTGTAGCCACTGCTCCAGTTTGGGGGTGACTGCCCGAGGGCTCGATGACCACAGGCACCACTGTGGTCTTCACCTTCCAGGCCCTCTCCAGTTCCTCCCTGAGGCCCTGGTATTTCTCCAGTTTCTCGTGCTCCTTTTTCCTGATGTTGCAATCGCTTGGTATTGCTACATCTACCACAACGACTTTCCTCTGTTGTTTATCCACTATGACAATGTCTGGTTGGTTCGCCATTACCATTCTGTCTGTCTGGATCTGGAAGTCCCACAGGATCTTAGCTCTGGCATTCTCCACCACCTTTGGGGGTGTTTCCCACTTTGATCTCGGGGTTTCAGTCCATATTCTGCACAGATGTTTCTGTACACTATGCCTGCCACTTGGTTATGTCGTTCCATGTACGCTTTCCCTGCCAGTATCTTGCACCCTGCTGTTATGTGCTGGACTGTCTCAGGGAGCCTCCTTACACAACCTACACCTTGGGTCTTGTCTGGTGTGGTAGATCTGGGCCTCTATTGCTCTGGTGTTTAGGGCCTGTTCCTGGGCGGCCATGATGAGGGCCTCTGTGCTGTCCTTGAGCCCAGCTTTTTCCAGCCATTGGTAGGATTTACTGATATCAGCCACTTCGGTTATTTGCTGGTGGTACATCCCATGTAGGGGCTTGTCCTCCCATGATGGTATCTCTGGCACTTCAACCTCCGTTCCCTGTTGTCTGAGACATTCACTGAGCACATTGTCTGTTGAGGCTTTGTCCCTGATGTATTTATGGATCTTAGTTGTTTCGTCCTGGACAGTGGTTCTCACACTCACTAGTCCTCTGCCTCCTTCTTTGCGGCTCGTGTACAGTCTCAGGGTGCTGGATTTGGGATGGAACCCTCCATGCATTGTTAGTAGCTTTCTAGTCTTAATATCTGTGGCTTTTATCTCCTCCTTTGGCCAGCTAATTATTCCAGCAGGGTATCTGATTACTGGCAGGGCATAGCTGTTTATCGCACGGATTTTGTTCTTGCCATTGAGCTGGCTTCTCAGGACTTGCCTTATTCGTTGGAGGTATTTAGCTGTGGCTCCTTTCCTTGTGGCCTCATCGAGGTTGCCATTTGCTTGTGGTATACCTAGGTACTTGTAACTGTCCTCTATGTCTGCTATTGTTCCTTCTGGGAGTGAGACCCCTTCTGTGCGGATCACCTTCCCCCTCTTTGTAATCAGCCGACCACACTTCTCTAGTCCGAATGACATCCCAATGTCCGTGCTGTAGATCCTGGTGGTGTGGATCAGTGAGTCGATGTCTCGCTCACTCTTGGCGTACAGCTTGATGTCATCCATGTGAGAAGGTGACTGATGTTGGCCCCATTTTTTGAGTCGGTATCCGTAGCCAGTCTTGTTGATAATTTGGCTGAGGGGGGTTCAGGCCTATGCAGAACAGTAGCGGGGACAGAGCATCTCCTTGGTATATGCCACATTTGATGGACACTTGTGCAAGTGGTTTTGCAGTTGGCTTCAAGGGTGGTTTTCCACAGCCTCATTGAGTTTGCAATGAAGGCTCTCAGAGTCCTGTTGATGTTATACATCTCTAAGCATTCAATGATCCAAGTATGCGGCATTGAGTCATAGGCTTTCTTGTAATCAATCCAAGCCATGCACAGGTTGGTGTGTCGGGTTTTGCAGTCTCGGGCAACTGTGCGGTCTACGAGGAGTTGGTGTTTGGCTCCTCTGCTATTTACACCGATACCTTTCTGTGCCATGCTCATGTGCTTATCCATGTGTTTGCTTATCTTGGCAGCTATGATGCCTGTCTTGAGCTTCCAGGTTGTGGAGAGGCAGGTTATTGGTCGGTAGTTGGGTGGGACTGGACCCTTTGATGGATCCTTCTGGATTAGGATTGTCCGCCCTTCAGTTAACCATTCAGGGTGAGTCCTACTTTGTAGCAGCTGGTTCATTTGGCCTGCCAGTCGCTCATGGAGGGCAGTGAGTTTCTTTAGCCAGTAGGCATGGATCATGTCAGGCCCTGGTGCTGTCAGTTTTTCATACCTGAGACTCTTTCTTGGACATCTGTCACAGTGATGGTTACCGGGGGCTTGCTCAGGGAGGTTGCTATGGTCCTCTCGTAGAGATCAACCACTGTGCATTGCTGTTGTGGGACGCCTCCCTTTCCCATATGCCTTTCCAGTATTG
Organism: Poeciliopsis turneri; assembly: GCA_922788865.1. Lineage (NCBI taxonomy): Eukaryota > Metazoa > Chordata > Actinopteri > Cyprinodontiformes > Poeciliidae > Poeciliopsis > Poeciliopsis turneri. Next base: position 410,501 of record CAKLNU010000700.1, read on the forward strand.
TTCAGTCTCCAGCCTTGGTGGGTCTGCTCTGTTGTTATTACCCTGCCATTGAGAGTACACCTTAGCTGGTTGAGTGGAGAAGAGCCGGTTAATCCTTCTGGATTCATTCTCCCTTGTGTATCTCTTTAGGCGGCTGGCCAAGGCTTGGAGCCTCTGTTTGGCAGTTTCGAGTGCTTCAGGTATGGGCATCTGCCTGTACTTTCTGGGTACTTGTCTTTTCATTGTACCCTTGTGGAGCTCTGATAGTTGGCTCACTTCCCTCCTTGTTACCTTGATTTTAGCCTCTAACCGTCTTTTCCATGGTGGGTATTGGGTCTCATGGTTGCTCTTATAGCCAAGTATCTCAAGGATCACTGATGCTGAGTTGTAGATCAGCTCATTGGTTTCTGTTATGGTATTGGTAGGGATCGTTCTCAATGCTGCATTCACATTCTCAATGAGACTTTCTGATGGTACTTCACTCAGCCGTTGTAATTGGCGCCGGGAGGCCTGGTTGTCATTCGGGTCATGATTCTCTCTCTCAGGTCAGCAGCTGTCTCGTTCAGCTCTGATTCGCTCACTGGGGCCGTGTATCCCCTCACTGGGTGGGGACTTGTAGTTAAGTCCCCACAGTTCTGACTTTATCCGGGTTCCTCCCTTTTGCTGTAGCATTTGTGTTGTATCTCGTCAATCTCAAGTTGTGATAGCAGTTGCCGTTTGCGGATGTTGGAACACTGAGCTACTAGTTGTTTAGCACTTAGTGTTGACTGGGGATGTCAATAACCATTCCTTCCCCAGTCTTTGCATGTAACCTCTCTGACTAGGGTTACTTGAGTAGTAGCATTCCAACAGATCCACATTTTCATCTCTCGCCCATTTCCGTCTTGTTCCAGTAGCCCATTTGTCATCAAGGTGCTCTGGTTCCCCAACACCTGACGCAGACCTTGTTTGGCCGGGCGACGTCTGAGCCGGCATGTTATGCAACTTAGTATCTCTCATGGTATGAGGTAGGCAGTAGCTTGAAGGGTCTTGCCTAAGGACCCAGACTGGATTCGAACCCCGCCCTCTCGGGTGATATACTGATGCCTTATCTATTGAGCTATCCAGTCAGCTATATATATATATATATATATATATATATATATATATATATATATATATATATATATATATATATATATATATATATATATATATATATATGTGTGTGTGTGTGTGACGAGAACATTTGGATACATGTGTTTGTGATGAACACAAAGGTCCAGGCCTTCGTAGGTTCTCAGATTCAATTAATTGTGACAGGTATGTGGCTAATTAGTGCAGCCTTGGGTCAGCTGTCCTCACCTTTCACAAGCCTGCAGTGAAATTGGATTAATTTAACTCGCCTTAATACACTGTATAATTCACACACAGGTAAACTTTTCAATAAACTGCGCATGTTTTGGGGGACATTTTAAAGGAAAGCTCATTTTCTATGTCTTTTCTTTGTGCTGAAAACCGTTTCACATTCCACATCACACATGCACACCTCTGGGACAGGATGACGCTCCTGTTGGCTTAAAGGCTCAGTTTGCTTGTAGTCCAATTAGTTTGGCTGGTCTTTATGGCTTGCTAAGGTTCTTAAAAGAGACAATCTGTTTCGAAGAATCTCCTTAAGAGCAGATCAGTCCTTAAAACAAGCAGCAGGCAGTCAGGCAGTCCCTCCTAAGCTTTTTTCTGACTCCATCTATTTCCATCAGTTTCCATCTTGCGTTGATCGTCTCCAAAGTCCAACCACTGTCTCCTCCACTGAAAATCCTCTCCTTTGCTCTCCATAACTAAGCCTAACTCCTACAGTTCAATATATCTAAAACATTATTGCTATAACTGGCTTTAGAAACTGGCTGCTCTAGCCATTTCATCAATTGGGGGAAAAAAAATAAATAAATTTCAGCCAAACTACGGGAGAATAAACTAAGCCATCATAAACTGTGCATTTTCTACTTTGAATGAAAATTACAGTTTAGGAAAATTGTGATAGCACATTGATGACTATGTAGTTCTTCCACAAGCTCCATTTGCACAACTCTTTTTATGTCTCCTTAATGTGAGAAAACCAGACCGTCTGAGAAGGGCAACGTGCTGCATTCAGTTTGCTTCAGAAGTCAGAACTCAGAATGACCCGTTCTGGTCAAAATAGTCGAAGTTGGATTTCCTGTCTGCTGATATTCAATTAGCCGTTGTTCGTAGCGCCTCTCACAATCATCTTTTTGAGTTGTGCTTTCCACAAACATACACCAACTTTAAATTCTTCAGTTTAAAGTTGCAGAAGCTACATGTACCACTGATCTTAGATCTTAGCTCGCTAACATATTTGTTAGTAACATAAACATATTTCCACCGCTGTTTACTATTGTTGATGCAAGAAGCTGCCATATTAGATCTTAAAGTCGGTGTTAGAAACTCATCCAACTTTCTGAGTACAAAAGGAACGCACCATCAGGTCACAAGACCATTTGGAGACCTTTCTGAGGGTGGAATCACTTTAACAAAAAAAGCATCTGCTGATCTGTCCCTATCAGAGGAAAGTTTCGCTTTATCAGACAATTTAGCATGATTAAGCCTCTGACTGTTGTCACAAGTAAAATATTTTGTGTCTCTGCCATTTTTGATCCATCAGTTGATTATTTAATGTGAAAATAATCAACTGACAGATATTTTACTGGAAGAGAAACACAATGGGCCGAAATGCAGCAATGGATGTTTGTAGAAAGACAAAGTTGAAGAACTTTGAATATATTCTCAAATATTCGCTACAAAAAAACTCCCTTTGCTATCAAGCCACAAACAGACCAAGAGCTGCTGCTGACTACAGACCTTCCTTTTTGGTCTCCAGCCATCTGTCAAACATTTCGGCAGATGATGATGGGGTCTCCAGACACAGATGACAGCAGTTCAGATGGTTCAGAGTAGCATGTCACTGGAGGATGGCACACATACACACATCAGCAAAGAGTTTATGCATGGACAAACTCTACTGGCTCCAAACACTGTCTCAGTCAAACAGCATCACGTTTTACTTGACAACAGAACTGCAGTGCAGTACGGTTGTCACGGCTTGATTTCTTTGCGCACCAATGTTAAACATGAGCCGTCTGTCAGCTGCCCGCACAACTTCAGAGCGCTTTTATTGCTACTGTCTGCAGACCATTTAAGAATGCAACTTTGGAAACTATTACTAGAGGATGCCAACTTTATCTAGCAACAAGGGTGGAAACTAATCTGTTTCTTTGTATTGTGTACAAACCCTCAGGTATTCTTTTATAAAATAAAAAAAATGTGCAGCTTTGGTCTCTTTAAGAAAGGAAAAGCAAACTGTTTAATCAGTGGAGTGAATTCAAAGAGATAGTGCTGTATTCAAATTGAATATCTTTATCAAAAATTGTATGTCTGAAGAATTTATGTATTTTGAAATTAGCATAAGAGAAAATCTGGTATTAGGATTAACTCAGATTCTTTTCTGACTTACGTCATTTCTATTTCTCTGTGCCGTATGAGTGAAATTAAACTTTGTAGTTGCTCATATTTTAAAAAAGAAACTTGGAAATCTTGGCAGTGCAGACAAATAATTTCCCAGAAAGCCATGATTTACTGTTACCTGCAGCAATGACACAAATACGGTCACCTAAATTAAAACGATAACGTGAGAGAAGTGAAGATTACTTCAAGACAACAGCAGCTTGTTGTCTTTTTTCAGTGTATTTTTATGTGTGGACATGTTTAGGTTTGTCTGATGGGAAAGAAGTTTTCGGACACTATTAAAGACCTGATATAAATGTGCGAGTTCTGCAGTGTACAAAGCAGTGGGATCACTTTATCCAAAATTAGCACAGAGGTAATCGGAGCATGGGAGCAGAGAATGTGCGGTTATGATTTTACTCACCATGACATAAGAGACTCTGCGGACCTCAATAAAGTGCTTAGTGTGTGAGTCTGGCAAAACTACAGCTGGTTTGCCCTGTGCAAACAGTAATAACAACAAGCAAAGCTGTCACATCCTTTCCTTTCGCTTGCTCACATGTTGTGCCCAAATCTGTCTTTGACAACACGGGAGGACAATATGTGTTGCCCATATGCTTTTATGTGCTCTTCATATGTGATGTTTCATTTCTTCCTTTGGAATAAAACCAGAGTATTCAAATTTGTTGAGTTTTCTTCTTCTTTGGTAAATACCAGGCGCCATATGATTCCTTTTTTATTGAGAATGTCTGGCTGACAAAAAAACGTTGACAGAAAAACACAAAAATGTACTATTTTCTGTATTTTCTTAATCTGAAATGCAGTGAAAAAAAAAAAAAAAAAAAATAGTTGAAGACTTTGTTTTTATTGCGACATTACGTTGTCTCTATAAGTTAGTGACTGAAATGTCCTTTAAAATTGTTTTCTTTATATATAAATCTGAACCAAACACAAGTTCTTACCAGAAAATGAGCTATCTTCACTTGTGTGTTCACATGCATGTCAAAAACATTTAATGAAAGGTTACTTTGTGCCAGTGAAAGCAGCTTACCGAACGCACACAAACATCATTGTTTTTATTTGGTAACGCTGGCAGACTGCCTGGAAGTGTCTCTTTAACATGCTTATTTGGTGTATCGGTTCAAACTGGGAAAAAAAACCGAGAAGAACATTATTTAATTATCCACAACTGAACACAACAATAATTTTCGGTAATCAAAAACAATTTAAATGAAAAAAAGTTTTTGTCAGATTTAATTTTGCGTGTTTCTGGTGTGATTATAAATGCAAGCAACAAGCAACAACCGCAAACAACAGACAAAGCTGCTTCTCTTGGCCCACTGGGGGTTCATTATTTACTCAAAAAAAACAAACAAAAAAAAACAACAATTTGATGGGACTCTAGAAAAGAGTGTTGTTGTGTGCAGGTTGTGCCAAAAAGAGTTAGCCTATCACTGAAGCTATTGAAGCCTAAAATACCATCTCAATGCAGGACATATTGCAGCAGCACAGACTCAGTGCTAATATCAGCCTCCACTGTTCACATTCCTGGAGGAGCTACATGAGTGATCAGAGTCCTGAAATACCTGAAAGGTTGTTGTAGAGCTCATATGTCTATTTATTCAATAATTTAGCAGCAAGGAGTTATTGAATTTGAAACGTTGCTTATTTTGTTGATATAAAAATTATAATGTATAACGTGATATACAGTTTTCGATTTAAATGTGACAAATCACGTTAAATTAATTACAAACCCTGGAATTAACTTTGAATTAACTTTATATATATATATATATATGTATATATATATATACATATATATATATATAGATCTATATAGGTTTGTATATAGATCTATAATAATATATATAGATCTATAGATATATCTATATAGATATATATATATTTAAATAAATTGAGCCTTTTTTATCCCTTTGGTTCTGGAAACAAAAATCTCCTCTCCTCTCCAGCTTGTGTCTGGGTGGAAATCAAAGGGCATTAAACATTGAATATGCTGTCAAGAAGCAGAAGTCTCTCCATGCTGCTGATGATGGGGAAAGTAGGGCAGTGAGGAAAGAGTTATAGATGGAGGAGAGAAAGCACAGGAGGAGGAGAAGGAGGTGCAGAATGGACAAAGATAGGCAACGATAATAAAAAAAAAAAATAGAGTGGTATAGTGCAAACTGAGGCAGATACGGTGAGATGTAAAAGCTCATTAATTATCACTGTAGCACTAGATTGTGTTGTGTGTGTGAGACAGTGAAAATGTGTACATGTCGCAGTTCCTCAAACCGAACTTAGTGAATATGTTTGTAGGTTGTTATATTTATGAGGAACACATCACAGAGATAAATCCACAATTACTTCCAAACTACCGAGCGTCCCACTCTAATTCTTTGTATATCTGCTAATATTCACCGGAGATGTTTTACCTTCCCGGACTCATGCTATTTTTCATCTAAGCGTAGCATGCAAAAATTTATGACCACAGAAAGAGACTGAGTCAGCTGAAAGGTTTAAGTGGGGCTCCATCTCCGTCCTGTTACTATGCAGACTTGCGAGACGGAGCAGTCTCCTGCGCTGCCACTGGCCATCCTCTCAGATCACATTCAAAGTCAAATTTGCTTAAATGGCGTGCTGGGAAGAAACTAGTGTTGTCGGAGCAGTATAACATACTTGCTAAAGACGAATATGTCCACATCCAAAGTCCTCTTCCACCTTGTGACAGGGGTTGTGTGTGTCCAGAGCTTGGACAGTGTATGCAGTGGATTTCCACTGATTTAGCCCCTGAAATCAGACTACTGACTACTGAACGTGAACAACCTAGTGGATTGTTCACCCCTGACTGACTAAATATATTCACATTGCTAAATATAAAACTGTAGCAGTTCTTTTAGTATTTGAAGCACCTTGTTTGTCAAATATAACACATACTTTTTGATGAATGAATTTGGAATTCATGCATGTCGAGTTGCTGCCACCCATTGTATGTTACTGCTTGAAGTGAGTCACGCATGCAAAGAATGAGAATGGTGTTGCTGCTGTTCCCTTCTCTAACACTGCACTGTATGAATACATAGAAGTCCAGATATGCAATACTTTAAGAATTATGTTAGGATTTTGTTGTAAAGCCTATATTTGACAATGTCATTATGAAATATGTCAGAATAAGTGGACATAATTTATTTTAAAAATCCCACAGTGGCATCTACTGCACCACACAAATTTGGCTGAATAAATACAAAATGAACATTGTGTACAATATGCAGACGGGCTGATGGAGCTGTAAACAACAAATGCTGTGGGCCAGACACGTCTTTGGTAAGGGTTAGAAGGATTCTTCCAGCCTTACTTTCTAATCTTTACACCAAATCAAACAGTTCCAACATTGCAAAATCAACTCAAACTTAATCCCCCAAAGTGTCAAAAAAGCAGAAATTAGCAGTCTCTACGAGGGAGCAGTCTTTATAGTGATGTATGTTCATTTAATATCACCTTGGACCAAAAACATATCTATTTCATTTCTTTCTTTTTTTCTTTTTTCTTTTGGCTACATCTATATGAAAACCCCTTGAACATTTTAAGAGCAGCAACATCATTTTCTTCTAAGTTAAAGACATGATAGACGATTCTAGACCCATAAAACCAATGAATACTGACAGTATAAACCAGACACATCATAACAGGCCAAAGCCGATAGCAATTTCAACAGCAACAATTGACTGAAAAATTGCCCTTGGTAGCCCTGTCTTTCTTAAAAACAGAGTGGAAATACAATATTTGGTTGATGAACTGTAATTTGGATCTGAAATATCTGATGCATTGTAGTTACATGTGGGACTGAATGGAAATGTCATTTTTAGGAAGCATAGCTCCTTGTAAGCAACAGAAAAAGCAATACTTATGCTACAAATCCCAACAATATTGTGTTGTGTGGACGTAAACAGGCGAGGAGTGCAGATTTCTTTTCAGCAACTAAAGCAGTTTCTCTCTTGGAAACACTTTACCCCAAGAATATCAAACTACAGAAACCTTGGAGTTAAGGTGGGGACTCTGAACTAACCTGAGAGAGGAGGACATCATGTTTTGCTTTATGCTATGGTAATGATAAATAACTTGAGCAGGGAGCAAACAGCAAGACCACCAACTTAACTGGAGCTGTTGTTTTTGAGCATAAAGTTAATCAGGTAAGAAATGTCTTTCTTTTAAAGTAGCTTGATATCACGGTGCTACTATGCTACATTATGGGGATACATTTCATTGGTAGGAACTTATTGAAGAGTGGCTGCACATTAGGGTAGCAATGCTCATTACAACTAGAGAAAAAATGAATGCGACCACCTGAATGCTGCCTGAGACAGGTAAAAAACTCCATAAAGCGTTTAAATCCATCCACAGAGTGCCTGAATGTTAGGTGTTAAACTATTGCTCTCATAAAACATAGAATACTCTTCCAAAACTCTCATTTGTGTTCTCAGCTGTCTTTTCTATTTTTCTTCTTTCACAGTACTTCACATATTTTTAATTATTTATTTTGAAGTGAGTTACTAATAGATCTATTGTGAGCCTGAACGTAAAGTTAGAAAAATTATAACGTGTGCCCTTTAAGGCCTAAGCTCTAGATCTTATATGTCTTCATTGACCTCAGAATCCAAACATAACCAAGATATGAGCATGAGAACTAAAAATGTAACTTCTATTTGCATTAAGTACACAAGTGGATGAATAACCCAGAGAACGTGTAAAACATATTTGAATTATGAAGCAAATAGTCAAAACTTCCTAATCCGTTGACAAACCAACTTTAATAGAAGACAGACAACCACTAGCGCAGACTGGTTTGTTCCACGCAACACGTTTTCCCATGAATGTGACAGACAAACAGTTTGAGCGCCATCTGAACGCCGCCTGCTGCCTGGTGGGGGATTAATCCAAGTTAGGACCATATTGACTGCCTTGAATCTTGATACTCTCCACAATCAGGTGGGGAAACTCTACTGCCACTGCCACTGAATTTCACTCTGATATTGAGACCTATATGGCTCTGGATGCATAAAAGCGTATAAAAATCAATGTAATGCCTCGATTAAAGCAGTCTGGTAGAGTTCCAGCAAGTGCGACTAAATATTTGCAAACAACGTACATGAACTCATGTTGCTGCTATGAAGGAGGATTTTTATTTCCCTCCAAAATGTTTTGAAATACAGGGAATATGACCAGCAACATCAATTGAAGTTGCAAACCTTACATTTAGTGTTTCACAGGCCAGCTCAGTTCAAACTCTTTGCTGTTTGGGAAACTTCAAACCATTTCTTATCTATGCTAAATTCCAAATCAATAACTTCACTGTTGCAAATATGTTAAAAAAAAAAAAAAGAAAAGAAAATTATCTACACTACTTGCTCGACCAAAATATTCTTCCGAGACAAAATAGAATAACTCAAACATTGTCTATTTTTGAAATGGAACTTCCTGTTCTTAATTTGCATAAGTTGTGTTTCACATAGAAGATGAGTGGATATTTGATCATTCTCACTCTAATAATCTAATAAATGACAAATAGGAAGACATGTAAAAGTCCTTGTTAAAAAATGATTTGTACACAATGTGATGAACTGCTTGAATGCCAATAAAGATTTGTCAGTTATTGAAACACTACGATTCGGGCTCTGCATCCCTGTCATGGATTTGGTGAAACTAGTAAAGAAAGAATAAAAAAGTCGGCCAAGTAATTTAGAAAGTACAACCAAGTTGTTTTGTTGCCAAATCAGGTCTATTTTTTTTTTTTTAATAGACCTCATTGTATAGAGAGATTTTTTTTTTCTTTCCTAGCAGCTGAATGGACTTCTCTTTGTGTTTTTCCTACATGAACCCAAAGCAGAAAGACAATAATATTCTCTTGTTTTTTGATCAACTGTCAAATTGTCTCATATTCTCATATTGCATCGGCAGCTGTAATTGCTCTAATGTTAATATTTAACTGACTGTGCCAGCTGGAATGGGAGAAAGACTGCACACCTGGT